>JAFEMH010002815.1:0-310425 GCA_022495995.1 Adenophora triphylla var. japonica | reverse complement strand
TTCGTTAACTTTCTAACGAAAAAGCTACCAATTCAAATTGGAGCACTTACACTAACGAAACAACTGAAGAGGCAAAATGGTCATTTGACTAGTTGTCCCGCGCGGGACATACGTGTCTCGCACGAGACAACCCCTCTGCAGGATATGCAGAATCACTTTCCTTCTCCGTTTCAAACTCTTTTCTGGATAAATCTTATCCAATCCGGACATCCAATCACAGTTGAGTTACGGGAACCTTCCTTGAGTCTCCTAATCTTGGTGACCAAGTCATCCATCCCACCTAATAAACCCTATAAATACTTGACATGGCTTTCGCATTTCGTGAGGTCCCCGATCCCCGATCGAAAACACACAACACATACACTTTGTTGGTTTCTTTCCACGAAAGACTCCTTCAAATCACTCACAAACAACTCCTAAATTCATCTATCAACCACGTTGATTGACGAACATCAAGGCTCAAGCCTAAAATCAAGGCGAAGCTCTGCCCAAATCATTCCTCGACCGAGAAGACACCTTAGAACCACGTTCTAAATCAAACACTCCCTAAACACAAGGTAAACTCCTATACTTTTATTCTTCATCTCAACCTCTCTATTAGCTTTTAGAGTAGTGTAATTCCATCAAAAGGATTAGCCTAGAGTCCCTTCAATCCATGGAGGCGGTCTCGAAGAATACAACCCGCCATTCCTAATTAATAAATCAATTAGGGTTTGCTTATTTAAATTAATTAGATTGATAATACTCAGTTGGCAAGATCGATCTTCGGATTGGGTGGAATGGGTGCTCCTCGATCTTTCCATTCCATAACTTAACCCCCGAACCCTCAAATCTCTTTAAACATAAAAATGTTTTTCTTATTGTTTTCCATCAATAAATAATAAGTGGCGACTATGTTATTCAATAAAAATATCAACGCTACAGTTTTGGCGACTTCGCTGGGGAAAATTAATTAAGAGGGTTAGACTTGCATTACAATTTGGTGTTATCAATCTTTTCAATTTTCTATTTAAAATTTGATTTTTCTGGATTTTTTTTGGAATTTTTCGGTACTGTTTTCGTAAAAAAAAACTACTGTCAGATTGCTTGTCCAGCGCGGGACAACGTAGTACCGCACGATACTAATATTCGAAAGGAATTCATGTCTGTTTGGCGGCGCATTAGAAAATAAAAAAAAAACTTGGTTAACTTCTTTTCTTTTAAAGTTTGACTGTCCATAATAAAATAAAAAAAAAATAAATTAATTAAAAAAAAAACAAAACATACAGAAAAGTTTTAAAAATTCAGAAAAGTCAAAATAAATTATTATTATTATTTTGCTTGTGCTAACTTTATTTTGCAGGGTAGAATAATTTATTTATTACTTGAACTATATACCTGCGTGCGATTGGTTTTTTTAATTTAAAGTCCTGTCCATGGAGGATTCGGGAGTTGTAATTTAAATTAATTAATTTAATTCTCTTTCTCTATCTCCTTATGTGGAACTACGACGGCCTGAGTCTTCCTAATTTGGAAGAAACGTAGGCAACCACTTGGTGCGGCCATTGCTTGTTTTCTTTTGTTTTCAAAAAAAAAAAAAATCTCTATTTTATCTATCACCTAGATTGACTCTCACACACTCGCACTCATATTATATCTGTTATTGCACTACATACCCTTATTAACCCGAGACCCACACTAAGGACGGATGACGGTAACCATCTAGTCGCCGGTTTCTCAAAAGTTGGATCATCCCACTCCGCGTCTTCAATCCATCTAGATTGTCATATCGCGGGGAGCCTAGCCTTCCAGCCCTGTATCGCCACATATCATGTAGATTGACTTTTTAAGACACTCCGTGACTGGTCGGTTTGATCTTGGAGTCCTTCTAATCCCTTGTCAAGATCGTTTTGTGCAATAAACCATGGAAAAGAAATCAAAAAATTATCGCTTCGGATTTGTCCCTTCCCTATGGTTGTCCCTTTGGATTTGCCCCTAAAGAGAAAAATTTCTCACCAAATTTATTGCATAAAACTCGATGTTACTTGAGATTACTTTGACCCCTAGGTCCTTAGGTTTGGTTTTTGAATGTTAGAAACCCCCAAAATGGATTTTCCGTCCGACCAAAATTAGGATTAAAATAAAAAAAAAAATTAAAAAAAATTGTGACTTCCGTGGTGTTGTCTCGCGCGAGACCACTTGTCCCGTGCGAGACAAGTTTTCGGTCTTTTCGTGTTTTGGCCAAAACCTTCAAGCCTTCATTCACCCTATTCAGCCGACTTGTTGGGACTCGATCATGGTTTAACACAGTTGCTACACGTCTAGGTTCTTCGCCAAAGCTCGACACGATGTCTGCTTCTCTTTCTACCATCGAGGCCGAAATCAAGGAAGCTAAGGCCGAACTCATCGAGGCCATGCTTAGGATGGATGAGCAAAGTAAGAAAATTGATGAGCAAAATGCTCAAATAACCGCCCTCCTGCGAGAGCTTCATGAGATGAAAGTCAAGAAAGAAAGAAAGCAAAAACAGAAAGAGGAATCCTCCTCCGATGAAGAGGAATCCTACACCAAAAAGAATAAGATGCCCAAGAAGTCAAGCAAGAAAAAGGAAGAATCCGATTCCTCCTCTTCCTCATCCTCCTCCGATGATGAGGGACATACCTCCAAGGGTGCTAAAACCAAGAAAGAAGGCAGTGGTGAAACTACTAAACTTGGTGACCATGTTACTAAGAACTACCTCGAGAAGAAACTTGCAACCCTCGACACCTCAAAAGTATCATTCATCCCATTTGATTTCGATGCTCTCCAACAATCCATCGCCAAGTTTCCACGCAAGTACAAGACACCCGATATTGCCAAGTTTAATGGCACTACTTGTCCACGAGCTCATGTTGAGACCTACACTTGGGCTATGCTTCCAATGGGCGTTGATAACACAATCTTGGCCCAATGCTTTCCTCAAACTTTGGAGGGTGCTGCAAGGGATTGGTACATGTCTCTTCCTATGACTACAAGGCTTGACTGGTCGTCTGCATGTTTAGTCTTCCAAAGGCAGTTTGAAGACAACTCCACTTACCGCCCTACTAGGAGAGATCTTGAACAAACCAAGCAACATGCAAATGAGTCTTTTGCTGAATTTGCTAGAAGATGGAGACTAAAACTTACTGAAATCATCGAAAGACCTACTCTCAAAGAGCAAATCCACATCTTCCTCCAATGCCTCCGTGATGAATTTCAAGAGAAGCTCGCCGGTAATTACTTTCCTAGTTTCAATGAACTCCATGAGTCCGGGATTAGGATTGATGACTTCCTGAAAAGCAAAAAGAAGGAAAGCACTTTCTGCTTCAACAAACCTACCACAAGTAAGGATGCTTCAATCAACGCTATTGCATTCAACCGCCCCAACACCGGCAAGTATTCTGCTGTTCCTCCTCCCGAAAAGAAAAAGAGGCACTATGACAAACTTGAAGGAATCACTCAAGAAGAAATCCTCGATGTTCTTGTCAAGAATGAAAAGATCAAACCAAGGGAAGGTGGTCCCCCTAAGGATATGGGTCCTACTCATGCTCATCACTTATTCTGCAAGTACCATAACTTCACCGGCCACGACACCAATACTTGTCACCACTTGAAGGACATCATCCAAGACCTCTTTGACAATGGAGAGTTAGAACGTCCCAACGTCATTACCAATCCTCTTCCTCGCAATCCATGAAGAAGATGAAGCTCCGAGAAGAAATCTACACTTACCACTTTGGGGCTACAACTCTCCCTTTCTCCTTTGATAGAAGTAGATTAGGTTTTAAATTTCCAAGTATGTGTAAGTACCCAAATCTGGCTCATGCCTTCCGGTTAAGTTTCCCGGCAATTCCCAAACTTTCATAAAGTTCGAGGGCGATTCGGGAACTTTTCCAAACTTTCCAAGGGAGGAAGGACCTGCCAAGAATATTGAATTTGAGCAGAATCTAGCTGAAAAGGGCCTTCTAGAATGCCACCTTGCATGTTTCTAGAAAAATCTGGATCAGCAGCAAATGTAGCCATACGGCCTCTTTTGCCGCAAATGAAGCCATGCGGCCTCTTTCGCTGACTTTCTAGAATGCCACCTTGCATGTTTCTAGAAAAATCTGGGCCGACAGCAAATGTAGCCATACGGCCTCTTTTGCCGCAAATGAAGCCACGCGGCCTCTTTCGCCTTTTTCCAGCTGCCTATAAATAGAGGCCTCCTCTACCCATTTTACACACACAAAAATCATCCACCATCACACATAATACGTAAAATACACTCCCAAGAGCTGCTGGAAGTCCAAGAAGGTGAAGAAGAAGGCCAAGAAGCCACCTCCCTCCTCCTTGAAGATCCAAGATCAAGTCCTCCTCCTAGCTCCGTCCAAAGAAGAAGAGGAAGCCATTGGTAACCTCGCACGCTCAAGCCTTGCATCTTAAATTGCTATATGTGATTATATTTGCTCATTGCATTCATACATTGCATTTATCTTGCTTGGGACTTGGTAGTTTATCATAAAGATCATATCTTTATCCCCCTTTCCCCCTTTGCATGCATTAGGCATCCTTTGCCATTAAAAATGTAATCTTTGAATCAAAGGTGCATCCTTTGCACCTAAAAATGTATCTTTTCATTAAAAATGTCATTTTTACATGCATTCCCCCATGTACCCATTAGCAACCTCGGAACGGACCGGTGTAAAAGATCCTATCTTTACATCGTTCCTTCCATAAAGGTTTCATAATTTCTTTAGAAAGGGACACCTTGAACCCTATATCTCCGATTATCGCTTAAGAAAGAGTATGAAGCCTCTATATGAGCTCGACCGTCTTAAAGCGTAGGATTGATGGGCTAAGGACCCTCCTTTTCTAAAGAACCTCATCTTTGACCAAAAGAGAGTCATTCTCTCGATCACGCAAGTCCCGAGGGTCCCGAGGTTTAAAATGCGATGATCACAAGTCATAAGATGAGGACGGGATCATAATCCCAAATACATAAAATTCCAAGGAATCCCGAGCGACAACCAACAAATGGTTTGTACGTCCGGAAGACGACTTGGGACATCCCCCCCCTTCTTTTTCAAAACACACGCACACAAGAAAGCACGCAAGCAAGCATGATTACTGAAATCTTGGGAGACTTGCTCCGGCAAGGCACCTTGGGTGAACGCCAAACGTTCTTCCCAAGGGGTAACTTAACCTCCGAACCCATAAAACCTTTTTTTCAAAGTTTTGAGGTAATCAAAATGGCGTGGCGACTCCGTTTTTCAAATAACTCGGATGTCTTCAAACTCGCGTGAATCCAACACAAAATTTGGGCACCACTATCACAGTTTGGCGACTCCGCTGGGGATATCCCAAAGGAGAAAAGCCTCTATTTTCAAAACAAACTAAAATTGATACTCGGTATATAGGTGGAAACCACTTGCCCTTCCTGTACACTCCCTGATGTGGGAGTTGGGATAACCGGTGGTTTAACAATCCACGTACCAGTATCCCTTTTCGAAAAACAATTTTGAAAAAAAAAAGAAAGCTTTTCCCTTTGAGCGGGTTAGACTCCCATCGCCGATTTCATTAATCGTGCTTGCTTTCTTTACCATGCATTGCATCATTTGCATCTTGGAATCTGTGCATACTTTGAAACGGAAAACAACCCGAAAAATAGCAAAAGGAGTGGAACCTGGAAAATTGATCCATGCAGTCGTACGGCTCAATCCGGGCGACCTCAGTGGCAATTCCACCAGGAAAAATCATGGTTAATCTGGCAGTCCTAGCAGCTTGGGGCTACTCAACTCCATGACTGCCTGGGGCTCCCAGAAAATTTACGTGCTTATGTGTTGCATTTTCCCCGTCCCGAAAATCATTCCTTTAAAACACATTTATGAAAATCTCTGTTTTAACTCAAAAGGGAACATTTTTAGGAGACCGCACACTACGCGCACCTGATATATCCTGTACACTTTTGCACGCACGTCCTTCAAACCCGAGGGTGGTTCCAGCTGCAGTCACGGACAGCCTTACGATGCTCCCGGGCGCGCACGGAATCATCCCAACCTCCCCATGGCGGCCGGTGTCGACCAATGCACGGTCAGGTGTCACACGTTTCAAAAACCGTGACTTTTGGTTGGTTTTTGGTCTAGTCCGTGTCATATAGCCCAGCTTGCATACCCACGTAAAGGTCAAGCCTTAGCTCATAACGGAAGCCAAGATTTTCGCTCAAGCGAAATTCTCGCCGAAATTCCGACAAGGAAAAATCGTTGGGATCTTGACTGACATTGACTATTGACCTTGACCCGCACGGAATGCGTAAGAGTCAAGACCAAGTCTTTGCCAAAAATCAAAAGATCTTTCGCTCAAGCGAAGCTACGCCAAAATTCCGACAAGGAAAAATTGGCAAGATCTTGACCGGCATTGACTTCGATTCCGACTCACGCACCGGGTATGCAACGAAGTTCAATGTGACACCGTGTCATTCGGCTTTTTACCGCCCGACCCATGCCTATTATTCTCTCGGACATTACCGAAAGTCAAAAACCGTCATTCGCTCAAGCGAAACTCACGCAAAGATCCGTCAAGGCGGAGACGAGACTTTCCCGGTATTGCCTTGACTATAATCCGCATTGCTCGTGCGTTGAAAGGTCCTATGACCCGCTAGACCCGATAGGAGCGTTCTTTACTCTCGGTCGGTGGGATCCGCGTGCCCTATAGGACCCTCGCCCGGGGCTGTCCACCCTGGGAGGTCGAAATACAGGTGGAATACGAGGGGCTTATAGGCGTAGTGACGGAACCCACCGATCCAGGGATTTAGAGTAGTTGCGAAAAGAAGGGCAAACCCCTTTTCCAACCAAATAGAAATAAATAAAAGACATTGTTTTAAGTAAACTTGAACAATTAATGTAATTATAATTGCATTTTCCTATCTCGACCTTTCGTGGTCAAACCCCTAATCTTTCCAATTTTCTATCCCGACCTTTCACGGTCAAACCCTAATCGAGACCTCCTCGGTCCGATTTCCGATTTTCTATCCCGACCTTTCACGGTCAAACCCTAATCGAGACCTCCTCGGTCCGATTTTCGATTTTCTATTCCGACCTTTCACGGTCAAACCCTAATCGGGACCTCCTCGGTCCGATTTCCGATTTTCTATTCCGACCTTTCACGGTCAAACCCTAATCGAGACCTCCTCGGTCCGATTTCCGATTTTCTATTCCGACCTTTCACGGTCAAACCCTAATCGAGACCTCTTCGGTCCGATTTCCAATTTTCTATTCCGACCTTTCACGGTCAAACCCTAATCGAGACCTCCTCGGTCCGATTTCCGATTTTCCTATCTCGACCTTTCGCGGTCAAAACCCTAATCGAGACCTCCTCGGTCCGATTTCCGATTTTCCCATCTCGACCTTTCGCAGTCAAATCCCTAATCGAGACCTCCTCAGTCCGATTTCCGATTTTCCCATCTCGACCTTTCGCGGTCAAATCCCTAATCGAGACCTCCTCGGTCCGATTTCCGATTTTCTATTCCGACCTTTCACGGTCAAACCCTAATCGAGACCTCCTCGGTCCGATTTTCGATTTTCCCATCTCAACCTTTCGCGGTCAAGTCCTTAATCGCGACCTCCTCGGTCCGATCTCCACTTCCAATCTTGACCTTCCAAGGTCTCATCTTTTCCGATCAATTAGGATTAGGAGAAAATGTGTTTCGAGCAAAACTTAAGCGATAAGTGCATGTTACTTGAGCCTTTAGCCTAAACACTTACCTCCAAGTCTAAATCTTACCTACCTTACCTATCCCCGAGCCTAAACCTTGCCTGTCCCTTTCCCGCAGCGAGAAAGAAGTGGGCTAGAATACTTGGGTCGGCGGCTTTTCGAGAAAACCTTAGGTTCGGACAGGTTCGTGGCTCGGAGAGTCAGAATGGCAGATTTGACAGAAAACAGTGAGGGTGCAGGGAATCAGATGGTTAGGAAGGAAGAGTTAGTCCTGGCTTTGGAAAGCGCCCATAAGGTCCATCAGGAACAGCAAGCCATGCTCATTGACGCACTCCGTCGTCATGGAGTTCAGGTCACAGTTGAGTCGAACGGTTCTCTGGTGGTAGTCGAAGATGAGACTTTGGAAACAGTGATTTCAATCCCTTCATCCTATGACCAAGACCCCCCTGCCTATAACCAATACCTTCCTCCATCCACATATGATCCCTTGCCAAGGACCACTCCTCCTCCTCAGTCCTTTCCAACATCCCATCTCATCAGGGTCCCATTGCCCTCAGCTCCTCAGAACGGATTGGGCTTCACCCCACCTATCCTCGGTTTCGCAGCACTCGCGGGCCTATACCCCAACTTCACAGAATCGGTTTGAGCTATGTAGCTATGTTCTCAAGCCACTATACCCACCTTTGAATGCAATCATGAGTTTGCTAAAGAGAGTTCGGATGCCTCAAGTTTTCATTGTCACCCACAAGACTTAGTGAATTCACCCGTCGGTTTCACCGGTCTGCGGTTGTGATTCCTTCTACGAGATAAGAACTTTGTTGCGAGTTTCGGTAACTCGAGAGTCCCAGATTGACCCCAATGTGGCAATATTGATAGAGCAAGTGAAATTAATACGGGGAAGAAGATTGATCTCATGATGAGTACCAATACTCCCTTGACCCAAGGTGTCGAACCCGCAAAGAAGTGACTCGGTAGGTGCAAACTCGAAGTGCCCGAAGTAAGAGAAGTTGACAAAACAACTAGTTCTAAGCTTGAGAAAAGTGCGAAGACACAACCGGCGGTACTACCCCTTTCACTCAAAACAACCGGCGCAGTAGCTGGATCCTCCCAAACAGATCCCAATATCCCTCAAAGTCCTCCCAGGTTCACTTCCTTCCATCAATATGCTCAGTCAACAAAGTTCGTCCCCGTGACTTTTCCGACTCCATTTCTTTGGACAACTTGTTTCGCACTCCAGCTCCTCCATGGCCTCAAATCCCTCCGCTTCCACCAGTATCATGGGCACATAATGGAAGTCAGAAGTTAACAGAAAACGGAAAGCTCAAGTGTCTTGGCAGTCCAACCCGGCGAAGAGTAGCTAGGCTAGGGTTATCTATCCTTGAGCAAGACTAAAAAAAAAAAAAAATAGTCTCTCAGTCAACCTTCGTAGGTTCTAGTTCTTTTCTCTTTCAATCAAGTCCTTCACGGACATTGTAATTAATCTTCAATTTTCTATAAAAAAGTCTTCTTCTTTTCTTGCTAGACTTAAGACATTATTTGCACACCTACATTACATTTAATGAAATAGTTTTATTTTATATGATCACTTGCATTGCTCAACAAATAATCTCTCGAAATAATTAACGTTCCGATTAATCAGTGTGAGAAAGTCAACTAATGCCTTCCCCATACACTTTTCCTTACCTCACAAAAGGCCTCCATCAAGCCATACACTTTCCTTACCCCACAAAAAGCCTCCATCAAGCCATACACTTCCCAAACCATGTCCTCACCATCACCTTGACCAAGTCAATGACGGAAGCAACATCAAGGGACAACAAAAGGCCACTCAGCTTCGAAAGATTGACCCCGTGTCGACAACGACCTAGGAGCCTGCCTTAGACCTCAAGGATATCAAGAAAGTTCAAGCAGAGGCTTGCCTTGGCCCTCAGGTGCTTCATAAAATAAAAAAAATGTAGTGCAAAAAGAGTAATGCCCAGCTAGAATGAAAATCCCTAAAAAGGGCAGTCTAGGCAAAAAACAGGGTTGCACATAAAAAAAGAAAGAAGAAAAAAAAAATCTCAGTGCAAAAAAGAGTAATGCCCAGCTAAGTGAAAATCCCAAAAAAAAAAAAAAAAAAAAAAAAAAAAGGGGCAGTCTAGGCAAAAAACAGGGTTGCACATAGAAAATAAAAGAAAATAGGGCCAAGGACCCAACACCGCCAATCAAAAGCTTGACGGACAGGCAAAATCAAGGCTCAGAGAATGAAAGTTGTCGATAACAATGGGGCGGTCGAAGCAAAGCCAGAAGCATTTCATAAGCCTGTAGGCACGTGCAAATCCTTTCTCCCCCAATTGAAAGACGAAAATCAGAAGCAACTGTCTAAAGATGACTTGGTCAAGGAATCATCCCGAGGCTCACGCCTCATCATCCAACCTTTTCATCCGAGCCTTTTCACTAAAGGAACCACAAATACCATGTCCCAAACACAGTCCGGCCAAGGCCGAACTACGGCGACCTGAGCTCCTCACAATGAGGGGAACGTAGGCAACCAGAAATGGTCCAGTCATAAGCATATTCAAATCCCAGAGAATTCGGTCTCATCAAATGACCTCTCCCATAGACACAGTCAGATCCTAGAAAACCCGGTCTCATCAATGACCTCCCTATACACAAACCTTTTCTTTCACACCAACCAACCTTGATCCGTGACACTGGTTGACTTTCTCCTCATGATTAATCAGAATGTTTGTTCATATCGAGATTAGTGGTTGAATAACCCGAGCATTAATAAAGGGTTTTAAGCAATCTTGTGATCATTGTAAATAAAACAAGTTTTCAGATGTCTTGACAAGTCTTCCTTTTCTACATCTTAGGAAAAATAGTGCTAAACACTGATTTTCTGTCAGCAGGGGCTTCCATACACTTTTACAAACCCTTCTACGCTTATACTCTCTCAAAAGAGTCAAACCCAGAGCGAGTTCCGTGCCTACGTCAAAATAAGGCCATCAAAATAACACAAAATCGGGATCTATTCCCATCTTTCGAAAAATATGCCCCTGCATGTATAAAATTCTAAGAATCTTTTCTTTCATATCTTCTTAAGGTTGACTGATTGACCAAAAAAAAAAAAAAAAAAAAAAGGATAGGTTTTCCCTTTTCTGCTACAATTCGCATTAGGGCTGCCTCGAAACTCTTCAAGGTTGGGACTTTGTCCAAGCCATTTCTTTAAACTGGGGCTTCTTTAGCCATTTTTGGGGTTCGCATTGGGTTCCTCACTAGGTCCCTAGATGGATTCGCTTTTGTTCGAGATCATCCTCAGGATCACTTCCGCAGTACCAATCATATTGGGATTTCTGTTAGGTCATCAGATTGGGGCTTTACCAAGTCACTTGTTCGTAACCTAAAACTTTGCCTACTCAGTTCATCCAACCGGGGCTTCGATAAGTCACATCCATCCCTAGAAGAGTGGTTTGGTCGCTTCGACATCTGCGTTAGTCTTTGGTTGTAAAAGCACATCGCGCATCAGCTTCAAATGCCAGAGTCTGAGAAAGGAACATTCATCGAGACCCGAGTTTTAAAACCCAGTCTCAGCCCAAGAGGGAATCTTAGTCCACATTGACAACAACAACAGTTCAGTCCGCACCCAAGGGATACAACCCCACCTGCTTGAAACCCGTCTTAAACACATTCCATATGTACATCCAGACCCAGTCTCTACCATTGTTTCCAAGAAAAAATCACCCCTAGGCTCAAGTAACGTGCCAATTGCTAAAAATAACATTTTCTCCCAAAAGCGCCTCCGTTACTTCCGTTATAACGAGATAACGCCAGGCGACAGTTTCCTAATTGTCAAAAATCCAACTTTGGCTACCTCTATCACAGATTGAGAAGTATGCTCAAGTTTTTCAGTTATAGCTGCCTCTATCTACTCGATAGTGACGTAAGCTTTAGCTTCCTCAGGTGACGACCTCCACTAATCGTAAAAACCTCAAGAATCCTAGACATCGTTCCTAAACTGTCTAGGTAAAGCTTGAACTACGATCAAGGCTTGATTCCTCCGGGATACGTAGGTAGCCTTTCATAAAAGGTTCAGCCATCCGACCACTTTGGTCACCTTTTCTTTCCCCGTTCCTCGATAGTGCATAAGCTTTTCATAAAAGTCCAATTTTTTTACCACATTGGTCACCCCCCTTTTATTTGGCACATTCCTAATAGGATCGGCCGTTTAACCTCCTAGGTCACCCCGTTTCCATCCTTATAGTAAGGGACCAGCATCTCTTTGCAGTTTTGCCCCTGAGGCTCAATTTTACGATTTTATCCCTCATAGGTCTGTTTTACCCCTTGTGCCCCTGATATTTTCAATCACTTTCAATCCAGTTTTCCCTCTAGTGCCCCCGAGGCCTATTTTACAAATTTACCTCTGTGACTCAGTTTATTTGCCCTTGGCATTTTCAATTTTATTTTTCAAATAGTCAGGGTACATCCCAGTTTTCTTTACAAAAAATTATTCGGGTGCGTCCCACTTTTCTTTACAAAAACTATTGATTCCTTCCAACTTCTCTACAAAATCCAACCTTTTTCGCAATCTCCGTTATTGCCAGATGGGATAACGATTCCTCCGGGAAATCCTCCGTTATCGCCAAATGGGATAACGTTTCCTCCGGGAAATCCTCCGTTATCGCCAAATGGGATAACGTTTCCTCCGGGAAATCCTCCGTTATCGCCATATGGGATAACGTTTCCTCCGGGAAATCCTCCGTTATCGCCAAATGGGATAACGATTCCTCCGGGAAATTCTCCGTCATCGCAATATGGGATAACGTTTCCTCCGGGAAATCCTCCGTTATTGCCAAATGGGATAACGATTCCTCCGGGAAATTCTCCGTTATCGCAATATGGGATAACGTTTCCTCCGGGAAATCCTCCGTTATTGCCAAATGGGATAACGATTCCTCCGGGAAATTCTCCGTCATCGCCAAATGGGATAACTTTTCCTCCGGGAAATCCTCCGTTATCGCCAAATGGGATAACGTTTCCTCCGGGAAATTCTACGTTATCGCCAAATGGGATAACGATTCCTCCGGGAAATTCTCCGTTATCAGTTATTGCCAGAAGGCAATAACATTTCGCTTTATTTCGATCTCCGTTATTTCCGAATGACGGAATAACATTTCGACTTTTTTCGCTTTATTTCGATCTCCGTTATTTCCGAATGACGGAATAACATTTCGGCTTTTTTCGCTTTATTTCGATCTCCGTTATTTCCGAATGACGGAATAACATTTCGGCTTTTTTCGCTTTATTTCGATCTCCGTTATTTCCGAATGACGGAATAACATTTCGGCTTTTTTCGCTTTATTTCGATCTCCGTTATTTCCGAATGACGGAATAACATTTCGGCCTTTTTCGCTTTATTTCGATCTCCGTTATTTCCGAATGACGGAATAACATTTCGACCTTTTTTCGCTTTATTTCGATCTCCGTCATTCCAAGGTGGAAGAATGACATTTCGCTCTTTCTTTCGATCTCCGTCATTCCGTTATAACGGGATAACACTAGGTGACAACCTCCGAATTGTCAAAACTCTAAACTTGTGCTACCTCTATCCGCGAATAGTGACGTATGCCCAAGTCATTCCAACTTGTGCTACCTCTATCCGCGAATAGTGACGTATGCCCAATTCATTCCAACTTGTGCTACCTCTATCCGCGAATAGTGACGTATGCCCAAGTCATTCCAACTTGTGCTACCTCTATTCGCGAATAGTGACGTATGCCCAAGTCATTCCAACTTGTGCTACCTCTATCCGCGAATAGTGACGTATGCCCAAGTCATTCCAACTTGTGCTACCTCTATCCGCGAATAGTGACGTATGCCCAAGTCATTCCAACTTGTGCTACCTCTATCCGCGAATAGTGACGTATGCCCAAGTCATTCCAACTTGTGCTACCTCTATCCGCGAATAGTGACGTATGCCCAAGTCATTCCAACTTGTGCTACCTCTATCCGCGAATAGTGGCGTATGCCCAAGTCATTCCAACTTGTGCTACCTCTATCCGCGAATAGTGACGTATGCCCAAGTCATTCCAACTTGTGCTACCTCTATCCGCGAATAGTGACGTATGCCCAATTCATTCCAACTTGTGCTACCTCTATCCGTGAATAGTGACGTATGCCCAAGTCATTCCAACTTGTGCTACCTCTATCCGCGAATAGTGACGTATGCCCAAGTCATTCCAACTTGTGCTACCTCTATCCGCGAATAGTGACGTATGCCCAAGTCATTCCAACTTGTGCTACCTCTATCCGCGAATAGTGACGTATGCCCAAGTCATTCCAACTTGTGCTACCTCTATCCGCGAATAGTGACGTATGCCCAAGTCATTCCAACTTGTGCTACCTCTATCCGCGAATAGTGACGTACGCTCAAGTTTCCCAACTTAAGTTACCTCTTTCTCCGTCATAAAAGAGATAGCGCCATAAGCTCTAGCTTCTTCAGGTGACAGCCTCCAGTAATTGTCAAAATCTCAAGGATCCTAGACATCGTTCCTAACTATCTAGTGATGCTTGAACTACGATCAAGGCTTGATTCCTCCGGGATACGTAGGTAGCCTTTTATAAAAGGTCCAGCCATCCGACCACTTTGGTCACCCTGTTCCTTCGTCACTCCTCAGTGATGAAGTAATCCCTCATAGAGACCACCTTGGTCATTTCTAGCATGTCCCCAGTAGGATCAATTGCTTGACCTCCTAGGTCATTTTCTATTTTCCCCAGCAAGAGACCAATTTTCTCTTCTCCCTTTCTCAGCGGATCTTATTCCGAACTACGGCCTGGCTTGATTCCTCCGGGATACGTAGGTAGCCTTCCAAAAGGTTCAGCCACTCGACCGTCTCGGTCATCTAATCCGTCTCGGCATTCGCCAGATCGGATCCTTTTCTATCGACAACCCCACTTGCCTTGCAAGTGACGTTGCCGAGGGGCTTCTGTAAGTACCCAAATCTGGCTCATGCCTTCCGGTTAAGTTTCCCGGCAATTCCCAAACTTTCATAAAGTTCAAGGGCGATTCGGGAACTTTTCCAAACTTTCCAAGGGAGGAAGGACCTGCCAAGAATATTGAATTTGAGCAGAATCTAGCTGAAAAGGGCCTTCTAGAATGCCACCTTGCATGTTTCTAGAAAAATCTGGATCAGCAGCAAATGTAGCCATACGGCCTCTTTTGCCGCAAATGAAGCCATGCGGCCTCTTTCGCTGACTTTCTAGAATGCCACCTTGCATGTTTCTAGAAAAATCTGGGCCGACAAAGAAATGTAGCCATACGGCCTCTTTTGCCGCAAATGAAGCCACGCGGCCTCTTTCGCCTTTTTCCAGCTGCCTATAAATAGAGGCCTCCTCTACCCATTTTACACACACAAAAATCATCCACCATCACACATAATACGTAAAATACACTCCCAAGAGCTGCTGGAAGTCCAAGAAGGTGAAGAAGAAGGCCAAGAAGCCACCTCCCTCCTCCTTGAAGATCCAAGATCAAGTCCTCCTCCTAGCTCCGTCCAAAGAAGAAGAGGAAGCCATTGGTAACCTCGCACGCTCTAGCCTTGCATCTTAAATTGCTATATGTGATTATATTTGCTCATTGCATTCATACATTGCATTTATCTTGCTTGGGACTTGGTAGTTTATCATAAAGATCATATCTTTATCCCCCTTTCCCCCTTTGCATGCATTAGGCATCCTTTGCCATTAAAAATGTAATCTTTGAATCAAAGGTGCATCCTTTGCACCTAAAAATGTATCTTTTCATTAAAAATGTCATTTTTACATGCATTCCCCCATGTCCCCATTAGCAACCTCGGAACGGACCGGTGTAAAAGATCCTATCTTTACATCGTTCCTTCCATAAAGGTTTCATAATTTCTTTAGAAAGGGACACCTTGAACCCTATATCTCCGATTATCGCTTAAGAAAGAGTATGAAGCCTCTATATGAGCTCGACCGTCTTAAAGCGTAGGATTGATGGGCTAAGGACCCTCCTTTTCTAAAGAACCTCATCTTTGACCAAAAGAGAGTCATTCTCTCGATCACGCAAGTCCCGAGGGTCCCGAGGTTTAAAATGCGATGATCACAAGTCATAAGATGAGGACGGGATCATAATCCCAAATACATAAAATTCCAAGGAATCCCGAGCGACAACCAACAAATGGTTTGTACGTCCGGAAGACGACTTGGGACATCCCCCCCCTTCTTTTTCAAAACACACGCACACAAGAAAGCACGCAAGCAAGCATGATTACTGAAATCTTGGGAGACTTGCTCCGGCAAGGCACCTTGGGTGAACGCCAAACGTTCTTCCCAAGGGGTAACTTAACCTCCGAACCCATAAAACCTTTTTTTTCAAAGTTTTGAGGTAATCAAAATGGCGTGGCGACTCCGTTTTTCAAATAACTCGGATGTCTTCAAACTCGCGTGAATCCAACACAAAATTTGGGCACCACATTCACAGTATGAACTCGAAGATTCGTTCTATCTTTCTAGTACTTCTCACTTCCTCTAGTTTGTGTCATCTAAACTATCGAGTCTGTTCTTAAATTTCTCCGATTAATCAAAGATATTTTCTTTTCCTAAACACTTTCCCTAAGGTTGTCCTACCTCATGAGTATCATTTAATTCATGCAAAATAATGGACCCTCCATTCCCTAAATCATCGCAAAAATAGAAACTTCTAAGAGAGTTTAAGAAGCAAGTTATCCTTAGAAGGCTTAAGGGATAAACATTACCCCTACAAAATGTCAACAAACGAAGAAAGCAAAAGGTGCTGCTATCAACCTTCATTCCAAGAAGAGTGGGGCTACTCAATTCCAAGCTTTGAGAGTACAAAAAAAAAAAAACTCTCAAGCTTTCATCACCCCCACAACAAAGGTGAAACCTCAAATGAATGAAGGACTCTCCCACAAAGAAGAGGAGTCAAGAAACGAAGATTACTCAACATCCTCTTACATCAAGTACAGAAGACTTTCAGTATCAAATTTTTTTTTTACCCTTAAGTCATACTAAAGATTGGCTTTATTCTCAAGCTTATTTAGAAACTTCTAGATGATGCACGGTTCATTTAAAGGTAGAACAACTTTTCTACCTCCTTGAGCCAAGTAACGTTTCTTGTTGAGTCTAGGGGCTTCCTGTTAGCCACTCTCATACACACTCTTGAAATCCAAGAATCAAAACTGGGGCTTCCTAACCTTTCCTCCCCCAGTCAATCTCTACTTTAAATCTACATTAGGAGCTTTCCTCTTTGCTTCTCACTCTCATCATTAGAGAATACACTTCTCCAAAGAGTCAATGCTTGGATCACCTTCCAAAGAATAGAGTCCGTCTCTCCTCAACTAACTTGAGATCTCATTTCTCTCTCCTCAATAAGATTTTCTCATCTGAGTTCTCTTCGAGTTAACATACTATTTCAAAGAAAAAAAAAAGACGCAAAAGAGATGCCCGCTAGATTGAAAACCCGAAAGGGCGGTCTAGGCAAAAACCAGGGTGCGTCACTAAGAAAAAAAAATCAAAGGACAAAGGGAGACTTTTCTTCGCCCTTCTTCATCGAACATCATTTCGATCTTCTTCAAGTCAAATCAACAAGGAGAGCCCTCTTCGATCATATTCAAGTCAAGAAAGTAGACTTACAAGCCTGTTCACAAAGTCATCTACCACATTCAAGCAACTTGGGGCTTGAGACAGCAAAAGGCCTTGGACATAAAGCCATTAAGACAGTCGACAGATTTGTAGTCATTTGCCTCCTAGAGACACGATTCAAGGGAGAATTAAGAATGAAGATTCCCAACAGGCCTAGATGTGTTCACACAAGGTTACTCATCGAAATTCTACAAGAATGAAGAAGCAGTACGGTACTCTCGCTGACTAGCAACAGATTCTGCATGAACCTGCTTTGGTCCCAACTTGTCAAACACAAGTTCACTCATACAGTTCACCCCCCTCAAATACAAATCCATACAAATGTCCCTACATATCCATATACCATATAATCATACATAAACTCACCACCAAAATGACCGACCGGCCATTTACACGAACAGACGTGAGCACCACCACGTAAGTCCAGTTAAACAACTAAAATTTGAAAAAATCTACTTGGAATCTTTATGTGCTAACAGGTACAGAAAGGTAAGAATCATTCTGGTCCATCCAAGACCAGCATGCATATATCCTTGCATTACAGGAGCCAACAGAACCTCCACCTTAACCGACAACTTCAAAGTCTGTGACGACAGCAAACTTCAAGTCCGTGACCTCGACAACTTCAAAGTCTGTGACGGCAGCAAACTTCAAGTTCGTGACCTCGGCAACAACTTCAAAGTCTATGATGGCAGCAAACTTCAAGTCCGTGACCTCGGTAACAACTTCAAAGTCTGTGATGACAACAAACTTCAAGTCTGTGACCTCAGCATCAGCAAAGTCTGCGACGGCAGCAGCGACATCCAAGTTCGTGACCTCAGTAACAACGTCAACGTCAGTAACCTCGGGCGGCGCACTTCAACAACTTCATCAACAAACCAGGTATCATCAGAATTGGGTCAAGTCTTTGATTCCTCAGTATGATTTTACCTTTTCAAAAAAAAAACCCTCTTCGATTTTCAAAAATGCATTTTCAAAATACCTAAAATAGCCTTTTTAGTGTTTTGGAGTCGAACTACATTTTGGTCTGATTCTCTCTTAGAGATACGTAGGCAGCCATGCGGCACGACCATCCCAATGTTCAGAATGATGTATTTTCTATCGACGACATGACTTCTTCCATAAGTCGTGTCGTCGAGGGGCTCTGTAGACACCCCATTCTGAACCAATAATTCATGATTACACTACTCTTCGTCTCGCTTTTATGTTTTGATGAAAGCATATCAATTTCGTCATGTTTCGTTAAGTTTCTAACTAACCTCGTTAGTTTTGGACCTAACTGACTAACGGAACAACTGAAGAGAACAAAATGGTCATTTGACTAGTTGTCCCGCGCGGGACATGCGTGTCTCGCGCGAGACAACCCCTCTGCAGGATTTGCAGAATCACTTTCCTTCTCCGTTTCAAACTCTTTTCTTGATAAATCTTATCCAATCCGGACATCCAATCACAGTTGAGTTCTGGAATTAACCTTCCTTGAGTCTCCTAATCTTGGTGACCAAGTCATCCATCCACCTAATAAACCCCTATAAATACTTGATGGCTTTCAGTAATCAGAGGTCCCCGATCCCCGATCGAAAACACACAACACACACACTTTGTTGGTTTCTTTCCACGAAAGACTCCTTCAAATCACTCAAAAACAACTCCTAAATTCCTCTATCAACCACGTTGATTGACGAACATCAAAGCTCAAGCCTAAAATCAAGGCGAAGCTCTGCCCAAATTATTTCTCGACCGAGAAGACACCTTAGAACCATGTTCTAAATCAAACACTCCCTAAACACAAGGTAAACTCCTATACTTTTATTCTTCTTCTCAACCTCTCTATTGGCTTTTAGAGTAGTGTAATCCCATCAAAAGGATTAGCCTAGAGTCCCTTCAATCCATGGAGGCGATCTCGAAGCATACAATCCGACATTCCTAATTAAGAAATTAATTAGGGTTTGCTTATTTAAATTAATTAGACTGTTAATACTCAGTTGGCAAGACCGATCTTCGGATTGGGTGGAATGGGTGCTCCTCGACCTTCCCATTCCATAACTTAACCCCCGAACCCTCAAATCTCTTTAAACATAAAAAGGGTTTTCTTATTGTTTTCCATCAATAAATAATAAGTGGCAACTCTGTTATTCAATAAAAATATCAACGCTACAGTTATAAGGGAGGAGAATGTCTCTAACAAGAAACTGAATGACCAGATACAGGAGTTAAGTAAGGTCTATCACATCCTCGCCTGGATTTATAAGGAGCAAGAAGTCATCAGTTTCTCCCCCAATGAGCTATCCGGAAGTCGCGCAACTCGCTAACAACGCTTAATGATCAAGAGAAGAATTGATAATTGTGAATCAGAAAGGCTCCTCATAGACTCGGGGGCCTCCAGAGACATTCTATACTATTTTACTTTCCAGAAGATGAACCTGAAAGATAGCATCCTGGAACCATACTTTGGAAGACTAGAAGGCTTCACCAACCATAAAGTCAGCGTCATGGGGATGATTGACTTACTGCTGGAAGAGGGAGAAAATCCCTTTCGAGCTGAGGTCACAGTAATATTCGTGGTCGTGGACATGGCAAGTGATTACCACGCTATCTTAGGCATTCCAAGTCAAGGCAAACTTGGGTTGGTCACCTCCCTCCCTCACCAGCGAGTTAAATTTCCAACCCGTGTTGGAATCGGATGCGTGAGAGCGACCCTCAAATACTTCTTGGAGCATGTAATGAGGAACAGAAAAACATCCAGAAAGGTGGAGGTAGACACATCAGAAAAAATCTGAAAATCTCTAAGTCTGCAAATACTACCAGCACAAGTTCTAGGCTGAATCTGATTTTTGAAGCAGAGGATGAAGAATACATGATTCTAGATATCCACGAAAACAATGACACAGTTCTGTCCGTCCCGAATAGTGCCCCTTATCTCATCAGCGGCTAGAACTCGGGGGCCAACCCTGACTTGAGACAAGGAAAGCCACCGGATGTGGACGGACTAGCTGAGAGGGAAGACCTAGACATAAATGGTGAGGAAGGTAGAAGGCTTAGAGAGATAATCATTGAAACTTTGCAATTTCGAGACAGTTCAAAAATGGAACCCGTAGATGAATTGGAGGAAATTATACTCAATCCCGACTATCCAAAGCAGAAAATAAAAATTGGGGGCCAGCTCTCCCCGAAATAAAGGGAGGAAATTATCACCCTTCTGAAAAACAATCTTGATGTCTTTGCCTGTAAGGTCGAGGATATGCGAGGAATAAAAGAATAGGTAGCTGTCCACAAGTTGGAAGTTGACCCGTCTGCTAAACCTATCAAGCAGACATGGAGATTTTTTGCAAACGATAAGGAAGATGCAATCAAGGAAGAATTGCCGAAATTACTAAGTGCTGTAATCATCAGGGAAGCAATCTACCCCGTTTGGTTCGCCAATGTTGTGATGATCAAGAAAAATAACGGGAACTGGTGAATGTGTGTAGACTTTACAGATGATGGATTGTATTTATCTATGTTATTTCCTATGTTTTTCCGGATATTTTGTAGTAGTTTGGTTGTTTTGAGATTTGTTTTAGTCGATTTGATGCACATTGTAATGGTGAGGCTTTTATGTGAAACTCTGTATTTTGAGAGATTATGTTGGTGTAGTGCCCTAGGCATTTAGTTATGTTTGACTTATTATCTAAACCGCTATGTAATTGTCTTTATCATTTATTATAGAGAAAGTATTATTTGGTTCATTATATATTTTGCATGTTTATTATATTGAAATGCGTCCCTATTTGTTGAGAACAACTAGTATAAGTTGGTAGTGGATAATCATGGAGATGATTATATGCATGTGATGCACATTACACTTATGGATACTTGCTAGAGAACAAGTATTGGACATGACCTATCGATGAGATTTATGACATGGTCAATAGTCATATGTGTCATGAATAAATCTCATGATAGTCGTGTTATTGAATCCTTAGTACCTGAGATTATCATCGTCTTCCACATGACGAAGATCGTGTTTGATATAGTCTAACACTATCTTTAATCGGATAGCAATAAGGGCTATGTTAGCACGATTGGACTCATGTAGGGAAGAATGATAAGTCAAGACGGGATTTGTCCCTCTTATGAAGAGAGATGTTTGCTTGGGCCCCTCGATGAATGATGTTGATGAAATGTGTGGCCACACTCAAGTGATTTGATAGAGATCAAATGCATTTAGATTATCAACATATTCGGAATCGAGAAAGCATTGAACGGAATGAGTTGACATAGACCATGACTCATGTTCAATTGGACATCATGGACAAAGGGATTGTGACATTTGATTATCAAGGAATCAAGCTTTGATGTTATATTTAATTGGGTGGACATAATGATTTGCTAGAAGTCACTTATGTCTTGTGAGATTGATGTTTCAACTCACTACCAACATAAAATATAATTCCTAAAGGGTCACACACAAAAGAACGGATTGAAAATGGCTAAAAGGGTGAATTCTGGGCTCTGGGGACGACTCTGGCACGACTAGTGCTTCAGGGGACGAGTCGTGCCCCATTGGCCTAAGTCGTGCCTTATGAAGGGACGACAGAATCTGAGGCATGTTAAAAGGGGATGACTCGTGCCCTATGGGACGAGTCGTGCTCACGACTCGTGCCCATAGGCACGACTCGTGCCCCGTTGATTTGACAAGCCTGTAGATTGGCACGAATCGTAGCACGACACATCTAGCCATAAGGCACGACTCGTGCCCCTGGGGGCGAGTCCTGCCAGAGGCTAAATTTGGTCCGTACTGCAATTCCTTTGCTGGTTTGGTTTTGGTTTTTGACTAGGATTCTCCCCTAAAAGTTAGGGATTTATACTTAGTATAAATAGGAGCCTTGGTCAGCCAAAAACATATGTAATTTTGGGTTTATGAAACACAAAATTGAGATCTAGATTTAGAAAAAGATCAAAATCCTTTTTGCCATTGATTATTGAAAATCGTTTTCAATAATTGGGATCATCTAGCAATCAATCAAGAATCGTTCTTGGTCCGTTCGAGTGTGGATTACCGATAGAGGGTGATAAGTTAATCACCAAAAGCTTGAAGTCTTCAATCATCGATTCTTCACAAGGTAAAGAACAAGGAGAAGATCAAAACCTTCATCAACGGTTTCGATATTCGTTTTGAGATTCGATTTTCAGATTCGAATTCAAGTTAAACTTCATCGCATTCAAGGTATGTAAATCCTATCTCATATAAATTTTAATCTCTTCATGCTAGACGGATCTTAGGGCCAGGGTTTTGATGTTATTGTTAAATCTTCCGCTGCGTTTGTAACCCCAAAACCCAACAGTGGTATCAGAGCCCTGTCTTGCCATGATTAGGATTGAAATTGCATGCTAGATTTAATATGATTATTTGCTACCATGTGATATGAAATAGATCTAGATCCTATGTGTTTTGTTTCTATGAAAAACAAGTATATGTGATATGCCATGATTCATGATTAATGATAAATTAATTAGATTAGTTTATCACATATGTTATTAATCTATTAATATGATTATTTAGATTTGTAATTTCTCAAAATTGAATCAAATTGTTTGTATGGAATTTTTTGAAGCCCTATGTTCATGATTATGTTCACATGAGATCTATGTTACAACCATGCGATGTTTGTTACATGTTTAAAGCCTTCTAAATATTTAAGTCTTATGCCATTCCTTGATTAGAACACTTGTAAAAATTTAGGATATTTTGATGTAGTTTCAGCCATAGTTGGGTGCATCATTACATCTTGATTTGTGAACAAGATGAGATTATGGTTGATGTAGTTTTGGCCATAGTCAAGTGCATCGTTCCATGTCTCATACGTTTGAAAAAGGTTTTGACTTAATTGGTGATTTCAAATAAGATTTAACCCAAGGCATAGATGAGATTTAAAACATGTTTTTGACATATGATGTCTAAGGAAATCTCATAAAAGATCTAAGAGTCATATAGTGATATGATTGATGTTTCTACCTAAATAGCTTGATTTCGGGTATTAGCTCAGTTAAACCGAAATTAAGTGAAATATGGATCTTAGCCTACTATAATTATATGATACATGTTTGTATTTGAAGGTGTATAATTTAGTGGGAGTATTTATGAAATACATTATTTGCTCTTAGATGATAAATGTGTTGATATTGATATATGTTTATATTGTTTGCATATTTTATTGTAGAATGGCTACACACAATAATCAACCCCTGTCACTGCGATCTGTCCTTGAGAAGGACAAGCTTGAGGAGAACGGTACAAACTATTCTGATTGGATCAGAAGCCTTAGAATTGTTCTAAAGCAAGAGAAGAAACTGTACATTCTCAATGAACCCATTCCACCTCAACCTGCTCCAAATGCTTCTAGGGCTGATAGGGATGCACATAAGAAACATAATGATGATTCTATGGATGTCGCATGCCTTATGCAAGCCACTATGTCTAAGGCTCTTCAGAAGGACCTTGAGCACATAGATGCAGCATTTGATCTTGCTGAGCGCTTAAAGGAAATGTTCCAAGTGCAAGCAAGAAACGAGAGGTATGATGTGGTTAAGGCCCTAACTGCATGCAAGATGCAAGAGGGGCATCGGTGGGAGCTCATGTCCTTAAGATGAAGGGTTACATTGAGCGTCTCGATAGGCTTGGAAATTCGTTGAGTTTGGAACTCGCCACGGATTTGATATTGAATTCATTGCCTGAAAGTTATAGTCATTTTATTATGTACTATCACATGACTGGCATGGATAAGAATCTCTCGGAATTCCATGCGATGCTTAAGACCGCAGAGATGAATATCAAGAAGCCTAAAATCGATACTGTGTTAATGGTTAACAAAGGCAAAGGGTTCAAGAAAGATGGCAAAGGTAAAGCAAGTGTTGCTAAGCCTAAGGCAAAGGTTGCCGATGCCAAAGAGGCTCCCAAGGCATCTCAAAAGGATGCGGTTTGCTACCATTGCCAAGAGGTTGGTCATTGGAAGCGCAACTGCAAGGCTTACAAGGAAGGCCTAAAGGCGAAGAAGGGCAATACGATTGCTACTACTTCAGGTATCTATATGATAGATATTTTCCTTTCTGTTTCTAGTTCATGGGTATTAGATACCGGATGTGGATCTCACATTTGTTTAAATGTGCAGGGACTGAGAAATAGGAAGCTACTCAAACAAGGTGAAGTTGACCTGCGTGTTGGGAATGGAGCAAGAGTTGCTGCATTAGCCATAGGGACATATGATGTAACTTTACCTAGTGGCTTAGTACTTGTTTTGAACAATTGTTACTATGTTACGGTTTGAGTAGGAATATTATTTCCGTTTCTTGTTTGGATAATGAGGGATATAATTTTCTTATTTCGAATAAGAAGTTTTATATTTATTTAAATGATATGCTTTATGGTATTGCAAATTCATTTAATGGCCTTTATGTTCTTGATGTTGATGAGAAACAAAATAGTGTTGAAAATGTTTATCATGTGGACAAGAAGTCTAAACCGAATGACGTGAACAACACGTTCATGTGGCATTGCCGGCTTGGTCATATAAACGAGAAATGCATTTCTAAACTCCACAAAGATGGAATGTTAGACTCACATGATTATGAATCACATGAGATATGCGAATCTTGTTTATTGGGCAAAATGACCAAACCACCCTTCACTAAGAGTAGTGAAAGGGCTAGTGACTTATTGGGCCTAATACATACTGATGTATGCGGACCAATGAGTAGCATTTCTAGGGGAGGATTTCGATATTTCATTACATTCACCGATGACTTATCTAGATATGACTATGTCTATCTAATGAAGTCAAAGAGTGAATCGTTTGAGAAGTTTAGAACATTTCAAAATGAAGTACAAAATCAACTTGGCAAAACTATTAAAGCACTTCGATCCGATCGTGGTGGAGAATATTTGAGCCAAGAATTTGACAATCATCTCAAAAACTGTGGAATTATTTCAGAGTTGACTCCACCCGGAACGCCACAATGGAATGGTGTTTCCGAGAGGAGGAATAGAACCTTATTAGATATGGTTCGTTCGATGATGAGTCAAGTAAGCCTTCCTATATCCTTTTGGGGACATGCATTAGAGATTGCTGCGTTCACACTGAACAAAGTCCCTACTAAATCGGCTCCTAAGACCCCACATGAGATGTGGCATAGAAGAAAACCTAATTTGTCTTTCATGAGGATTTGGGGTTGCGAAGCTTATGTGAAGAGACTTGTCTCTGATAAGTTAGAACCTAAATCCGACAAGGTTATTTTCGTTGGTTACCCTAAGGAAACCAAAGGGTATTATTTTTACAACCGCAATGAGAACAAAGTGTTTGTTGCTCGATATGGTGCTTTTCTTGAGAAACAGTTTCTCAATAAAACATCTAGTGGGAATAAAATTGATCTTGAAGAAGTTCAAGAACCCGAAAATAACATGAAACCAATAGTAGAGACTGAACCAACTCCACAAGAAGTTGTGGAACCGGTTCAAGATCTACAAGTCCATCGTAGATCGGATAGGTTACGATCCGCACCCGAGAGATATGGATTTCTCATGTCGGAAAGTAATGAAGTGGATGTCATTGAGAATGACGAACCTACTTCCTATCAAGAGGCGATGTCCGATCCCGATTCGGATAAATGGTTAGAAGCCATGAAATTCGAATTGCAATCCATGTCAGATAATCAAGTTTGGAACTTGATTGAGCCACCCGAAGGTGTAAAAACTATAGGGTGCAAGTGGGTCTTCAAGAAGAAGACTGACATGGATGGGAAGGTGCATACTTATAAGGCTAGGCTTGTAGCAAAGGGATATATGCAAACTCATGGTGTAGACTATGATGAAACCTTCTTGCCTGTTGCCATGCTTAAGTCTGTTAGAATTTTGATTGCCATAGCTATGTATTATTACTATGAGATATGGCAAATGGATGTCAAAACCGCTTTCCTTAATGGAAAACTGCTTGAGGATGTGTATATGACACAACCCGAAGGTTTTATAGATCCACGAAATTCTAACAAGGTGTGCAAGTTGCAAAGACCCATTTATGAATTGAAGCAAGCTTCTAGGAGTTGGAATCTTCAGTTCGATGAGAAAATCAAAGAGTTTGGTTTTGTCAAGAACGAAGATGAACCTTGTGTATACATGAAATTCAGTGGGAGCGTTGTGCTATTTCTCTTGTTGTATGTTGATGATATCTTACTCATTGAAAATGACATTCCTGCACTTGAGACTGTCAAGTCTTGGTTAGGGAAGTGTTTCTCAATGAAAGATATGGGCGAAGCCACTTACATCCTTGGTATCAAGATCTATAGAGATAGATCAAAGAGGATCATTTGTTTGAGTCAAAGTACCTACATTGACAAGGTTCTTAGAAGATTCAAAATGGAAAATTCTAAGAGAGGAAACTTGCCAATGGGTCATTGTGTTACTCTTTGTAAGACTCAGTGTCCTAAGACAACTGATGAACGAAAGAGGATGAATGATATTCCATACGCTTCGGCTATTGGTTCTATCATGTACACTATGATTTGTACTAGACCTGACGTCTCGTATGCTTTGAGCATGACAAGTCGTTACCAATCTGATCCGGATGAGAACCATTGGATGGCAGTCAAGACGATCCTAAAGTACTTAAGAAGGACTAAGGATGTCTTCTTGGTATTTGGAGGGATGGAAGAAGATCTTGTTGTAAGAGGTTACACAGATGCTAGCTTCCAAACCGACAAGGATGATTTCCGATCGCAGTCGGGATTTGTGTTTATGCTTAACGGAGGTGCGATATGTTGGAAGAGTTCCAAGCAGAGTACTATTGCCGATTCTACTACTGAGGCCGAATATATAGCGGCATCCGATGCAGCTAAGGAGGCAGTTTGGATCAAAAAGTTCATTAGTGACTTGGAAGTTGTTCCAAGTATCACTAATCCAGTGGAACTTTATTGTGACAACAATGGTGCCATTATGCAAGCAAAGGAACCAAGGTCACATCAAAGATCCAAACATATACTTAGATGTTTCCATCTCATTCGAGAGTTCATTGATCGGGGAGACATTAAGATATGCAAAGTATCAACCGATGATAACATTGGGGATCCGCTTACAAAGCCCCTCGCACAAGCTAAGCATGATGGTTATGTGAGGTCCATGGGTATTAGATACATAGATGGAGCCTAGTGCAAGTGGGAGATTGTTGGTGTAGTTCCCTAGGCGTTTAGTTATGTTTGACTTATTATCTAAACCGCTATGCAATCGTCTTTATCATTTATTATAGTGAAAGTATTATTTGGTTCATTATATATTTTGCATGTTTATTATATTGAACTGCGTCCCTATTTGTTGAGAACAACTAGTATAAGTTGGTAGTGGATAATCATGGAGATGATTATATGCATGTGATGCACATTACACTTATGGATACTTGCTAGAGAACAAGTATTGAACATGACCTACCGATGAGATTTATGACATGGTCAATAGTCATATGTGTCATGAATAAATCTCATGATAGTCGTGTTATTGAATCCTTAGTACCTGAGATTATCATCGTCTTCCACATGACGAATATCGTGTTTGATATAGTCTAACACTATCTTTAATCGGATAGCAATAAGGGCTATATTAGCACGATTGGACTCATGTAGGGAAGAATGATAAGTCAAGACGGAATTTGTCCCTCTTATGAAGAGATATGTTTGCTTGGGCCCCTCGATGAATGATGTTGATGAAATGTGTGGCCACACTCAAGTGATTTGATAGAGATCAAATGCATTTGGATTATCAGCATATTCAGAATCGAGAAAGTATTGAACGGAATGAGTTGACATAGACCATGACTCATGTTCAATTGGACATCGTGGACAAAGGGATTGTGACATTTGATTATCAAGGAATTAAGTTTTGATGTTATATTTAATTGGGTGGACATAATGATTTGCTAGAAGTCATTTATGTCTTGTGAGGTTGATGTTTCAACTCACTACCAACATAAAATATAATTCCTAAAGGGTCACACACAAAAGAACGGATTGAAAATGGCTAAAAAGGTGAATTCTGGGCTCTGAGGACGACTCTGGCACGACTAGTGCTTCAGGGGACGAGTCGTGCCCCATTGGCCCAAGTTGTGCCTTATGAAGGGACGACAGAATCTAAGGCATGTCAAAAGGGGATGACTCGTGCCCTATGGGATGAGTCGTGCTCACAACTCGTGCCCATAGGCACGACTCGTGCCCCGTTGATTTGACAAGCCTGTAGATTGGCACGAATTGTAGCACGACACATCTAGCCATAAGGCACGACTCGTGCCCCTGGGGACGAGTCGTGCCAGAGGCTAAATTTGGTCCGTACTGCAATTCCTTTGCTGATTTGGTTTTGGTTTTTGACTAAAATTCTCCCCTAAAAGTTAGGGATTTATACTAAGTATAAATAGGAGCCATGGTCAGCCAAAAACATATGTAATTTTGGGTTTATGAAACACAAAATTGAGATCTAGATTTAGAATCAAAGATCAAAATCCTTTTTGCCATTGATTATTGAAAATTGTTTTCAATAATTGGGATCATCTAGCAATCAATCAAGAATCGTTCTTGGTCCGTTCGAGTGTGAATTACCGATAGAGGGTGATAAGTTAATCACCAAAAGCTTGAAGTCTTCAATCATCGATTCTTCACAAGGTAAAGAACAAGGAGAAGATCAAAACCTTCATCAACGGTTTTGCTATTCGTTTTGAGATTCGATTTTCAGATTCGAATTCAAGTTAAACTTCATCGCATTCAAGGTATGTAAATTCTATCTCATATAAATTTTAATCTCTTCATGCTAGAAGGATCTTAGGGCTAGGGTTTTGATGTTATTGTTAAATCTTCCGCTGCGTTTGTAACCCCAAAACCCAACAGATTATTGTGCCTATTTTAGTTGTAATATGATATAATGATCGTAGAGAAGCCAAGTGAAGAAGCCCAGAAAGTCAGTTATGCGAGTTTCAAGTCAACAGAAGTCAAAACATGGTCAATATGAGTCAACGAAAGCATAGAAGGATGAAGAAAATTGGGAAGGGGCACGACTCGTTACTGTGAATGTGGTGCCCAAAATATTTTTTGTGTTTTAATTTGGATTCACTTGAGTTTGAAAACATCCGGTTTAATTTGAAAAAACGGAGTCGCCACGCCATTTTGATTTCCTCAAAACTTTGAAAAAAAGAATTAGGGTTCGGAGGTTAAGTTACCCCTTGGGAAGAACGGATCGTCGTTCACCCAAGGTGCCTTGCCGAAGCAAGTCTCCCAAGATTCCATTTTTCGTGCTTGCTTGTGTGCTTTTTTGTGTGCATGTGTTGAAAAGAGGGGGGGGGGATGTTCCAAGTTGTCCTCCGGACGTATAAACCATTTGGTTGGTTATCGCTCGGGATTCCTTGGATTTTATGTGTTCGGGACTTTGGTCCCGTCCTCATCTTGGACTTGTGATCATCACTATTTGACCTTGGTTCATGTGTGATCGAGAGAAGGACTCTCTCTTATAGTCCAAAATGAGGTTCTTTAGAAAGGAGTATCCTTAGCCCATCAATCCTACATCTTGACACGATTGAGCTTATGTAGGGACTATTATGCTTGTCTCAAGTGATGATCGGAGATATAGGGTTCAAGGTTTATCCCTTTCTAAAGAGATTGTGGCACCTTTAATGGAAGAAACGATGTAAAGATAGGATCTTTACACCGGTCCGCTCCAAAGGATGCATCAAATACCAAAGGGGACTAGGGGAAGGGTATAAAGATTGGATCTTTATGCTCTTCCTATGCTTTTCGTGCCTTAGGAAGGTCACTAAGCAATCCTAGGAAAGAGAGATCCAACCATGAGGGACATGATGGATGCATTCTAAACTAAAAATGACATTTTTAATGAAAAAGATGACATTTTGATACAAAGGATGCTATTTTGCAAAGGATGCTTTTTGATGTAAAGAAATGATTTTTAATGCAAAGGATGCATCTTTATGTGTAAAAATGAAGTTTCAAGTGCAAAGGATGCGACTTTTATGCAAAGATAACATTTTATGAGCAAAGGATGCATAAAGATATCATTTTTAGGAGCAAAGGATGCTATTTTAATGCAAAGGATGCAAAAGGAGGGGGATATGATTTATATGCTTAAAGATATGACCTTTAATGACAATATACCAAATCCCAAGCAAATATAGAGTAATATGTAAAGCAAGGAGCAAATATATCACATATATACAAGTATAATACAAGATAAAGGGGATGAGAGGTTACCAATGGTGGTGACCTCTTTCTCTTTGAAGTTTGCCTAGGAAAGGGACCAACTTTTGGAGGTTTTAAGGAGGAGGGAGGTGGTTTTTTGGCACTCTCAGCTCTCTGTATTTCGTGGAGGTATTTTGGCAGAGTTTCAATGCTGAAAACTGTCTATCAAAATGAATAGAGGAGGCCTCTATTTATAGGCAGTCTGGAAATAGCTAATGAAGCAGTGCGGCTTAGAGTTCTTTCCTAATGCAGCCGTGCGACATTATCCATTATGACTCAGCACCTTTCTAGAATCATGCAAGGTGGCCTTCTAGAAGGGTATTTATACCAAAGGAAAATGTGGTTTTTTAATTTCAAGTAATTCCTTCACCCCTCGGAAGGTTCGGAACAGTTCCCGAATTGCTCCTGAACTTTAGGAAAGTCCGGGGAATTGCCGGGAAACTTAACCGGAAGGCATGAGCCAGATTTGGGTACTTACAGTTACGCAGGGCACGAGTCGTGCCATGTGTTGATTTATGCAGTCAGAACGACTTAAAGAAAAAGCACGACTCGTGCCACGACTTGAAGCCTAGAGAACGACTCGTGCTCCTGGGCATGACTCGTGCTTAACACCGGTTGATGACGTCACCTTAGCCGCAGTTTATTTTTGAAACTTTTTTTATTTGATTTCTTTTCCTTATTGTATTAGGTTATTGGGGGAGTATAAATACTTTCTTTTAGAACGTTATTAGGGTTACTTTTCTTTTGGAGAATTCAAGTATTAGCAAGAATTGAAGCACTTTATTTTAGAGTTTATCATCCAGATTTTAGGTTTTATTATTTTAATTCAATATTTGTGATTGTTATCATGAATATGCGTGGCTAATTTCCTTGTTCATGGATTGGGTATAAATGGTGCCAAAGTTTTATGCTAAAAACCTAATTTCAATTTGAATTAATTTCTTGTTCTTCAAAGTCGTTCTTCATAATATTTAGGATTTTTATTAGATCATTAACGTGAGTAATAATTACCGGATTAAACTTTGTGGATTAGATTTAATCGGTTACGTAATTGTATCGAGAATATCTAGGTTCGTATATTCCTTGGATTTTAATGCAATCTTAAATTATTGAGTGACGTAACTGAAAACTTAGTAATTGAGATTAGAAGGGTTGCAAATCGCACATCAAACATCCCAACTCTTAGGCTAGTGAATGAACCCTTGAAATTGATTGAATATCATCTTCTATTACTAGCATATTACTGAGAACTGTGAAATCCCAATCCATAAATTCTTTTTAATCTGGTAAATCCCTTCAATTACTTATTTCTTTTGTTACTTGCTCTTTTCAATTATTGTTCTTAGTTGTTAAGTGAATTCAAATCATAACCTAAGCATTGGATAAATAAGCTCGTTCTCACTCAGTCTCTGTGGATTTGACCCTTGCTTGTGCATACTACTACAACGGTATCTTGTACGCTTGCGAGGAATTTTAACTGAGAAAAATATTCATCAACATATCTCAACAAAGCCTGCCCGAAATACTGCTACCCTCTCCCCATAATTGACAAGCTGGTAGACTCCATTGCAGGACATAGTACTCTCAGCTTAGTTGCCTACTCACCAGATAAAAATGGCTGAGGAAGACATTGAGAAAACAGTCTTCCAGGCAGCTGGATTAATTTATTGTTACACCATAATGCCCTTCGGGCTCAAAAATGTAGGCGCAACCTAACAACGCATGGTCAATAAAGTATTTGGGGAACAGATAGGCCGTAACATGGAGGCCTACATTGATGACATTGTCATTAAGACTAGGAATGCCAGTCACGCCCCAGACTTGGCAGAAACCATTGACAACCTACGAGCAAACAACATGAAACTGAATCCAAGTAAATGTGTGTTCGGGGTGACGTCCTGAAAGTTCCTAGGCTTTAGGTATCACAAATAGGAATCGAGGCGAATCTGAAGCAAATCAAAGCCTTGATAGACATGAAAGAGACTACCAGCATCAAATAGGTTCAAAGGCTGAATGGAAGAATAGTAGCCCTTGGAAGGTTTATTGCAAAGTCTGCGGAAAAATCATTGCATTTCTTCAAAGTTCTGAAGGGAACCAAGAGCTTCTCCTGGAAATCTGAATGCTCAGAATCATTCAAACAGTTGAAGGAATACTTGGGATCCCCTCCTTTGTTAAGCAACCCTGTAATAGGGGAAATGCTATATGTCTTCCTATCAGCAACGTACAACGCTATAAATACGGTAATAGTCCAGAATGAAGGAACCACTTAGAAACCTATCTACTATGTCAGTAAGGCATTGTCTGATGTGGAAAAAAGATACTTCAACGCAGAGAAGATAGCCTATGCCCTAGTCATAGCGACGAGAAAGCTAAGAGCATATATTTTTGCACATCCTATAACTGTGTATACGAATGCGCCCCTGAAGAAAATCTTGCATAAGTTGGATTGCTCAGGATGTCTCCTTAATTGGTCAATCGAACTCACTAAGTTTGATATCAGATACCAACCTAGGAAGACACTCATAGCATAGCCTCTGGTCAATTTTATGGTTGAAAACGCCTTCATAGGTGAGCATGACCCCACCTCCCGTAAGCGCAAAAAACCTACGGGGGAATAACCGACCATCGAGCTTCCATCCAACTGTTGGGTCATATACACAGATGGGTCAGCCACCAAGGAAAGAAGCAGAACTAGAGTTGTACTAGCAAGTCCTGATGAGGAGAATACCATCCAGGATATAATCAGATTCAAGTTCCCTGCTTCCAACAATAAAGCAGAGTACCAGACTCTTATATTTGGCATATAGTTGGCTTCCTTCTTTGGAGCTACCAAGATTGCCGCCTTCTGTGACTCCCAGCTTGTAATCAAACAGATAACGGGGGAGTAAAACACTCAACACCCTATACTTACAAAGTATAAAGACCTCATCCTAGACATAAAGAATAAGCTGGAACTTTTTGAGATAAGTCAGATAGGCCGGGAGAATAATCAAGTGGCAGATGTTCTATCTAAACTGACAACCATTGACGTGGCAGATCTTGATTCTAACCCAATCATAGTCTTTGCCGAAAAACCTGCCTACGAAATACAACGAGTAATGCTCCTATATGAGAAGGAGAGATGCTGGATAGATGACTACATGTACTTCATTGAAAAGAACCAACTGCCTGAGTACGAAACACGTGCTAGGCTTATCAAGAAGAAGTCAGTTAGATTCACAGTGTTGAATGGGATCATGTACAGATGATCATTTATGAATCCCCTGCTAAGGTGCGTCTATCCAAAAGAAGCATGAAATCTCTTAGCAGAAGTCCACGAGGGCATCTGTGGTGGTCACTCGGGGGCCAGAACCTTAGCTGACAAAATCATCACGCTAGGTTACTATTGGCCAAACCTGAGAGATGATGCACATGCCTACGTAAGAAAGTATGACAAGTGCCAAAGATATGCTGATATTCCTAGGCTTCCAGTAGTGGAACAGACTTTCATAATACCTACGTGGCCATTTGACATGTAGGGAATCGACATCATCAGACCCTCCCTCCCCCCCACCCAAGGCAATTGCAAATATGTGATCGTGGCAGTCGACTACTTCTCCAAGTGGATAGAAGCTAAATCCTTAGCTAAAATAACAAAGGAGAATGCAATCAACTTCATCTGGTGTCTCTTCGGGGTTCCGCACACTATCATCTCAGATCATGGTCTCCAATTCTCTAAGCATTCACAACAGAGCTGAATAGACTAGAAGTCAGACACATCAAGTTACCTGTGAGCAGACATCAATGCAACGGACAAGTTAAAACAGCCAACAAGCTGGTGCTAACAACCCTAACTAAGAACCTAGAAGGAAGTGATGGTAGATGGTTGGACGAACTTCCCTTAGCCTTGTAGGAAGTTCGCACAACCACCGGGGGCCAACCGGGGAAACCCTGTTCGCACTAACCTTCAGATATGAGGCTATGACACCAGCCGAGATGGCTGTCCCTATTACAAGAAACTCAAACTATGATGAACAAGTCAACAAGGTCAATAGGCTGCTAGACTTAGACCTATTAGATGAAAGAAGACTAGCTGCTCAGATGAGGATGGTAAACTACAAGCAAAGGACCAAAGCCTATCATGACAAAAGGGTCAATAAAAGAGTATTCCAAGTCGGAGATTAGGTACTTAGAAAAATTGAATCAACTGGCAGAAAGGCAGAACAAAACAAGCTCTCCCCAAACTGGGAAGGCCCCTACATCATCACTCAAGTTATCAGAGAAGGGACCTACAGAATGAAGACTCCAGATGGGCAAAAGCTGAAACATTCGTGGCATTCTGATCTTCTACGGAAGTATTATCACTAGTTTATAGTTTGTTTTTAATGTAATAGATTAGTCGTTGTTAGTCTTTCCAGTTATTTTCAAGTAAAATAGGATCGCAGTTTGATGTAATCATGTTTAAGTTAATAAATATTCAGTTTCATCAAGGCAAATGACTAGCAAGGCAACTCCGAAAGACGAGATCCCAAAATTTATCTAAGACCTACGTCAAACGACCTTCCTCCGCGTAAAAAGATAAAATATCAAAAATTATCTAATACCTATGTCGAACGACCTTCTTCGGCGGCGTAGAGAGATGAAACATAAAAAAATATCTAATACCTATGTCGAATGACCTTCCTCGGCATAGAGAGATAAAACATAAAAATTGTCTAAGACTTATGACCAAACGACCCTCCTTGGCATGAAGAGACATACTAAAAAATTATCTAATACCTATGACCGAACGACCTTCCTCGAAATGGAGAGATAAAACTACAAAAAATTATCTAAGACCTATAACCGAACTACCTTCCTCAGTTTAGAGAGATAAAACCCCAAAAATTGTCCAAGATTCATGCCGAATGACCCTACTCGGCATGAAGAAACAAGTCCTTAAAAAAACCTAAGTGTTATGCCGAGTGACCTCCCTCGGCTTAATGAATAAACCTGCAATTTATCTGAAGGGGCTAGGCCGCGAGCTTCCCCTGTTTAATAACCACTTCCAAATGTCGAGGAGGTCCTCCTTGTCATAAAAAAGGTTGGATACTTAGACAAGTGTTCAACATTCAAATATTCAACACAAACAATTTTTCAACAAACATTCAGCACATAAGTAGTTCAAGGTGCAGTAAAAGTAAAGAAGACAAAATGATGAAGACAAACTTTATATTGATAAGAAATTGAAGTACAAAATGCCCTATTATATCAACAAAATGAACAAAAAGCCCCTCAGCTTGATCGTCTCCCCTAAATAGATCGTCTTACTCGGCGGCAGCGTCTAGAATGATGACTTGATCAGCTTGGGCAACCTCGGCCTCTTCCTCCTCGCCTTCAGTAGCTTCCCCCTCCTCCTTAATATTCTCTATTAAAGTATGAATGTTCAAGGGGTCAAGTGGAGGAGGAACCCACGTAGGACGGTTAGCGTGGGCATCCTGGGAGGCAATAATTTTCAGGGCATTATCAGAAAATGGCACGAGGGAGTGCATCGATCGAGCTGCCTCATCGTATGAATCCTGGCAGATGAGTCGGGCAAGCACCTCTAGGTTGAGGTTGAGAGACAGATCCACCATGGCCCTTCTAGCCAAGTGTAAGTACCCATCAGAGTACATAGTGGTCGTCTGCCACTTCTTGTCGAAAAGCCGGGCTGGCTTTATAACGAGCAATGGCATTTGCCTCCCTAGATGGGATGCTTGCCTCCAACTCTCTAAGCCGGGCAGATGCCTCCTCGGCTTGATTGAAGGCTTCAACCTTTTCCCCTTCTAGTTCAGCCTCCCTAAGCCGGTCAGCCTCCTCAACTCTGGCTAGGGCCTCCTTTGCCGCATTCTCCTCCTCCTCGGCCTTGGTCTTAGCCGCCTTGAAAGCTTCAGTATCAGCACAGAGGGTTTTGTTGAGTTCCACAACCCTTTTGAGGTCGACTTTGTCCTTCTCGGCTTGTTTCTCAAGTTTTTGCCCTTGGACTTCATCCGCCTTGGATTTAATGGCCTCATACGCGGAGACCATGGTAAGCTACAAAAGACATAGAAAAATTCAGAAAAATACAAGTGTAAAGAAGACGAGGAAGATAAAGTCCAAAAGACGAGGAGGCTTACCTCGCTTAAAAGGATACCTTTCCTGTTGGCTAGTCTCTACATGCTGGGATTGGAGTCCAAGAGGTGATCCAAAAGCTCGTCGTCCATGGATCTATAGATAACTGCCCGGCCTACCCTCTACTGGGGACCCTTGCGAGCAAGAACATCTTCATGTGCCTCCTGCACAAATTGCTCGACTTCATCATATGTTTTTATATGCCGAGCAAAGAGTGCAGTCAAGGACGGTTTAGTTGACATCCTCTTGGAAGAGCCTGCCACCTCGGTTTCTGCCCTTTGCCTTTCCTGGGAAGGGGTCTTCATCACGGCGTCGACTTCCTCGATCTCAGCTAGATCGGTGCACCTTAAAGCATCCTCAGCTTCAGGAGGTATGACCAGGGAGCTCTGTTCCTCAACATGGGCATCTTGCTCATCCTGTTCTCCCTTCGTGGAGGCCTCAGCACCTCCCACCGGTTTCAAAGGCAAAGCACCTGCCTCCTTGGTGGTTAGAATGGCTTGACGAGCAGTGGCATCGTCTATTTTCTTATTTCGAGATGAGGACCTAGACGTCCTCCTTTTCAGCTTCATCAAAGCTTGGGGGTCAAGAATATCCTCCTCCATCTTCTTAATTTGTTCCTCGGTTAAATATGCAAATGACGAGAAATAATAGTTAGTAAGATGACGAGGAAGGATAAAACAACAAAAAATTGTGCAAGTATGGAAAGACGAGAAGGAAGAAAGATTACAGCCTGGAACACCATCCTCGGCAAGACATTTGTCCTTATAAAGCTTGTAGATGTCACACTCCAAGTGAAAAACCAAACTGGGGTGTACCTTCCAGTCGGGGCACAGGGACCAAGGGCACTAGGACGTTCAAGGGGCCTGGCATAATATCGGCCTGAACATAATAACGTTTGTCAGTCTCCAGACTTGACCAACACTACGTACCGACAAAGGCAAATTGTTTCAACCTGTCGATGAGACGGTTGCTCCACTTCGGCCTCCAGACTTGTTCATGCACACGTGGGAACTCCGAGGGAGAAACAAATTCCCAGCCTTGCCGGCTCTCCACTCTAATAACGTGGTTATTACACCCTGAGACTTTGCTAAACATTGGATGAATCAGCTTGGGTTGGTTGGGATCAATCCTCACCACTAGGATCCTGGTGTCCTCTTTGTAGCTGACGGTGAAAAAATGGTGGAACCCATACTGACAAGGTTCAAAACCTAAACTACGATATAAGACGATGAAGCCTACGAGGAATTCCATGGCATTGACGCCTAACACAGATGAAAGGATCAAGGGGGAGGGTAAGGCCAAGTTGGAACTGTTTATAAAAGAAATGAACGTAGTTTAGAATATACAAGAAATCATCCAAGGCTTTCTCGGTTTGAGTAGGTATGCCGGGAAGTTACGTAAGGCGGTATTCCTCCCTTGACACTCCGTACTTAGAATGGGTTTTCTTAATCATTGGCTCCCCGGCCCTGGAAAATCTAGGCCTAGGAGTGACAGACCTACCCCGATTGGACCTCCCACGTCCCCGTCCTTGGTTGCCAGCTTGGGCACCCTCGGCAAAGGAATTTACAATCCTGCCCGAGGTGGAAGGACCAGTTGAATGCCGAGTAGTGTTACTTCCCCTTCCCGTAATAGCTGCATAAACAAAAAAGCAAGGATCAAAATTTGGCTAAGGCAAATGGAAACAAGGACGAAGAAGAGCATCCCTCCACGTCCTACTAACTAAAGTCGAGGAGGGATTCTTACCCAATAATGGACGCTCCAAATGGCTGGACTTCGGATAGTCAGATTGATGTGGTCAATAATTTCTGACCAACCGTTGAACAACACGATATTGGGAGAATCTACGTTAAGGCGATCTATCCTAAACCGACTAGGGTAATGCATGTCGGTTATAGGAGATTGGTACCTCATCAATATTTCCCCAATCTCAGTCAAACTTAGCATCATCCACGACCCATCAATCCTTTGGTAAATTCTAAGATTCTAGGTGTGGTAACTATACAAGGCGTTTGGGGGTTGCTTCTCCAAGTACGGGTCATAGCTACGAATGAGGAAGGCATAAAAAAAGCTCAAGAAAAGCTTCAAGATGTCCAACAATGGCGGTTTGAACAAACCCACCAAGAATAGAAATCACAAAACACAGAAAATGCGTGAAATAAGGAGAAAAGAAGAAATTATACCTGAATCTGAAGTTTGAAGAAGGAAATACACACAAAATCGAGAACATACTCCAGAATTTGACCAAGAAATCAAGAACTCAAGAGCACAATGCTTGCGGTTTCAAAGCTTATGGGTATCTCTCAAACTTGAATAGTGATAAAAGATTGAAGAATGAATGGATTTTGGTTTTTATACTCTGATCTAAACGAGCATGGGTCAAAATTCGGGTTAAGGCGCCATCTCCTTACTCACATTTAATGCTCTAGCGTGTTCCCAAGGCGAATGTCCAGTCCTCGTGAATCGCACCAATCATTGTCTAAATAACCGGTGGATAATGGGATGCCTCGTATTCCGAAATAAACCTTTTCGTATCCGTTTTAGCTGAGCTCGAGCACCACTTCCTCTAGCAATTTCATGATTATCCGGATCCCAAACTGGAAAACTAGGATCGAGCAGAACAACCAATATCACTGTAAAAAGGATAATCTGCTCTCTCATACCTTCGATTTTCCGGTGCTTCATTATGAATCAAATGTGTTTCCACGTCATCATCAATCGACCCATTATCACCCTCTCCAAAATCGACATCAGAATCACTACTACCCTCATGAAATTCATCATCATCATCATCTAGCATTGCATCTACATCATTGTCTTCTTCTTCTTCTTCATAATCTACATCATCTTCAGAATTATCATCGTTAACAGGATCATTTTGGCATGCCCCATCATCATATTTTGGTGTTTGAGTTGCTATAAGTGTTTGGGTACTTGGACCAACCCTTGCATCACAGTTACCACTTGGTAAATACCCATAAATGGTCTCTCTGTGCAGTGTTTCAAACTCTGGATAACGTCGATTTTCAATCAATTTTACAACCACATACAGCTCAAATTACCCATCCCCCCAAATTTAGCTAAATGATCGAACATTATATCCATACACGCATCATCTTCAATACGGAAAGGAAATTACTCACCAATCCCGCTATCAAGTATGAGGACATCTATAAATGACTTCCAAATCAATTTGAGACCGATTTAAGCCCGCCTTTTTATATAACTCATCAATCAACTCATTGTATCTCCATTGACAATTAGTCCTAATTGTTCATTTTAGGCCTTTTTTGAAATGAGGACCATCAAATGGTTGTTCATCATCACCTCCCCAATAACACATGAAAATGATTAGACCCCCGTTCTTCTTTAACCCTATATTATGAAATCAAAGTGTTAAAACCTATATAACAAAACCCTAACATTTATATATATAATATACTAAACACAAGTGAAAACAATGATTAAGATGATGTTAATTTACCTTGATTCTTGATCATCAACGATTCTGACAAAATTAAATAATGTGAAGAAGATTTGTTTTTTTTTAGTGAGAATGAGAGGATATGAAAATGAGAATGAATCTGGATGTGGAAACCTTCTGTAAAAATGCCATTAAGAACTCGCTACACGGTGTAGCGAGTTCACTGTGACCGATCAAACTCGCTACACGGTGTAGCGAGTTCTTCTTTAGTTAATTACAGTGATAAATTTCAAACGCCAAACCTAATTTAACTAAACTCGCTACACCGTGTAGCGAGTTTCAACGGTAACATGTTGAACTTGCTACACCGTGTAGCGAGTTCTAAAAAGTTGGACATTTTGGGAAATAGTTTGAAATGTGAGTTATTTTAGGATTTATATTTTTAAAATGAAATTATTTGAGAAAAAAAATCCACTATTGTGAATTATCCCACGATCGCGCAAATGCCGTACCGCATTGGGCTAGCTTGCGTATCATTACGAGGGCCGAGTCACCTCATTGGAAAACACCAAATTTATGAAAAACGGAGTCGCCACGCCATTTTGATAATCCTCAAAACTTTGAAAAAAGGAAAAAGATACTAGGTCCAGAGGTTAAGTTACTCCTTGGGAAGAACGTTTGGCGTTCACCCAAGGAGCCTTACAAATGCAAGTCTTCCAAGGTCTAAAATTTGTGCTTGTGTGTGTGTGTGTGTGTGATTTAAGAAAGGGAAAGAATGTGCCAAGTCTTTTCCTAAGCTAGGAACCATTTTTAGAAGGTTCTATGTCTAGGATGACTTGAACTTTGATGTTTTCGGGATTTTGATCCCCTACCCATTTTTTAGCTTGTGGTCATCATTATGGGACCTTTCGACCCTCCCATTAGATTAATCAACCAATCTAGGCATAGGAGCCTTGGTATATTTTAATCTAATTTTCCTTGGGGATTTTAGTCAAATGTGATCAAAGAACTCATTTTAAGTTCAAGAATGAGGTATTAGAAAAAGAATGAATCTTTGGCCATCAATCCTACATCTTGAGACAATGGTGATTCATAGGGACATTTTGGTGTGTTTATCTCAAGTGATCATAGGAGATCTTGGGACCAAGAATCATTAATCTCTACAAAGGAACAATATTTATGGCATTTTGTAATGAGATTAGGGTAAAGATTGAGCCTTTACACCAATCTTCACTATAGAAATGCTCAAGAACCATGACTCTAGAGAAATGAGACATAAATATTCGATCTTTATATTCATCCTATGTCTTTGAAACCTTAATAGGCTTTAGACATCCTAGGAGAAGATTCCAATCTTGGGGACATGGGGAGGAATAAAGAACTTATAACACCAATGTGGTGGAATCAATGTAAAGATTGAGTCTTTATATTGATTTCCCCATTTGAGATGCTAAAAGGGACAAGGGGGAACATTAATCTAAGAACATAATGTAAAAAAGGATGGATCTTCATGACTTTTCCTATGCCCTTAATACCTCAATAGGTGGACAATCCTAGGAAAAGCTAGATCTAGGGAAGGGGAGAACATTTAGTAAACAAAGATAGCATTTTTAGACATAAATGTAAAAGGGAATCACATTCTCATTTGGTAGATCATCCCTAGAACAAGCCACTTGTGGAATCTTGTTCATCCTAGGGAGAGAATCTCCATGAGTCATTTGTGTAGGGGAGTGGGAAGTATAGGTTTACATTGCTAAAGATTGAAACTTTATGACATAATATGAGTTTAATCAACAAGTAATAGGAGAATGAAAGTGTATGGATGTAGATTAGGGTAGGGAGAAGGAGAGATTACCAATATTGGTGCTTCTCTATCTTCTTATGAGGTGTTCTTTGGACTAGATATATTAGGAATAGACTAGATTTGGATTAATTTAGAAGAGAGACAAGTTTGCTATGTCTATGAGAGAATATTTCGAGTTTGGATTTCTGCAGAGTGACTTTGATATGAAAACTTGTTTTCGAAAATGGGTAGAGGAGGCCTCTATTTATAGGTTTCTGCCATGATACTAATGAAGCCGCACGATATGAACCCGCACGGCATGAACCCGCGCTAAAAGAGGTCGCCCGGCCTAATCATCTGTCGCGTCAGCCTGTTTCTGGAAACATTCAAGGTGCCAGATTGGAAGGTTCTTTCGAGCGAGGTCCTGTCCATAATTTTTATTCCTGCTAGGTCCTTCCTTGCTCAGAAAGTAGAGAAAAGTTCCCGAATTTCCCCTAAACTTCATGAAAATTTGGGAAATTGCTAGGAAACTCGGATTGGTAGATGTGAGCCAGATTTGGGTACTTACAGAAGCCCCTCAGCAACGGTACTTGCGAAGCAAGTGGGGTTTTTGATAAAATTGAGAATCCAATCTGGTGAACTACCGAGATGGATTGGGATTGGGTGACCAAATAGGTCGAATGGCTGAGCCTTTGCAAAGGCTACCTACGTTTCCCTGAGAGGAATCAAGCCAAATCGTAGTTCTTGATCCGCTGGGGAAAGGATGTTGTGTTTGACGGATTGGCTGAACCTGAAATAGGCTACCTACGTATCGCGGGAGAATCAAGCCACGATCGTAGTTCGCACACCACTGGGAAGATAGTAAAGGAAGGGTGTGACCGATGTGGTCGGATGGCTGAACCTTTGAAAGGCTACCTACGTATCCTCGGGAGATCGTAGTTCAGGATCACCGCTAGACAGTTAAGCAATAGGTCTAGGATCCTTGGAGTTTTGACGATTAATAGAGGAGTCCCCTGATTAATTTGACAATTTAGAGGTTGTCACCTGATTGATTTGATAATTTGGAGGTTGTCACCTGATTGATTTGACAGTTAATGGAGGAGTCACCTGATTGATTTGACAATTAATGGAGATTGTCACCTAATTTGTTTTGACAATTTGGAGGCTGTCACCTGATTTGTTTGACAATTTGGAGGTTGTCACCTGATTGATTTGACGGTTAATGGAGGAGTCACCTGATTGATTTGACAATTTGGCGGTTGTCACCTGATTGATTTGACAATTTAGATGGATCACCTAATTGATTTAACAATTTGGAGGTTGTCACCAGATTGATTTGACGGTTAATGTAGGAGTCACCTGATTGATTTGACAATTTGGAGGTTGTCACCTGATTGATTTGACAATTTGGAGGTTGTCACCTGATTGATTTGACGGTTAATGGAGGATTCACCTGATTGATTTGACAATTTGGAGGTTGTCACCTGATTGATTTGACAATTTGGAGGTTGTCACCTGATTGATTTGATAATTAATGGAGGTTGTCACGTGATTTGTTTGACAATTTGGAGGTTGTCACCTGATTGATTTGACAATTAATGGAGGTTGTCACGTGATTTGTTTGAAAATTTGGAGGTTATCACCTGATTGATTTGATAGTTAATGGAGGAGTCACCTGATTGATTTGACGATTTGGAGGGGTCACCTGACGTTATTCCATTCTAACGGAGATAACGGAGATCTTTGAGATAAAATGTTATTCCATTTGGAGATAACGGGAGATTTTTGGGAGACAACGTTATTCCATTTAGAGAAAACGAGAAATTTTGGGAAAAAGCGTTATTCCATTTGGAGATAACGAAAATTATTTGTTCATTTGGAAAGTCTAGGGCCAGAAGTGTAAATTCAGCATGAGGCGAATGAAGCCGCCCGCCTTGGGATGGAGAAAAAGAGGCCATACGGCGTGATACTCCGTCGCAATAGAAGGAAGAACACGAGCTGTGGCCATTTTTGGCCATTGTTTACGAGGAGAGAAGAGAGAAAAGAGAGAGAAAATGCCAAGTTCTTTAGAATCTCAAGTTCCTATCACTCTCATGGACCAAGGTGGGCACATTATTGTGAATGTGGGGGCCCAAATTTTTTTGTGTTTAATTTGGATTCACTTGAGTTTGAAAACATCCGGTTTAATTTGAAAAAAACGGAGTCGCCACGCTATTTTGATTTCCTCAAAACTTTGAAAAAAAGGAATAAGGGTCCGGAGGTTAAGTTACCCCTTGGGAAGAACGTTTGGCGTTCACCCAAGGTGCCTTGCCGAAGCAAGTCTCCCAAGATCCCATTTTTCGTGCTTGCTTGCGTGCTTTCTTGTGTGCATGTGTTGAAAAGAAGGGGGGAGGGAATGTTCAAGTTGTCTTCCGGACGTATAAACCATTTAGTTGGTTATCGCTCGGGATTCCTTGGATTTTTATGTGTTCGGGACTTTGATTCCGTCCTCATCTTGGACTTGTGATCATCACTATTTAACCTTGGGTCATGCGTGATCGAGAGAAGGACTCTCTCTTATGGTCCAAGAGTGAGGTTCTTTAGAAAGGAATATCCTTAGCCCATCAATCCTACATTTTGAGACGATTGAGCTTGTGTAGGGACTATTATACTCGTCTCAAGTGATGATTGGAGATATAGGGTTCAAGACTTATTCATTTCTAAAGGGATTATGGCACCTTTAATGGAAGAAACGATGTAAAGATGGGATCTTTACATCGGTCCGCTCCAAAGGATGCATCAAATACCAAAGGGGACTAGGGAAAGGGTATAAAGATTGGATCTTTATGCTCTTCCTATGCTTTTCGTGCCTTAGGAAGGTCACTAAGCAATCCTAGGAAAGAGAGATCCAACCATGAGGGACATGAAGGATGCATTCTAAACTAAAGATGACATTTTTAATGAAAAAGATGACATTATGGGTGCAAAGGATGCTATTTGGATGTAAAGAAATGATTTTTAATGCAAAGGATGCAACTTTATGTGTAAAAATGACGTTTCAAGTGCAAAGGATGTAACTTTTATGCAAAGATAACATGTTTAATGCAAATGATGCAACTTTATATGAAAAGATGTTATTTTGAGAGCAAAGGATGCTACTTTTCACATCACCATGTGAGAGATCCACCCTAGAACAAGCCTTTTTTGAGGTCTTATTTGTTCATCCTTGGGTTGGATCCTCCATGGATCCTATGTGATAGGGGAATGGGGGTAGGATGATTTACATGCTTAAAGAAGGAATCTTTAATAACAATATATCAAATACCAAGCAAGTATATAATGATATGGAAAGCAAGGAGCAATATATCACATAAATACAAGTATATTTCAAGAAAAAGGGGATGAGAGGTTACCAATGGTGGTGTTCCTCTATCTCCTTGAAGTTTGCCTAGGGAAGGACCAACTTTGGAAGGTTTTAAGGAGGAGGGAGGTGGTTTTTGGCACTCTCAACTTTCTGTAATTTCGTGGTGGTATTTTGGCAGAGTAACAAGGCTTCCAAAAACTCCTCTCCAAATGAATAGAGGAGGTCTCTATTTATAGGCAGTCTGGCAGAAACTAATGAAGCCGTGCGGCTTGGAGTTCTTGGCTAATGCAGCCGTGCGGCATTATCCCTTATGACTCAGCACCTTTCTAGAATCATGCAAGGTGGCCTTCTAGAAGGGCTTTTCCAGCGAAGGACTACGTGGAATTTTAATTCCTAGCAAGTCCTTCGCCCCTCGGAAGGTTTGGAAAAGTTCCCGAATTGCCCCTGAACTTTAGGAAAGTCCGGGGAATTGCCGGAAAACTTAACCGGAAGGCATGAGCCAGATTTGGGTACTTACAGAAGCCCCTCGGCAACGTCACTTGCAGGGCGAGTGGGGTTGTCGATAAAAAAAAGGATCCGATCTGGCGAATGCCGAGACGGATTGGGTGACCAATGTGGTCGAGTGGCTGAACCTTTGGAAGGCTACCTACGTATCCCGAGTGGGAATCAAGCCATAATCGTAGTTCGGAATCCACTGGGGAAAGGGGGTGTCATATGTGACGAATTGGCTGAACCTAAAGTAGGCTACCTACGTATCCCGGAGGAATCAAGCCAGGCCGTAGTTCAGAATAAGATCCACTGGGGAATAGCGAAGAGAAACTGGTCTCTTGCTGGAGAGATAGAAGGGAAAGTGACATGGGAGGTCAAGTGACCGATCCTATTGGGGATATTCTAGATGAAGGAAGTGACCGATGTGGTCGGATATCTGGACCTCCATGAGGGGTTACTTCACCACTGAGGAGTGACGAAGGAACAGGGTGACCAATGTGGTCGGATGGCTGGACCTTTATGAAAGGCTACCTACGTATCCCGGAGGAATCAAGCCTTGGTCATAGTTCAAGTCTCACTAGATAGTTAGGAACGATGTCTAGGATCCTTGAGGTTTTGACGATTAATGGAGGAGTCACCTGATTGACAATTAATGGAGGTTGTCACCTGATTGACAATTAATGGAGGTTGTCACCTGAAGAAGCTAAAGCTTACGTCACTATCGAGTAGACAGAGGTAGCTATAGCTGGAAAACTAAAGCGTACTTCACTATCGAGGAGATAGAGGTAGCTAAAGTTTGGAGAACTTGAGCGTACTTCACCATCTGTGAGATAGAGGTAGCTAAAGTTTGGAGAACTTGAGCGTACTTCACCATCTGTGAGATAGAGGTAGCTAAAGTTTGGAGAACTTGAGCGTACTTCACCATCTGTGAGATAGAGGTAGCTAAAGTTTGGAGAACTTGAGCGTACTTCACCATCTGTGAGATAGAGGTAGCTAAAGTTTGACAATTCGGAGGATGTCACCTAGCGTTATTCCGTTATAACGGAAGTAACGGAGGCGACTCGGGAGGAAAGTTAATTCTTCTTGGAGATAACGGATAGGCTTGGGAAACAGCGTTACTTTAGTTAAGAAATAATGGGAGTTGTATGCCCAAGTGGAAAGTCCAGGGGCAAAGATGTAATTTCTGCTCAGAGCAAATGGGGCCGCCCGGCAAGAGATGGAGGAAAAAGAAGCCACCCGGCTTCAATCTTGATTTCACCAGATTGTTTAAACAGATTTGAAAATGGGCAAAGCACCATTGTTGTGGCTTCCGCCGAGGAGAGGAGGGAGAGTAGAGAGGGAAATTTCCAAATTTCTTCGATTCCCTACCTTCTAGTGCTCGAAATGGATCAAGAGGGTAACATTGTACCCCGACAAGCGTGAAGAGTCTTGTCACAAGCCGCGAGAATGAGGCGGAGGGAGTTCGTTCGAACCGAGCAAAAATACGATTTCAATACGCCTCCTTTCGAGTTATATCCGGGCAAAAGGGAGCACAAGTCCATGAAACCTCAATCTATTGGGGTAAGCATTCTTGATTTTCTTGACTTTGACAATTTTGATTGAATTTGGATTGATTTAGGGCTTGACCCGAATTTTAGGAATTTTTTGAATTTTCCTAGGATGACTTTAGGAGTTTGATGATTAACCTACGAGTCTAAGAGAATAAATGAACATGCATGGGCAATTTATTCAAAAAATAATGAGAATGACCCATTTTTGAAAATAAAGTAAGAAAAATAATGTCTAAAAAAGTGACGAAGTTCTTGCATGCGCTTAAACTAGGTCAACTTCTGATCATGGATGTGAAGGCAAGATTTTGGACGATGAAAAGGATTCATGCATGCCACTTTGAAAAATTAATGCTTATGTGTAAAGAATTTTGAAAATTGGAATTTTTATGCTTGAGAGAGCAATGTGCTTGGTACGACATGCTTCAAATGATGAAGGACACTTTTTTTTTTATACAAAGGATGCTAGAAATCTCTTATGAATGCTTTTCTTTGAAAATATGTGCACTTTTGAATATATGCATGCTTTTGAAATGAGATGAAGGACTGACACGTTTTTTGTTGTGCTTTCCTACAAGAGAACAAGTCGAGGGGACCTTCTGAGGTGGCCGTGAAGCTATGGGATAGGATGCCCAACTTTGAGAAGAATGGGGTGAACCCCAAGCAGCTAGTGAGTGCTACCGGCCTTGATTTGTTCATTGAGGCTATTGGCAGAGGCATCCATGTGACCTCGAAGAGCAAGGGCTTGATCCAGGCCCTCTCGGAGTTCTGGTGGGACACCACCCACAGCTTTCATCTCAGCTGGGGAGAGCTTACGGTGACTCTGGCCGACTTTACTGCTATTACAGGCTTGCAGTTCACCGAGAGGCCTGTGACTTGGAGAGACCATATTACTGCAGATGAGTTCAGGGCTCTGGTTGGGTTTGATCTCCATCCTAAGGGGCTCGAGATGGAGACAAGGAATGTTGAGGTGGCAGTCCTGAACTGCATGCAGGGATTTACTGCCAATGAGGTGACTGCCCACCAGCTTGCGAGGGCTTTTCTGTGGTTGATGCTGTCAGTCACCATCTTTGCTAATTCTGGGACTTTGGCTATGCTGTGCCTTCTTGAATCCTTGGAGGAAGTGGACGAGATTGGGACGGTCTCTTGGGGTGAGACCGGATTGGCTGAGCTTTATTTCTCTCTGGATTTGTACAGCCGAAACAAGGCTGCTTCTATGGACTGCTTCTCTTTTTCTCTTGAGGTATTCTCACCTTCTTTCCTTTTTCGTTTCCTTTTGTGTCTTGAGACTCTTATAAGAGAAGATGACCTTTTAATGTTTTGAACTTGCAGGTCTGGTTTTGCGAGGTGATCGGGTTCTTTCCCTGGAACCAACAGAGCGATCCTACCATCTTCCCTGCCATGATTCGCTGGAGGGGCGAGGCTAGGGACAAGTTCACCGGGAAGACCCGGATCACCTTTGATTACAAGATGGTGGGGCCCGTCCTTAATAAGGATGGCGATGATGGGGTGGACTTTTATCCTTGGGGAAGGTACCCGGAGGTTCTGCTGGGAGATGCCTTGGAGGCGACTAGGCAGAGGAGGTGGTTGACCGGGCTCACCTGCGACATCATTTATCTGGGGGACCGCTTTTCCAGGCAGCATGGCCATGTCCCTCCATTAGATGCCATCACTCCTCACGATCCTCCAGCACGGATGCTGCAGCCTAGGGACTGGCCAGAGAACGAGATAGCGAGGTATCAGGCCGGTGTGGCGGCTGAGGAGTATTTTGATCTGGCTACCCCGTATGCTACCTTTGTGGAGGCGCGGTTGAGGACGCCGCAAAAACTGGTGAAGATGGCTATTGCCCAGGGGTACGGGGAAGCTGAGCCTACCGACCCACCTTTGCCTCCTGCTCATCTTTCCTATGTGGTCAACGGGGTACCGAGGAGGTTTATGATACCTGTCCCCGACACGAGGGAGCCCCAGTACACTCTGCCGCCTGACAGCACTGTAAGCATCTCTAGGGTCCTTTCCCCTTTTTGTATTCCCTTTGCTTTCTGCAATTCTGAACCTTTCTTGAGATATTATGAGTTTCCTCTTCTCTTTTCTCTCAGGTTCCAGCTCGTACCTATGATGGTTTGGTGAGGCAGAACAGAGGATGGAAGGATGTGTGTCGGTCCCTCGTGAAGAAGCTGGCTTGCGCTTCAAAGGCTGCAGTGAATGTGCAGGAGCCCGTGCGCAAAAGAAGGCATGTGGGAAGCACAGCCTCTACCTCATCGGCTTCAGAGTATTCTTCTAGTGCCATGCCTCGGGGACAGGGACCTAACACCGGCATCCTGGAGCAGCTAGCTGAGTATGAGCATGTGAATGTCCATCTTTCTGATGTGAGTGACAGCGAGGATTTGATGAGGGATCCTAGCTTCTACGAGCTGAGTAGCGACGACGAGGAGTCGGAGGCCTAGGAGGTCCTTAGGATCGATCTAGTGGGAAGGAAACAAACAATGAACAGTTTTATGCACATTTTGTTTATTTTTTGCTTTATTTGGGCGCCGATGGGGCGAAAACAATGTAATGAGATTGTATTTGCTTTTCTAATTTATGCTTTATGACTTTGCATATTACTTGAGCCTCGGGGCTGCTTTTTTGCTTGGAAATGGGGCTGAAACTGGGCCAAAATGATTTGTAATGGTATATAACTGCCTGGATGGTGTTTGGACATGTTTTGGGACAGGTTTCATTGAGAAAATGGGGTGAGAACTCCACTTGGGCAGCAACTTTGGTTGCTGCAGATTGCTTTCTACATCAGGCAAATGAAGCCGTCCGGCTAGGTCTCCGGGAAAATGAAGCCGTGCGGCGGGAATCCTCTCCTGAACTGATTTTTTTCAAATAAAACCAAGGAAGGCCATTTCATTTCATTTTCACTCTAGACTTGACTCAACTGACCCCAGAGCATATTTCTGACCAAGAGACCTCAACTTTGATCACCTTGCAATGGAAAGACCCGCTAGACTGCAAAAGGGGAAAAGAGACCGTTTTCTGTCCGATCTTCAATCTTGGGTGAGACATAACTTTCAATCTCACAAGGGGCTGTTCGATACTACCTTCAAGATCAAATCTTTATGGCATTTGAAGGATCTCCTGCCTGATTGGGACCTTTTGAGAGCAGCAGCAAAGTTTTGGGATGTCCGGAGACATGTTTACTGCTTTTCCTACAATGAGCTTGTTCCAACCTTTGAAGACTTCCGAACATTGATTGGGGGTCCAGAAATTGAGGCAATTTCGACACCTTTGGCCGGGGACTTTCCAGTGACTGTAAAGCTAGCATCTTTTCTGCAAATTTCTCTGAAAGAAGCCGAGGGGATGTTGATAGCTCCGGACAGGATTGACCTTTCCGATATCCCGGGCAGGTTTGGTTTTCCCGATATGGCTATGACCACAGTGGCTATGGATGCTTTTGTCCTTTGTATGTTCTCATTACTGTTTACTGTCGAGTCTGTTGGAGTTTGCCATAGTGGCCTTTTGGACATGGTCAGGGACTGCAGGGCTGGAAAGGATATCGTCCCACTGATTTTGGGGGAGACATTGCACGGCATTGACAGGATGACTAGGGGAGACCGTTTCATGAGGTCTGGGAGCCCAGCGGTGCTGACTTTATGGTTGCAGGAGAGGCTTGGGGCTTTGTCAGGGGCTGCGCCTACTCAGTGCCCTTGGGTGATTTCTCGAAGGGGCACACCTAGAGAGCAAGACCAGGGTAGCTGGGAGCTGATGATGGCTAGGTTGTCCACCTCGGACATTCACTGGTGGGTGCCTCATTAGAGACTACAGACTCGTCGGACATTTCAAGAGTCTTATGTAGTGAGAGTTCCGGGGTTTTCTCTGTCATCCTTCTACATTCCTTGCCTAGTGTCCAGGCAGTTTGGGACTTTACAGGAGCCTTTGGATGATTGGAAGGACATCAGTACCATGGAGGTAGCGCCTTTGGACATGAAGGATCCGGCCAGCTTATTATTTTTTTCGAGGGCTTGGACATATACTGCTTTCCCACCCAGGGCCATTCTCAAGAGCCGGAAGAGTACCATTTTGACCACGGCTTACTTGGACTGGTATGAGAGGGAAATGGGGGCGACTCAGGTCATTTTGGGAGAGAGGCGTCAGGCTTTATTAGAAGCAGATTGCGACTCGAGCAGGACTCTGAGAGAGGCTGAGGCTAAGGCGAGTTGCCATAACCAGTCGGGTGACTTTATCAGAGATATGGAGGCTCGTTATGAGAGGCTTTCTGAAGTCGCTCCCTTGACTGAGGCTCAGAGGGAGAAAGTGCGGACTCGTGCTCGTATTGAGAGAGCACTTATTGACACGGGTTTGGTGGAGGCTCCAGTGAGGATACCCGAGATTGGGATGAGGGAGACTGACATCCTAGACAAGAAGAGAAAGAACACTCGACGGGGTCGAGGTAAAGGGAAGAAGAACAAGGAAGACTCAGTGAATGACGACTGATAGATCTTTTCCTAGGATTCCCTTATTGCCATTTGCAAACACAATAGTTTATTAGGCATTTTATTGTATTTTAAATCTTCATAGCAGGTTAGCAGAGTCAAGAGTAGACCGTGCTTGAACTCATCAAGAAGTCTTTTAACTTGTAATTAACAAAGATATGATCTTAGAAATTAATCAAGACACATTTCATGGAAACTTCAGATGTCTTATTGATTGTTTAGGACGCGTTTCATGGAAACTTGATTGCCCTTTATTGTTTATTGTTTAAACCGAACCATATATGGCTGCCTACGTTCCCCTTTTACAAGAAAGACTATGGGGCTCAGGTCTTCGCAGTTCATTCTGGTAAACTTTTGATATATATATATATATATATATATATATATATATATATATATTATGTGCGGCCACTTTTGCCTAGACCGCCCTTTTTGGGTTTTCAGTCTAGCTGGGCATTACTCTTTTTGCACTAAGATTTTTTTTTATTTCTCTTTTTCCTTAGACATAGTATCTACGGAGCTTATCACCATTTACTGGGTGGACAAAGGGATTTCCATCCAGGTCTACAAGCTTCATTGCTCCTCCCGATAGTATCTTCTGCACCACATACGGGCCGATCCAAACGGGTTCCCATTTTCCCAGGGGGTTGTCTCTGGTAGGGGGCTTTACTTTCAGAACCAAGTCACCTTCTTTGATGTCTCTGGTCTTGACCTTTTTGTCAAATGCTCTGGCCATTCGCCTCTGGTAGGCTCGAGTATGTTCCATGGCCTTTAATCTTCTTTCGTCGAGCAGGGCTAATTCATTGTGCCGGCTGCGTAGCCATTCCACTTCGTTGATACTGTTTTCCAGGAGGACCCTTAATGACGGGATTTCCAACTCCACTGGCAATACTGCTTCCATCCCGTAGGTAAGGGCAAAAGGGGTTTCTCCCGTGGCTGTCCTGACAGACGTTCTGTAGCCCCAGAGTGCTAGGTGTAGCTTTTCAGGCCAGTCACGACCACGGGTGGCCATTTTCCGGATGATCCGCTCGAGCGTCTTATTAGCAGCTTCCACGGCTCCATTGGTCTGAGGTCTGTACGGGGATGATTTGTGGCGAGTGACTCTGAACTCTGACAGCAATCTATCACAGTCCCCTTCAAAGTGTGACCCGTTATCAGAAATGATCTCATTGGGCACCCCGTATCTGCACATTATGTTTTCTTTGACAAACTGGGCCACCTTCTTGGAAGTGAGGATTTTGTAGGACTTCGCTTCTACCCACTTTGTGAAGTAGTCGACTGCCACTAACACGAATTCGTGCCCATTGCTTCCTGCCGGAGCTATCTTCCCTATCACGTCAATACCCCAAGTTGCAAACGGCCAAGGAGTCGTCATGCAGTACAGGTCATGAGGCGGAAGGTGATTGAGATTGGCAAACCGTTGGCATTTGTCGCACTGTCGGACATGTTGAACGCAATCTGTTTCCATGGAGATCCAGTAATAACCCATCCTGAGGATCACTTGCATCAGGGCTCTAGCATTCATATGAGGACCGCAGGGACCATTGTGGATTTCGGTCATCAACTCTCTGGCCCTTTCTTGGGTGACACACAGAAGGAGCGGCCCTTGGTACCGTTTCTTATAGAGATCGTCCCCTAGAATGACATAGTGGGAAGCTAACCGTTTTAGGGCTTGCAAGCTTTTGGCTTTGATGCCTTCCTTTGGCCTACCTTCTTCATCTCTAAAGGCTGACTCTCCATCTTTGAGGAACTGGTAAATCTGATTGTACCAGGGTTCCTTGATAGGCTCAGGTCCCAAGTCTACCTCACAACAGAAAGCCGGGGCTTCTCTTCTACCCACTCTGAAGGGTTTTATTGCCTTTCCCTCGGGGATCTCTACCAGTGAAGCTAGAGTAGCTAAGGCATCTGCGAATCTGTTCTTATCTCTTGGCAGGTAATGGAAAGTCACTTCTCTGAACTGTCCAGTCAACTCCTCCATATAGGCATGATACTTTTGCAGGTTAGGATCCACAGTCTTCCACTTGTTGGAGACCTGATTAATGATCAGGGCTGAGTCTCCATAGACCTCGAGCTCCTTGACATTCCTCTCTAAGGCAGCTTCTAAACCAGCAATGCAGGCTTCATACTCGGCGACATTGTTCGTGGCAGGGAAGTTCAACTTGATGGCCATTGGCGTGTGCTCATCTTTCGGGTCGACCAGCAGCATTCCTACGCCATTTCCTCTTTTGTTAGCAGCCCCGTCAAAGAAAAGCTGCCATCGGCTCTCAGGCTCGACTACAAAGATCCCTTCATCTGGGAATTGGGGTTCAGGCCCGCGGTCCTCATTACTGGGGAAGTTTGCCAGATGGTCTGACAACGCTTGACCCTTGATGGCCTTTCTTGTCACATAGTTGATGTCATACTCAGCTAAAAAGAAGGACCACTTTGCTAGGCGCATCGAGAGGGAAGGCTTATCGAAGATATACTTGATGGGATCCATTTTCGAGACCAAGTTCACAGAGTGGGCTTGCATGTAATGCTTCAGCTTACCGACCACCCAGACCAGTCCTGCACAAGTCTTTTCGCACGCTGAATAATTGAGCTCACTCCCCTGTAGTTTCCGGCTGACAAAGTAAATGGCATTCTCTACCCGAGAGTCTTTCTTCTCCTGAGCAAGCATAGCCCCAACTGCCGTATCAGTGACAGTGAGATAGAGCAGAAGAGGTTTCTGTCTATGTGGGGGGCATAGCACCGGAGGATGTACTAAGTACGCCTTGATTTGGTCAAAGGCATCCTGGCATTCCTCGGTCCATTCTGTGTCTACATTCTTCTTCATGAGCTTGAAGATGGGCTCGCACATAGTGGTCAACTGATTGGCGAAGTGGCTGATGTACTGTAGTTTGCCCATAAAGCTTTTGACCTCTGTCTGGGTTCGAGGTGGCCTCATGTCCATAATGGCCTTGATCTTTCGGGGTTCGACTTCGATACCTCGCTCCGTGACCATGTACCCAAGCACTTTTCCCCTTGTCACTTCGAAGGTGCATTTGGCAGGGTTTAGTCTCATGGAATGTTGTCTCAGCCTCTTAAAGAACTTTCACACGTCAACAAAATGCTGTCCGTCCTCGCCTTTGGAGTGGATTATCATGTCGTTGACGTAGACCTCAATCTCCTTGTGGATCATGTCATGAAAAAGCGCGGTCGCTGCCCTCTGATAAGTAGCCCCGGCGTTCTTAAGCCCAAATGGCATCACTGTATAGCAGTATGTTCCCCACGGTGTGGTGAAGGCTGTCTTTTCTTGGTCCTCCTCGGCCATCTTGATCTGGTTGTAGCCTGCAAAGCCATCAACAAAGGATTTGACTTCGTAGTTGGCAGTGGCGTCCACCAGGATGTCTATGTTTGGCAAGGGGTAGTCATCTTTGGGGCTGGCTTTGTTCAGATCCCGGAAATCTACACAGCAGCGCACCTTCCCATTGGCCTTGGTTACAGTCACAATGTTGGATAACCATGTCGGATATTCGATGACTCTGATGAATCCTACCCGCAGTAGCTTCTCTATCTCTTCTTTGACCTGTAGGGACCATTCTGGCTTAATCTTCCTCAGTTTCTGCTTTACTGGCTTAGCATCTGGTGCTAGAGGGATTCTGTGCTCTACTATCGAACTGTCTAGCCCCGGCATATCCCTGTACGACCATGCAAACACGTCCATGTATTCTCTGAGCAGATTGACCAGTCTGTCCCGTTCAACCCCCTGGAAGAAGTTTCCAATCTGTGTCTCTTTAGGTTCTTCGACAGTACCCAAGTTAACACTTGTCAAAACCTCCTCGGCAGCTTGGGCCCGGTTTTCCTCTTTGTCTGTAACCTGCTTAAAGATTTCTTGGATGTATTGTTCATTTAGTGTGTTTGCATCTTGTTCAAATGATTCATTATTAACTGTTGTTAAGTTTTGAGTTAATTTATCATTTGTTAAGCTGGCAATAAGGGGATACTCAGAAAGATCTTTCATTTCATTCAAAGCAAGAGGAAAGATGACATTGGTTACATATTCATAATCCTCAGGCGTGAGGCCTTCGGATGACTCGGAGGACTGGAATTCAAAGATTCCTGACTCAACTGACTCTTGACCCTACTGACTCTGGACCCTACACTACTTATTGACTCAAAGTGTTTGACGCGGGTTGGACTGGGGTTTACTCTTTCCTGATTTTGTCCTGGGGAGTAGCAGTCTTGTCAGCGTTCTTCAGAAAGGTGGATACTTCAAACTGATCGAAAACTTGCCGGAAATCATTGGTAGGCCGGTACCGGACTCATTGACTGGAGGGTCTGGATCATCTTATCAATACACTGCTGATAAGTCATCTTCTCTTTACCAATCTTCGATATCACAACCTTATCAGTGTAGCCAACAGGAGGGTTGGCCTGAATGATGCTGATGAAGTCTTCTTCAGGAGAGACTTTGATCCTTCCTTGATTGGCCACGTATTCTATAGGCTTTCTGTATTATGCTTCCAAATCTGCTAGCTTTTCGTTGAACTTCACGATGGCAACGAATTCAGAACTCTCTGCCTCAAGAGGGTCAATGACGACAGGGGTATCTGGCTTGGATGACCGGTTCCTTGGTAGGCTCCTTGGCATAACTGACGTAATAGTCAAACTTGCCTGAAGGCTCCCCTAAAGTTCCCACGATCTTGTCCCCAGCTTCGTACCTTTCCTTTAATTTCTGTTGCATGGACTTCCTCTTCTTCTTCCTTCTTGAAGGAGAATCCTCATTAATCCATTCTTGATACTCATATTCCAAACAGTCCTCACAATCACACACATCATACCAGATGTGAGGCCTGGGTTGAACTGGGACGGCCTCTCCAACTACTTGGTCATTACTATTGTTGATTACCTCATTGGCCATTTTGACACTGGAAAGTTGAGACTTGAAGATTTTGATGGGTTATTTGAGACCTCTGTGCCGACAAACTGCTGTACCGGTGTTCTCACCCAATTCTTTCTCACTGTGGGAAAGGGATAGGAGAGGTTTAGACTCGGGGTAGGTGTTTAGGCTGAAGGCTCAAGCAATATGCAAATTATGAATCTTCCAGTTTACTTAAAACGGTGTCTTTTATTAATTTCTATTTGGCTGGAAAAGGGGTTCTGCCCTTCTTTTTCGCAACTACTCTAGATCCTGGATTAGTGGGCTCCGTCACTACGTCTATAAGCCAATCGTATTCCACCTGTATTTCGACCTCCCAGGGTGGACAGCCCCGGGCGAGGGTCCTATAGGGCACGCGGATCCCACCGACCGAGAGAGAAGAACACTCCTAACGGGTCTAGCGGGTCATAAGAACTTTTAACGCACGAGCGATGCGGATTATAGTCGAGGCAATGCCGAGAAAGTCTCGTCTTTCAGCCTTAACGGAATTTCGGCAGAGTTTCGCTTGCGCGATTGACGTTTTGACTTTTCGGCAATGTCCGAGAAGATAATAAGCATGGGTCGGGCGGTAACAGCCGGATGACACAGTGTCACATTGAACTTCGCTGCATACGCTGTGCGTGAGTCAAAGTCGAAGTCAATGTCGGGTCAAGATCTTGCCAATTTTTCCTTGTCGGAATTTCGGCAGAGCTCCGCTTGTGCGAAAGATCTTTGGATTTTTGGCAGGGACTTGGTCTCGACTCTTACGCATCCCGTGCGGGTCAATGTCAAAGTCAATGCCGGAGCCAAGATTCTACCAATTTTTCCTTGTCGAAATTTCGGCAGAGCTCCGCTTGCACGAAAGATCTTGACTTCCGTTATGGACTAAGGTTTGACCTTTACGGGGATATGCAACTGGGCTATATGACACGGACTAGACCAAAAACCAACCAAAAGTCACGGTTTTTTTGAAACGTGTGACACGGACTGTGCATTGGTCGACACTGGCTGCCATGGGGAGTTTGGGATGATTCCGTGCGCGTCCGGGAGCATGGTAAGGCTGTCCGAGACTGCAACTGAACAACCACCCCGGGTTTGAAGGACGTGCGTGCAAAGTGTACATGATATATAAGGTGCGCGTAGTGTGCGGTCTCCTAAAAATGTTCCTTTTTGAGTTAAAACAGAGATTTTCAGAAATGTGTTTTAGGCTCCGTTTGTTTCGTGTAAAACATTTTCCGGAAAATGTTTTCATGTAAAATGTTTTCATGTAAAAATGTTTCCTTGTAAAATGTTTTCTTGTAAAATATCATGGTCTTGTTTTCAGTTGTTTGGTAAATTTGACGAAAATATTTTTCGAAAAACATTTTCCGGAAATGTCACTTTTTTTATTAATTTAAATCAACTTTGAATGATAAATTTTATTAATTTATAATACTAAATTTAAATTATACTAATAAAAATTTAAATCAACTTTTACGAAAATGTTTTTGTATTATTATTTAAATTATACTGAACAACTTAACTTTTTTATTATTATTATTTTTTATTTTATTATTATTATTATTATTATTATTATTATTTTATTATTTTTTATTTTATTATTTTATTATTATTATTATTATTATTATTATTATTATTATTATTATTATTATTATTATTATTATTATTATTATTATTTTATTATTATTATTATTATTATTTTATTATTTTATTATTTTATTATTTTATTATTTATTTTATTATTATTATTATTTTATTATTATTATTATTTTATTATTTTTTATTTTATTATTTTTATTATTATTATTCTTATTCTTATTATTATTATTATTATTATTATTTTATTATTATTATTTTATTAGGGCGAACGGAAGAGTTGTAAAACGATTTACGAATTTGAAATCGGTAAATCATTTTACAAAGAAAACCCCTTTTTTTTTACATTGACGGAAAATGTTTTACATTTGAAAACATTTTACAAGTGGTTATCAAACACCCGAAAACAAGGAAAATATTTTTCGGAAAACATTTTACTTGAAACAAACACCCGAAAACAAGGAAAACATTTTCCGAAAAATGTTTTACACGAAACAAACAGAGCCTTAAAAGGAATGATTTTTCGGGACGGGGGAAAAATGCAACAGTTAAGGCACGTAAATTTTCTGGAGCCTGGTCAGCTTTGGAATTGAATAGCCCCGAGCTGCCTAAGCTGCCAGATTAACCTCAAATTTGTCCTGGTGGAATTGCCAATGAAGCCGCCCGGCTGGAATCCGAGGCGGATTAAGCCGTACGGCTGCATTGCTCAATTTTCCAGGTTCCAATTCTTTTCACTTTCAGGTTGCTCCCCAAACATTTTAGGCACCTTTCAGCTCCAGAAGGCTTCCTGTTCAGTATATAGAATATGCACAATTCCCAAGAACCAAGATGCAATGCAAGGCGAAGAAAGAAAAAAAAGCAAGCACGACAAATGGAATCCGTGACGGGAGGCTAACCTACTCGAAAGAAAAAAGCTTTCTTTTTTTTTTAATTTTTTTTTTCGAAAAGACTAGATACCGGTACGTGGATTTGTTAAACCATAACTTATCCCCGGCTCGTTTTAGGAGGCGTTAAAGGGAAACTTAATGGTTTCCACCTATATACCGGGTATCGTTTTTTTTTATTTTAAAAATGAAAGCTTTCTCCTTTGGTAGATCCCCAACAGAGTCGCCAAACTGTGAATGTGGGGGCCCAAATTTTTTTGTGTTTTATTTGGATTCACTTGAGTTTGAAAACATCTGGTTTAATTTGAAAAAAATGGAGTCGCCACGCCATTTTGATTTCCTCAAAACTTTGAAAAAAAGGAATAAGGGTCCGGAGGTTAAGTTACCCCTTGGAAAGAACGTTTGGCGTTCACCCAAGGTGCCTTGCCGAAGCAAGTCTCCCAAGATCCCATTTTTCGTGCTTGCTTGCGTGCTTTCTTGTGTGCATGTGTTGAAAAGAAGGGGGGAGGGAATGTTCCAAGTTGTCTTCCGGACGTATAAACCATTTCGTTGGTTATCGCTCGAGATTCCTTGGATTTTTATTTGTACGGGACTTTGATCCCGTCCTCATCTTGGACTTGTGATCATCACTATTTGACCTTGGGTCATGCGTGATCGAGAGAAGGACTCTCTCTTATGGTCCAAGAGTGAGGTTCTTTAGAAAGGAATATCCTTAGCCCATCAATCCTAAATCTTGAGACGATTGAGCTTGTGTAGGGACTATTATGCTCGTCTCAAGTGATGATCAGAGATATAGGGTTCAAGACTTATTTATTTCTAAAGGGATTATGACACCTTTAATGGAAGAAACGATGTAAAGATGGGATCTTTACATCGGTTCGCTCCAAAGAATGCATCAAATACCAAAGGGGACTAGGGAAAGGGTATAAAGATTGGATCTTTATGCTCTTCCTATACTTTTCGTGCCTTAGGAAGGTCACTAAGCAATTTTAGGAAAGAGAGATCCAACCATGAGGGACATGAAGGATGCATTCTAAACTAAAGATGACATTTTTAATGAAAAAGATGACATTATGGGTGCAAAGGATGCTATTTGGATGTAAAGAAATGATTTTTAATGCAAAGGATGCAACTTTATGTGTAAAAATGACATGTCAAGTGCAAAGGATGCAACTTTTATGCAAAGATAACATGTTTAATGCAAATGATGCAACTTTTTATGAAAAGATATTATTTTGAGAGCAAAGAATGCTACTTTTCACATCACCATGTGAGAGATCCACCCTAGAACAAGCCTTTTTTGAGGTCTTATTTGTTCATCCTTGGGTTGGATCCTCCATGGATCCTATGTGATAGGGGAATGGGGGTAGGATGATTTACATGCTTAAAGAAGGGATCTTTAATAACAATATATCAAATACCAAGCAATTATATAATGATATGGAAAGCAAGGAGCAATATATCACATAAATACAAGTATATTTCAAGAAAAAGGGGATGGGAGGTTACCAATGGTGGTGTTCCTTTATCTCCTTGAAGTTTGCCTAGGGAAGTACCAACTTTGGAAGGTTTTAAGGAGGAGGGAGGTGGTTTTTGGCACTCTCAACTTTCTGTAATTTCGTGGTGGTATTTTGATAGAGTAACAAGGCTTCCAAAAACTCCTCTCCAAATGAATAGAGGAGGTCTCTATTTATAGGCAGTCTGGCAGAAACTAATGAAGCCGTGCGACTTGGAGTTCTTGGCTAATGCAGCCGTGCGGCATTATCCCTTATGACTCAGCACCTTTTTAGAATCATGCAAGGTGGCCTTCTAGAAGGGCTTTTCCAGCGAAGGACTACGTGGAATTTTAATTCCTAGCAAGTCCTTCGCCCCTCGAAAGGTTTGGAAAAGTTCCCGAATTGCCCCTGAACTTTAGGAAAGTCCGGGAAATTGCCGGAAAACTTAACCGGAAGGCATGAGCCAGATTTGGGTACTTACAATTATGCCTCAACAAGCGCGCTGTAATCTTTCACAAGCCGCGAGATTGATTAAAAGGGAATTTGTCACGACCCTAATATTAGACACTATTTTAGTACACATTGAGCACGTGGGGTTGGGGTGGTAGTATCTCATTTTATGTCATTTATGCTACTTGTTAAGTTTTATGTTTTTATTTATGTTTTGATGAATTATGTGAAGTTAGGATGAAAATGAATTAACTTTAATGATTTAGGGTCTAAGTGGAATAAAAAGAAAGTGTTGTGGTGAAAGTAGAATATTTGAATTTTTAAATATTAAGATGGAAAGTTGTTGAGGTGCTTTGTGGTTAAAGTTGATAGTTAGGATTCTTAGTTATAAGTTGTTCAAAGCTTGAGGTGCTAAAAGGGAAATTTGTTAATGTATATCTCTCATTAAAAATTCCATGGAAATTCATTGTTAAAGAAACCTTCAAATGTTCTTGCTCTGAAGAAGAAAACCAAACCCTAGGCTTTTACTTTCAAAAAATTCTATCAACTTCATTACCTTTACGTTTTTAAATCCGTTTACATATTCTTGTTCGTGGTAGCGAGGGGAGCACATAGAGCCGGAAAAATAAATATTTCATTTCGCATTATTCCGGTAAGTTATTATGATTTCCTTTCAAAATTTGTTCATTGAAGGTTAAATGTTAATATTGTTGTGTTATAATTATTGTTTGGTATTTTGGAGTATTTTCCTTGGAGCTGGAAGTTTGAATAATGACCTAAATGGGGTTTGGTTGTTCATGGAAGATGATAAGAGTAATAGTGTGGTTAAGTTGAAAGAAAGATTTAAATATGGAATTTTGTAGTGTAATGAATGATTGTGCATGGTTAAATTGGCAAATTTTCTTGACTTGGAAGGTGACATATGGATATTGGTACCTCTTACTTTGGTTGAAAGGGGTAGTAATTGGTTTGGTATGTTTTACTGAGGTTTAGTACCTGTTTTGGTACTTCAAAAACAGAGGATTTTGTGTTTATGACAATTGGTTTTGGTTGCTGCTGATGTTCAACTGCTGTTGCTGATTTTGGCCTTGGCACGAGTCGTGCCATTTGGCCACTCGTGACAATGACTCGTGAAAAATTTGTCACCCGTGCTAATTTAATTGGAGCTGCAATGGCACGAGTCTTGCCATAGGGCACGAGTCGTGCCATACCCTGTCAACTCTGAACCATTTTCCAAGTGCAGAAACCTAATCTACCTAGAATATAATTGAACCCTCTTTAACTACAATTAAAGTAGAACACTTTAGCTGCACAATGATGTCTTACTTGGTCAAAATGAAATTGTGGAAGGGGTTTAAATATTGTTCGGAAAATGGTCGGTAGGCTTGATTTGTATCTTAACCAAAGTGAATCAAACTTGGTAAATTGAACTTGTACCTTTATGGAAGTTATGAATTGTTGCATATTTGATGTAATCCGGTTCAAGAAATATTTGACAAAGTCAAATATATTAATTATTTTTGTATTTTAATTAGTATTTTAGAATTTAATTTGTTTTAGTTTATATTTTATTTATTATTTTCGTCATTTATTTTAATAGGATGATTAGAGGTGATTTTAGAGTAGATTTTGAGGAGATTTACTAATTTTTGAGTCCTATTAAGTTACCATATAGGTTAGGAGTAATTCTAGAAGGTTTAGGATTGTTTTTCAAGTTTTATGGGCACTATAAAATAGGCCTAAGGTTGTAATCCGAATTTAGACCTTTTTATCAATTAAATTCTTTTGCAAATTTGCAAGTTCTTTCACTTTTGTGAATTTTAAAGTCATCAATTGACTTTGCCAATAATCTTCTTCGGTTGATTATTAGATTAAATTCTTTTGCGAGAAGTTTAATCATATCCCCTTTCGTTCGTTAATCGATTTTACTCCTTTTGCGAGGATTGAATCGATTATCTTTTATTTTTTTAATTCCGCTGCCTTCACTTTACATCAGTTGGTATCAGAAATCGGTCGATCCTAGGGTTCTTGGACGAGTCGATGGCTGCCGAGGAAGGAAACAATGGAGATATCACTCTTTCCACAATTCTTGAAGCTTTGAATCGCAATGCAGAAGAGGCGAGAGAGCGACAAGAGCGTCAACATAGAGAGTTGATGGAAATTTTGAGAGGATTGCAAGTTGGTCAAGGTCGTGTCAACCCAAGTAATCAGGCAGGTTTTCGCGACGAACATCTCCATGAAGAAGAAGCTGTTGTCACGGCTGATCTAGCAATTCGGAATCGAGCAGATGAATACCTTTATTTCAAGGGGGGAAAGGTTATGGATGAAGCCAACACGATTCAAGATTCGAAAATTACAAATGGCGATTTCGAAAGAAAAGAGGTTAGTGATAATTTTATTTCTATGGTCGAAGATTCCGTTCCAAATCTTGAGGAAGAAGAAATTATTTGTGATCTAGAGGACGATTTGATTCATATGGAGGACGGGAAGGACGATCAACAGAAGGATGGAAAGGATGGAATTGATGGTATAATTTTATTTCCGGAAGATATTTATGTGCCCATATTTGTGCTTCGAGATAATATTTATTCCAAGAGTTGGTCTTATAAAAAACTAGTTTTTTCTTAAGATAAGGAAAAACGTGTTTTCAAAATGAACGGTGGCAATTTTGTAATTACTGACAACCATGTTCAAAATAAACGGTGGCATTTTTGTAATTACTGGCAACCATGATAAATGCCAGTGTTAATATTACAAATGACCAGTGATTTCATACTGGCATTTTATAAACATGAAACTGACACTTTTTACACGGGCACTTTTAAATACATAAACTGGCATCTCTTCAAAAATATAAGCACTGACATTCAAAAATACATGGACTGGCATTTGAAAACACATTTACTGGCACTCAAAAATGCATATACTGGCACTCAAAAAACACTTATAATTATTTTTGCTGATATTCAAAAAAACATGAACTGGCATTCAAAAAAACATGGACTGGCATTCAAAATTACAAGAACTGGCATTCAAAAATACATTGACACTCAGTTACACACTTACTGGCACTCTATTATACACTAACTGGCACTCCAAAATACATGGACTGGCACTTGATTATACACTAACGGGCACTTGATTATACACTAACGGGCACTCAATTTTACACCAACGGGCACTTGATTATACATGAACCGGCACTCACAAAACAAAACCGGCATTAGTTTGAACTGGAACGGGCACATTTTATACTCAAAAATCAACAGAGGAAGACCGGCAATTGCAATTTTAACCCCTTCGTCCTTCGTCCTTCTTCTTCAACGACGACGCACAATCAGAACTCTCTCTCACTAAACGCAATTTAATCTCTCTCTCTCTCTAAACGCAAATGAGAAAGACGGCAATTGCAATTGTGTTGAACGCAAATCAATCTCTCTCTCTAATCGTTAATTGGATTTTGACAGAGGAATGGAATGGTGGTCGCCGGCGATTGCTGAGGAAGAAGGCGATTAGGATCCGACAATTGGTGATTGAAGGGAATTGAAGGTCACCGGTTGGTTTGGGGATCGGAGAAGAAGGGTGAGGTCGCCGGTTGTTCAGGTTGGGTGATTGGAGGTCGCCGGTTAATGGTGGTTGTGAGGAAGGTGTTAATTGCAGGTTTGACCGGTGAGGGAGAGCTTAGGTTGGAGAAGCTTGGGTTGCCGGAGAAGACGATGGTGAAGTCTCTTTGCGTATGGAGGTCGACGATGGTGAGTCCGTTAGATAGAAAACACGTTTTTTGTTAAGTTAACAAAAAACGCGTTTTTTATAAGTTTTTGGCTTATTCCAAATATTTATTTCATTGGGGTGGAAAAATTCAAGTTATTTCTACGTTAAAGATGAAGATTTATTCAAAGTATTTATTTCGAAGGAGGGGCTCGTTTCAAAGATCGGACGAGGATTCGGGGCGAATCCTTTTTCAAGTGGGGGTGAATGATGTAATTCGGTTCAAGAAATATTTGACAAAGTCAAATATATTAATTATTTTTGTATTTTAATTAGTATTTTAGAATTTAATTTGTTTTAGTTTATATTTTATTTATTATTTTCGTCATTTATTTTAATAGGATGATTAGAGGTGATTTTAGAGTAGATTTTGAGGAGATTTACTAATTTTTGAGTCCTATTAAGTTACTATATAGGTTAGGAGTAATTCTAGAAGGTTTAGGATTGTTTTTCAAGTTTTATGGGTACTATAAAATAGGCCTAAGGTTGTAATCCGAATTTAGACCTTTTTATCAATTAAATTCTTTTGCAAATTTGCAAGTTCTTTCACTTTTGTGAATTTTAAAGTCATCAATTGACTTTGCCAATAATCTTCTTCGGTTGATTATTAGATTAAATTCTTTTGCGAGAAGTTTAATCATATCCCCTTTCGTTCGTTAATCGATTTTACTCCTTTTGCGAGGATTGAATCGATTATCTTTTATTTTTTTAATTCCGCTGCGTTCACTTTACATCAATATTGAACATGTAGGGCTTGTTGGTTATACATTGTGGCCTTACTTGAGTTCATATCCATGGTTTGTGATATAAATAGTGTATGAAATGTATGTTGCACTATGGTATTGATTTAAACATGAGTATGCTTACCATGTTGTTCTTTATTTATCCCTTTGGTGGATTTCTTTTCAAGTAACTATTATGTGCTTGAACTTGTGTTAATCAGCTGATGTTTAGGGGTATAACGGAATACGATCATTTATGGAAATTGTTCTATAGTGTGATCGGATTACGTTATCCCTGTGACTGTTCCCTTCTGTGGCCACAGACTAGGGTTATAGCATCTGTATTGAGCCAAAAGCCTTACAGAGTTGCTAGTATCTTATATGGTTCCCTGAAAATCGGTTCTTATAAGATGTGAATATGCCTAAGCAGTTCACAAATGAGTGGAGTTTTATCTCCCAATGTTGTACGACTTATTGTTCAGACGGGAAAAGGTAAACCAAGGTAATGTAAGGTGTTTACGGCTTTTCCAATGTGTTATATGCACCTTGTTATGTGTTGCATCTTACTTGGCATATTGTTGCATTCATAATAGCTTATTGAGATTTATTCTCACCCTTCTCCCTTTAATGTTTTAGATCGGACTGAGACAGGAGGATCCTGCCAGTGAGGACGGGGAGGAGTTTGTACGCGTCTTTTGGGTTGTTGGGTATGTATATGTCTGAGATGGGATTGTAGTGGTATTTTGGTATCACTCCTTTGTTGGAGTTTGTTATATAAAAAATCTTGTATAACTTTTATTTGGGATCTTTGTTACTTAAACTTGTTGTTATCGTTCCAAGTTTGTTTCAAATTTTCCTCCTAGTGGAGATGAGTAAAGTTAGTTTTCTAATGGGAATGTTAATGTTGGTTTCAATGTCAAGTTAAGTCAAAGTTTTTGAAAATTCAGGTGGTCTTTGTTTAGTAAGGGGACACTCCCGCTCGGGGCACGTGTTAGGTTCTGGCTCGGGGTCCCCACAGTTGGTATCAGAGCTCGGTTTAGAGTTCAAGGGTAGATGTCTAGCTTAAGGGGGAGTGTGTGATAAATGACGCCGAGTGTTTGATGCAGGAGTTTGTTCTAATGGCTGGTAATGATGACGATCCGCAGCGGGCTCAGGGTAATGTTGGCAATGCCGGGGGAGATGGCAATTCGAATGCTGAGATGATGAATCTGTTCCGGGTATTTTTGCAAAACATGGCAGCTCAGGGGCAAGCACAACATCACCAAGAAGGCTGACATGGGCATGGTTTGGAGAAATTTGTCAAGATGGCTCCGCCCAGCTTTAATGGAGATCCAGATCCGTTGAAGGCGGAGAGATGGCTTGAAGCTATGAACAAGATTTTCGCAGCAATGGAGAGTTCGGGCGAGGAAAAAGTGAGGTGCGCTGTCTTCAAGTTGGAAGGACCTGCAGAGCATTGGTGGCACATAGTGAAGGATAGTTGGGACCGGGACCATACACCGCAGATGTGGGAGAACTTCACACGCAAGTTTCGGGATCACTTCATTTCGATGGTTACAAGAGACAAAAAGGAGGTTGAATTTTTGAGATTGGAGCAAGGGACAATGACCGTAGCACAGTACTCTGCAAAGTTTACGGAGCTAGCTCGATATTGTCCCCATTTGGTGACGGAAGAAGAGCGACGAGTATACCGGTTCGTGAAAGGGTTAAGGCTGGAGTTCAGAAAGCAGTTATTGACACATGACTTTACAGATTTCCAGGCAGCAGTAAATAGAGCCTATCGTATAGAGAATGATATTGAAGAGCATAGGGGTAAATCGGAAGGAAGAAGTGGAAGTAAGCAGAAATTTCAAGGCCAAGGTTCAGGACAGAGTAGAGGGCAACAAAGGTTCTCAGCCCCGGGGGTAGCAAGAGGTGGAAATGTGGCGGCTCCGGCAGCTTGTCCTACTTCCAGTTAGTTTGGGATGGTATGTGGTTATTGCAAGAAGATGGGTCACTCAGAAGATAGGTGTTGGAGCAAGCAGAGAAAATGCTTAGAGTGTGGAGGATCAGGCCATTTTGGGAAGAATTGTCCAAAGTTGCAACGAGGGCAAGCAGCGGGTAGTGGTCAAGAGGGACAAAGAGGAGGAGTCAAAAGAGACAACGAGGGAAAGCCTAAAGATAGAGTGTAGGGACGAGTGTTTTCTTTGGGTAGAGGAGAGGTTGAACCTAATGTCGTGATAAGAGGTATTGTCCCTGTCTCAGGAGTCAAGGCCCGCATCCTTATAGATCGTGGGTCTTCCCATTCATTTGTGGCGTCTCATTTTGCATTTGCATTGCATAAGTTGCCTGCATTTATGCCTTATGTGCTAGAGGTATCGACTCCTATAGGAGAGTGCCTCACTTCTTCTTTGGTTTATAATGGTTGTGATGTGACTATTTGTGGGCATGTATTGCCGGTGGATTTAGTAGAGTTACAAATCCGGGACTTTGATGTCATTCTTGGTATGGACTGGTTGAGTCATTACCATGCTTTGGTAGATTGTCGTAGAAAGTAGGTCTCATTTGCTATGCCTGATATGCCTACTTTTGTGTTTGATGTGGATAAATCTATGTTTGGTATACATGTTATTTCTGCTTTATAGACCAAATGTTACTATTTTTGCAAGGTTACTATTTGTTCCTACTTTTACTTTTACTCGAGTGTCATTAATTATTTTGCTCGTTTAAAATGTTTATTTTATATATTTGAATCAATCTCTGAAGCTTTGACATCATCACCGTCTTGAAATTCTCAGAGAAAGACATACCGCGTACTTTTATGGACGAGGAGAGGTTCTTGAAAGAAGCTTCCAGCTCAAGAGCCCAAGTAAGATATTAGTGTGTCGTTAACATATTTGCCTTTTTTTTTAAATATATGCCATTTATAGCTTTATTCATCGTTGATATGGTATATGTTAACTAAAAATGAACTCTGTGGTCTTCATTGTTTGCGTCGACTGCTTTATGGCTGACATAATTTACAACTTTAATTGAAACATTGCCCTTTGATCTTAGAAAAGTTTATTTGCCCAGTTTATCCACATATCATGACGCCCCTGAATAATGTATCTCAAGTATGGTCTGGTCGAGGAACTTTTGTTTTTTGCTTCCACCTTGCTCACCCAAACAACCTTACTCCTGTTTATTGTTGGTAAGAAGCTCCTCACTGGTTGATCGAGTAGCTAACCCGAACTGAACTGTCAAGTTGTACTTTTGAAGATTTAGATGTAAGGAAAAAAAATGTAAAGTGAAATTCTTAGTTTCAAAATTCTAGACTATGTATTTGGATCTTGTCTGCTCACTAATAAGGATTACTATACATCCCATAAAACTGCTTGCCAAATTCATTTGTGGGATGAAGGGAGTATATCTGTTTCTTGTTTTAACTAATCATTACCTTTTGTACTGTATACGCGAGGGACATTAATTAACGATATGTTTTCTTTTTGCTCACCCTGCAGGGCCTGCCAGTGGTGGATTGACACAGGTGAGTTACAATTATACAGTCTTCTTACAGAAATGTTCAATAAATGTGCAGTGTTGATATTATATGCCGTGAGTCTGATTTTAAATGCTGTTATGGATGCAGGCACCTGATTTTGAAGCTAAAGTTACAAAGCTTATAGAATTGGGGTTCGGAAGAGAAGCAGTTGTACAAGCTCTTAAGTTTTTTTATGGTAATGAAGAAGCAGCAGCTGGGTATCTTTTCGGCGGCTAGATAGATATAGTTAATTTTCCTCTCTTTTTGTTCATAAGATTATCTCTTTGTTTTGTGTAACTTCAAATGTGTACAATAATGCATTTATTTAGTTGGTCAATGCTCTTATATGAAAGAGTTAGTTGATGAACATTCATTTCATTTCATTTTTATACGAATGAAGTGGTTAATATTGATGGTTAAGATTTATATTTTGGGATAAAAGCTTGTTTGGGTCGTTGAAAGCCGACCTTAAATCTTTCCCTCCAAAATTATATTTTGGCGCAAAATTACATTAGGGTCGGCGCCGCATATCCCTAATAATTTCCCGGGAAAAAAATAAATTGGCACTAAATTAATATTAGGGTCGGCAAATCCGACCCTATTAACTCGTCCCAAAAAAAAATTGGCTCCAAAATATTCCCGCTAAATTAATTTTTAGGACTAAGGCATGCCGTCTTTAATACATTATTGGGGACGGTGACGGGGGTCCCAGAGTTTTAGAGTCGCCTGTTATTCCGGACCCCAAAGTCCCGTCCTTAAGGCCGACCTAAATACCTTTAGGGACGGCAAATTGGCCTTTAGGGACGGTGACGGGCCGACCCTAATAACTATGTTTCTTGTAGTGTGCGGTGCCTCCCTCTCAATTTTATCCCGATAAAAGGGATCATAAATCAATGAAGCTTCAATCTATAGGGGTAAGCACTTTCGATTTGCTCAATTTCGTCAATTTTGGTTGATTTTTGGTTGATTAGGGCTAAATTCGAATTTTGGAAATTTTTTGGATTTTTTTGTGATTTTGTTGATGATTCCAAGGATTTGATGATTGATATACGAAACTAAATATATGGGTAATCATGAATGTGCAATTTGCTTGAAGGAATATGAGTATGACTTATTTTTTGAAAATAAAGTAGGTAAAATAATGACAAATGTGGGACGGAGTTCTTACATGTGCTAAAACTCGATTGATTTCTGATTATGGATGTGAGAATGATACTTTGGACGATGAAAATGATTCATGCATGCTTGTTTGAGAGATTAATTTTGTATGAAAAGGTTTTGTGAGAAACTGAGATGTTCTGTGCTTGGGAGAGCATGTGCTCGGTGTGACGTGTTCCTTATGATGAAAAACGTGTGTTCTATGCAAATGATGCTAGAAAAATCTTTGTGAATGCTTCACTTTGAAATTTGTGCAATATTTTGTGAATATATGCATATTTCTTAGATATGTTGAGGGACTAACGTACCTTTGCTGTGCTTACCTACAGGAGAGCAAATCACGAGGGCCCGCTGAGATCGCGGTGAAGCTGTAGGCAAGGATGCCCTGTATTGAGAAGGAGGGTCACAACCCGAGGCAGTTAGTTGAGGCTACGGGTCTCTATGCCTTTGTAGAGGCTATCGGCAAGGGAGTGGACGTGATGAATAAGAGCAAAGGACTGACCCTAGCTCTTTTCGAGTTTTGGTGGGACACTACCCACAGCTTTCACTTGGGTTGGGGAGAGGCTACTGTGACCCCTGCTGATTTTACTGCCATCACGGGCTTGCAGTTTACTGATCGGCCTATTAGCTGGAGAGACCACATCACTGATGCTGAGTTCAGGGATTATGTGGGGTTTGATATTCGCCATAAGGGGTTAGGGATGGAGACCCGTCTGATTGAGATTGAGATTCTCAGAGGCATTGAGGGCTTTGCTGCCAACGTCGTGACTGCTCATCAGCTTGCGAGAGCTTTTCTGTGGCTGACCCTATCTGTTACCATCTTCGCCAACTCTGGGACAGTGGCGATGACCTGTTTGTTGGATTCTTTGGATGATCTGGCTGCCGTTGGGGAGATCTCTTGGGGTGAGGCTGGACTGACATAGATTTTCTTTTCTTTGGATCTGTATAGCCGCAATAAGGCTGCTTCTTTGGATTGTTTCTCCTTTGCTTTAGAGGTATTCTCACTCTTCTATTCTGTTCTTTCTTTTTTTTTTGTATACTCAAAATTTGTGATTATCTGTAAGAGAAGTAGCCTTTCTGCTTTGACATGCAAGTTTGGTTTTGTGAGGTTATCGGGTTCTTTTCGTGGAACCAGCAAAGCGATCCCACCATCTTCCTGGCTATGGTATGCTGGAGGGGTGATGCTCGGGACAAATTCAATACGAAGACCCGGATCACCTTTGACTACAAAATGGTGAGGCCGGTGATCAACGAGGAGAGTTGTCAGAGGGTGACTTTCTATCCCTGGGGCCGGTATCCAGCAGCTCAGATGGGCGGTGCTGTGGCTATGAAGAGGCAGGTGGCTGACAGGCTTGACCTGTGATGTGATATACCTGGGTGACAGATTTTCCAGGCAGCATGGTCATGTCCCTCCTTTGGGCGCCAATACTCCTCATGATCCCCCTTCTTTTATGCTGCAGCCTAAGGATAGTCCAGAGGACGAGAGGGACAGGTACAGGGCTGGGTTGGCAGCAGATGATTATTTTGACCACGCTACTCCGTATGCCACCTTTGTGGAGGAGCGTTTGAGGACACCACAAAGGTTGGTGAAGATAGCTGCCACCCAGGGGTATGGAGAGGCACAGCCAATTGATCCCCCTGTTCCCTCGGCTCATCTGTCTTATGTGGTGAGTGGGGTGCCGAGGAGGCTGATGGTACCCATCCCTGACACGAGAGGGCCAAGTTTACTTTGCCGGTTGATAGCACTGTAAGTAAACCTTCAATTTCTACTTTATGTGTCTCTTTTCCACTACTTTTCTGTGATTTTTTGAGCTTTCCTCTTTCTCGCAGGTCCCTACTCGTACCTACGACACTTTGGTGTGACAGAATAGGGGATGGAAGCAATTGGCTCAGTCTCTCTTGAGGAAGCTGGCTTGTGCTTCGAGGTCTGCAGGGAATGCGCAGGAGCCTGAGCGCAAGAGGAAGCATGTTGGGTGTGAAGCTTCTTCATCATCGACCTCGGGATACCCATCATCTTCGACCAGCGGCATGCCTCGCAGGCGTGGGCCCAATACTGACATCTTGGAGCATCTGGCGGAGTATGAGCACGTGCCCATTTATTTGTCGGACGTGAGTGATGAGGAGGACGTGATGAGGGACCCTGAGTTCTATGAGCTGAGCAGCGACGAGGAGTTTGAGGCTTAGGGTCCTTTTTTCTGCACTTAGGTTAGAAAGAGAGAGAGAGGAACAAAAAACAATTGATGCAAGCAGGACAAATGATTTGTAATTATCTATTTTTATTTGTGGGCCCGGGAGTGGGCAAAACATGTAATATTTTTTATTTTTTTATTAGTATTGCTATTTTTGTACGTTACTTGAGCCTCGGGGCGATTTTTTTTTGTGTGTGAAAATGTGGCGGAAATTGGGCCAGGATGTATATGATAGTATTTGAAATGTGTTTGGGAATGATTTTTATGCAGGTTTTGAGAAAGTGGGGTGAAAATTCCACTTCGGCAGTAGCTTTGGCTGCTGCATATTTTTTTCTGCAGCAGCAAATGAGGCCGCCCGGCTTGGTCCAGAAAAAAAAAGGCCGCACGGCTGCTTCTTCTGTCTGACCTAATTTTCTGCAAATAAAGCCAAGGAAGGGTCTAAAACTTTATTTCCGAATTTGGCTCCTCCCATATTGTCTCAAATCATTCCAGAGTAGATTTTTAGCCAAAAAAATGTTGAATCAAATCGTCGCCATGGAAAAACCGGTTCGATTGCAAAAGGAGAAACGGGACCATTTTCTTTCCAATCTTCAATCTTGGATGAGGTATAACTTCCAATTTCACTAGGGACTTTTCGATAACACCTTCAAGATTAAATCTTTAAGGCATTTAAAGGATCTCCCGCTAGATTGAGACATTTTGAGAGCAGCAGCAAGGTTTTGGGATGTCCGAAGACATGTCTATTCTTTTTCCTACAATGAGATTGTTCCTACCTTTGAGGACTTCAGAGCATTGATTGGGGGTCCGAAAGTCGAAGCTATTTCGATTCCGTTGGCTGGGGGCTTACCAGTGATCCTAAAGTTGGCATATTTTCTACAGATTTCTCCAAAGGAAGCTGCGGGCATGGTGATAGCTCCTGATAGGATCGACATTTCTGATATTCCGGGCAGATTCATGTCTCCGGGTACTGCAGGGACTACGGTATCTATGGCACCTTTATTCTCTGCGTGTTCTCTTTCCTGTTTACTGTTGAGTCTTTTGGAGTGTGCCATAGCGGCCTTTTGGACATGGTCTGAGACTGCAGATCTGGGAGAGATATCTTCCCTTTGATTTTGGGAGAGACACTGCATGGCATTGATAGGATGGCTAGAGGGGACCTTTTTATGCGGTCTGGGAGTCCAGCCGTGCTGACTTTGTGGTTACAGGAGCGGCTCGGGGCCTTACCTAGGGCTTTTCCTACTCATTATCCCTGGTTGATTTCTCAGAGAGGTGCACCGAGGCAGCAGGATCAGGACCGCTGGGAGCTGATGATGGCTCGGCTGTCTACTTCAGATATTTGTTGGTGGGTGCCTCACTGGAGGTTGCGGACCCGGAGGACATTTCAGGAGTCCTACATAGTGAGGGTTCCAGGGCTGTCCTGGTTGTCTTTCTACATTCCATGCTTAGTATCGAGACAGTTCGGGGCCTTACAGGAGCCACTGGATGACTGGGAAGACATTCACACCATGGAGGTGGCATCCCTGGATATGAGAGATCCCGGTTGTTTCTCCTTCTTCTTGAGGGCATGGACATATGGTTCTTTTCCACCCAGAGCCATTCTCAAGAGCAGGAAGAGTACCATTTTGACCACAGTTTACCTAGATTGGTATGAGAGAGAGATGGGGGCAACCCAAATTGTTTTGGGAGAGAGGCGTCAGGCCTTATTGGGTGGTGATAGTGATTCCAACAGGACTCTGAGGGAGGCCGAGGCAAAGGCCAATCGACATAACCAGCCAGGTGATCTCATCAAAGACATGGAAGTTAGATACAAGAGACTGTCGGGAATTCCTCCTCTCATCGAGGCTCAGCGGGAGGAGATAAAGACTCATGCCAGGGTACAGAAGGCACTTATTGACACCGGCTTGACCGAGGCTCTAGTGAGGGCACCTGAGATAGGGAGGAGGGAAACAAACATCATTGAGAAGAAGAGGAAGAACTCTCAAAGAGGTCGAGGTCATGGGAAGAAGAATAGGGATGATGCCACTACTGATGATTGATAGATTTGAGAAATGTTCTAAGCATCCAATTATTGCTTTTTTGCAAACACATTAGTTATTTAGGTGTTTTATTGTATATATTCTCTTCATAGCAGGTTAGGGGAGTCAAGAGTAGACCGTGCTTGAACTCATCAAGAAGTTTTTAATTTGTAAAAAGCATGGGATATTATCTTGGAATTTTTCAAGACACATTTCATGGAAATCTGGATGTTTATTTATTGTTTAGACTGAACCATTTATGGCTGCCTACGTTCCCCTTTTACAAAAAGGACTAAGGGGCTTATGTCTCCGTCGTTCGACTCTAGTGAACTTGTTTGTTTTGTTGTTTTTTTTTGTGTAACCCTGTTTTTTGCCTAGACCGCCCTTTTCAGGGTTTTCAGCCTAGCTGGCTATTACTCTTTTTTCACTATTTATTATTTTTTTTATTATATTTTTTTTTTGGGTGCAACCCTGTTTTCTGCCTAGACCGCCCTTTTCACGGTTTTCAGCCTAGCTGGGTATTACTCTTTTTGCACTTTTTTTTTAAACATAATAACGACGAAGCTTGTCACCGTTGACATGGTGCATGAAAGGATTGCCATCCAGGTCCGCAAGTTTCATTGCTCCTCCTGATAGTATCTTTTGTACCAAATATGGGCCGATCCATACAGGTTCCCATTTTCCTAGAGGGTTGTCTCTGGAAGGGGGCTTTTCTTTCAGTACCAAATCTCCTTCTTGATGTCCCTAGCTTTGACCTTTTTGTCGAATGCCCTAGCCATTCCCCTCTAATAGGCTCGAGTATGTTCCATTGCTTTTAGTCTCCTTTCATCAAGTAGGGCGAGCTCATCATGCCGGCTGCGCAACCATTCTACTTCATTGATGCCGTTTTTCAAAAGAACTCTTAATGATGGAATTTCCAACTCTCAGGTAGCACTGCTTCCATTCCATAAGTCAAAGAAAAAGGGGTTTCTCCCGTGGCTGTTCTGACAGAAGTTTTGTAGCTCCAGAGTGCTAGATGTAGTTTCTCGGGCCAGTCATGATCGCGAGTGGCCATCTTTCGGATGATTCTCTCAAGTGTCTTGTTTGCAGCTTCTACTGCTCCATTGGTCTGAGGCATATACCGGGATGATTTATGGTGAGTGACCTTGAATTCTGACAGCAATCTATCGCAATCTCCTTCAAAATGTGTCCCGTTATCTGAGACGATCTCATTTGCTACCCCATATCTGCACATGATGTTCTCTTTGATAAACTGAGCAACCTTCTTGGATGTGAGGACTTTATAGGACTTTGCTTCCACTCATTTCGTGAAATAATCCACTGCCACTAACACAAATTCATGCCCATTGCTTCCAACTGGGGCTATCTTCCCGATTACATCAATATCCCAAGTTGCGAACGGCCAAGGCGTCGTCATGCAGTACACGTCATGAGGTGGGAGATGATTAAGTTTAGTAAACCGCTGACACTTGTCACACTCTCGGACATGCTGAATACAATCTGTTTCCATGGAGATCCAGTAGTAGCCCATTCTGAGGATAACTTGCATCAATGCTCTGGCATTCATGTGAGGACCACAGGGACCATTATGGACTTCGCTCATTAGCTCTTTTGCTCTTTATTTGGTGACACACCGCAGGAGCGGTCCTTGGTACCGTTTTTTGTACAGATCGTCTCCCAGAATGACATAGTGAGAGGCCAGTCGTTTCAAAGCCTGCAAGCTTTTGGCTTTGTGCCTTCTTTCAGATTACCTTCTTTCGTCTCTGAATGCTGCTTCCCCATTTTTGAGAAACTGATAAACCTGATTGTACAAAGGTTCATTGGCGAGCTCGGGCCCTCTTTCTATTTCACAACAGAAGGCTGGTGTTTCCCTTTTACTCACTCTGAATGATTTTACTGCCTTTCCCTCGAGGATTTCTACCAGTGAGGCTAGAGTAGCCAAGGCATCTGAAAATCTATTCATGTCCCTTGGCAGATAATGGAAGGTCACTTCTTTGAACTGCTTTGTCAATTCTTCCATATATGCATGGTACTTTTATAGGTGCGGATCCAAAGTCTTCCACTTATTTGAGACCTGATTAATGATTAGGGCTGAGTCCCCGTAGACCTCGAGTTCCTTAACATTTCTTTCTAGGGCGGCCTCTAAATCGGCTATACAGGCTTCATACTCCGTTGCATTGTTTGTGACAAAGAAGTTCAGCTTGACGGCTATCGGCGTGTGCTCATCTTTTGGGTCCACCAACAACATCCCTATGCCATTTCCCCGTTTGTTAGCAGCTCCGTTGAAGAAGAGTTGCCATCGATTCTCGAGTTCAAAAGCAAAAATTCCTTCGTCCGGAAATTGGGGTTCAGGGCCTCGGTCCTCATTACTAGGGAAATTTGCCAAATGATCTGAGAGTGCTTGACCCTAGATTGCCTTTCTTGTTACATAGTTGATGTCAAACTCTGCCAGGAAGAATGACCATTTTGCCAAGCGCATTGAGAGGGAAGGTTTGTCGAAGAGGTACTTGATGGGGTCCATTTTTGAGACCAAATTCACCGAGTGAGCCTGCATGTAGTGTTTCAGTTTCCCAACTACCCAGACCAGTCCTGCACATGTCTTTTCACACGCCAAGTAATTGAGCTCACTCCCTTGCAGATTTCGGCTCACAAAGTAAATGGCATTCTCTACCTGAGAATCTTTCTTTTCTTGGGCCATCATAGCCCCAACTGCCGTGTCGGTGACCATGAGATAGAGCAGGAGGGGTTTCTGTCCATGTGGGGGCATAGTATATGGGGATTCACTAGGTATGCCTTAATCTTGTCAAAGGCATCCTAACATTCTTCATTCCATTCCGTATCTGCATTCTTCTTTATAAGCTTGAAGATGGGCTCACACGTGGTTATCAGCTGATTAACAAAACGACTGATATACTGCAGTCTGCCCATAAAGCTCTTGGCTTCTGTCTGGGATCGAGGTGGCCTCATGTCCATAATGGCTTTGATTTTTCGGGGGTCAACTTCAATTCCTCGTTCTGTGACCATATACCCAAGTACCTTTCCCCTCGTCACTCCGAAGGTGCACTTTGCAGGGTTCAGCCTCATGGAATGCTTCCTTAACCGCTCAAAGAACTTCCGTAGATCAACAAAGTGTTGTTCATCTGCGCCTTTGGAATGGATAATCATATCATCAACATAGACCTCAATTTCCTTGTGGATCATGTCATGAAAAAGCGCAGTTGCTGCCCTCTGATAAGTAGCCCCAGTGTTCTTTAACCCAAAAGGCATCACCGTGTAACAGTATGTCCCCCATGGCGTGGTAAAAGCTGTTTTCTCCTGGTCTTCTTCTACCATCTTGATCTGATTGTAGCCAGCAAAACCATCAATGAATGACTTGACTTTGTAGTTGGCTGTGGCATCCACCAAAATATCTATGTTCGGCAACGGGTAGTCGCCTTTGAGAGAGTTTGATAAGTGACTATTATATAGTCATTTATCCCATCATTTATCAATCTTTTCCTTAGTTTTAGTATCATTTAGTTTTCATTTAGGTTATTTAAAGCTTCTTTTGTCATATATCTTCGATTTTATGCTTATGGTATATTTTATACTCTTAGACAAGTTTTAGAGTCAATTTATGATCAAATGGGAGCCTTGGAAATAATCAAGTGTCAAAGCCATGGAAGGGAAAGACCAAATCAAAGCAAACAGGCCAAAATCCAGCCAGAGCGGCCGTGCTCTTTGCCTAGGAGCGGCCGTGCACTTGGCCCTTGCCAGGCCAATTTTGGCCCCAAAACTTGGAGCGACCGAGGCTTGAAAAGAGGAGTGGCCGAGCAATCCTGGCCAGAGCGGCCGTGCGACCAAGAGTGGAGTGGTCGTGCACTTCTACCAGTTCAAACCCATTTTTGGCTCCAAGGGGACACGACCGTGCAGTTCTCTTAGCCCGGCCGTGCAAATGGTGTCTGCAGAATTAAAAGGCACCTTTTGAAGGCACCACTTTGAAGAGTCTCCTCCATATCTATATATTGGCCATTTGTAATCAGTCTGAAAACATCAGATCATATCAGATACAACATACCAGAGGTTAGAAACAAGTTATATACTAGATTATACTTTTCTTTATTATATTAGTTCCAAATCTCTTGAAGATTCAAGTGTTCTTCATTGTTCCCTTTATAGACCAAATGTTAGAAAGGTTGGCAAAGCATTCCCATTTTTGTTATTTGGACGAATATTTCGGATTTTTTCAAATTCCTATCCATCCGAATGACCAAGAAAAAACTACTTTTACTTGTCCTTATGGCACTTTCGCTTATAAAGGAATTCCCTTTGGACTTTGTAATGCTCCCGCCACCTTTCAACGTTGCATGATGTCCATTTTTTCCGATTTCATAGAAAATATAATGGAAGTTTTCATGGATGACTTTTCAGTTTATGGTTACTCCTTCAATGAATGTTTACAAAATTTGTCCAAGGTTTTAAAACGTTGTGAAGAAGTCAATCTTGTTCTAAATTGGGAAAAATGTCACTTTATGGTCAATGAAGGGATAGTTTTAGGGCACATGGTGTCCGAAAAGGGGATAGAAGTAGATAGGGCAAAGATTGAAATTATTGAGAAATTACCCCCGCCCACCAATATTAAAGGGATAAGAAGCTTTTTAGGTCATGCCGATTTTTATCGACGATTTATAAAAGATTTTTCGAAAATTTCTAAGCCTTTGACTAATCTACTAATGAAAGATGCTCCATTTGTGTTCGATAGCCCTTATCTTGAAGCTTTTAACAGGTTGAAGGAAGCACTGGTGTCCGCTCCTATCGTACAACCACCCGATTGGGATCTCCCTTTCGAGATAATGTGTGATGCAAGTGATTTTGCGGTAGGAGCAGTCTTAGGACAGCGGAAAGACAAGAAAACTCATGCTATTTACTATGCTAACCGAACATTGGATGAAGCACAAGTGAATTACGCCACCATAGAAAAAGAATTGTTGGCCATGGTATTTGCCATAGACAAGTTCCGATCATATTTGGTGGGATCAAAAGTGATTGTGTACACGGATCATGCGGCGATAAGGTACTTATTGGCCAAGAAGGATGCCAAGCCAAGATTGATAAGATGGATTCTTCTTCTCCAAGAGTTTGATTTGGAGATCCGTGATAAGAAGGGGATAAAAAATTTAGTTGCTGATCACTTATCCCGTCTTCCCAAAAATTTAGAAATTTCCGATAAAGATGAACTTCCTATTGATGATTCATTTTCGGATGATCATCTTCTTGCTATAAGCAATGTCGAAACCCCTTGATTTGCGGACATTGTAAATTATCTAGCATGTAAGATTCTTCCTCCGGAAATAAGTTATCAACAAAAGAAGAAATTCTTATCGAAAATTAAATAGTATTTTTGGGAAGATCCGCTCCTCTTCAAGCATTGCACAGATGGAATCATTAGGCAGTGTGTACCTAATGAAGAGATTAATGACATTCTTCTTCATTGTCATTCATCTCCTTATGGCGGTCATGCGAGCACAGCCAAAACCGCCGCCAAGGTTCTTCAATCAGGTTTTTTTTGGCCCACACTCTTCAAAGATTCTCTAAATTTCGTTATTTCTTGTGATCGTTGCCAAAGAACCGGCAACATTTCAAGAAGAAATGAAATGCCTCTTAATAATATTTTAGAGGTTGAGATCTTTGATGTTTGGGGCATTGATTTCATGCGACCATTTCCAACGTCTTTTAACAACTACTCCCTCCGTCCCGGTTCACTTGGCACCAAATTGAATGACACAATAACTAAGGAAAAGTAAGAGAGAGAAAAAGTGTAAGAAAATGTTGTGAGTATGAAGAATTAAATAGGAGAGAGAATGAGTGGGAGAAATAGTTAGGAGAGAGAATGTTGTGAGTGTAAGGTGAAGTAGGAGAGAGAATGAGTGGAGGGAATAGTGAATATTCTTTTCCATTTTGGGCGGTGCCAAGTGAAGTAGGACGACCCAAAATGGAAATTAGTGCCAAGTAAAGTGGGACGGAGGGAGTATATTCTAGTGGCAGTGGAATATGTCTCAAAATGGGTGGAAGCTATAGCGTCTCCAACAAACGACTCAAAAGTCATCATGAAGCTTTTCAAGGACATAATTTTTCCAAGGTTCGGAGTTCCAAAAGTTATCATAAGTGATGGTGGTTCGCATTTTTCACACCGCCAATTCGAGGCTTTATTAAAGAAGTACGAAGTCCATCATAAAACGGGCACCGGGTATCATCCTCAAACAAGCGGGCAAGTGGAAGTATCGAACCAGGAAATAAAATGGATCTTGGAGAAAACGGTAATAAGTTCAAGAAAGGATTGGTCAATAAAGTTGAACGATGCTTTGTGGGCTTATCGCACCTCTTTCAAAACACCCATCAGAACAACTCCTTTCCGTTTGTTGTATGGAAAGCCGTGTCATTTATCGGTGGAGCTTGACCACAAGGCATATTGGGAAATTAAAGCTCTAAACTATGATTTAGCAAAAGCCCGTGAAAAGCGAAAGCTTCAGTTACAAGAGCTCGAAGAACTCCGTTATGAAGCATATGAAAGTGCCAAGTTATACAAGGAAAAGACAAAGAAATGGCATGATGCACATATCATAAGGAGAGATTTCAAGGAAGGAGACATGGTACTACTTTTCAACTCTCGGTTAAAGCTTTTTCCGGGTAAACTAAAATCAAGATGGACAGGCCCATATCAAGTTCGTAAGGTATATCCTTACGGAGCCATTGTAATTGGGAACAAAGCAAAATGAGAGTTCAAGGTAAACGGTCAAAGGTTAAAACACTACATGAGCGGAGACCCGATTGGAGTAGTATCATCAATTACACTTAGAGATCCCACCCCTAATCCCAAGTAAGTTTTTCTTTATTTCTCTTCACCCTCCCCGAATTGACATTGATCCTTGAAACATTGAGGACAATGTTCACTTCAAGTGTGGGGGGTAGTTCTCTATCTTTATTTGCTTTCTAGTTTAGAATTTTATGCTTTCTAGTTAAAATTTTTCTTTTTCTTTTTATTTTTAACTTAGTTTGCATCTTTCTTTTTATGTATGCATGTCTAGTATTTAAAAAAAATCCCTATGATGATCCCTATTATTAATCTTTATGCTTGCTATTTGCTCTAAGAATAATGCCTTCTTCTTTCTTCTCATATTTTCTATAAACATAGAAATTAATAGAAAGAAAAATTTAGGGATATTTTTGGGAAGTAATTAAAGCCTCATAAGTTAATATAACAATATATAGGGTTTTATCAAAGAAAAGCATTTATTTGTTTAGATTGAATCCTTATTGATCATCTTTTAGCACTTGGTTTTTATCTTATGAAAATTTTTGAATAAAATTATTTCTTTAAATGTACATTTCAAATATTTTTTAATGTTTATTCCCTTATTAGACACATTCATATTGTTTTGCTTCTTTTGAATCACATCCCTTCATAAAATTCCCATCTTTCCATTTCCACTAATCAATCAAGGCTAAATATTTTATCTTATTGCTCAAGAGTGACTAAGTTACCAAAATCTTCAAAGCAAAAAGAAAATCTATTGCTTCCTAAGTAACTCGGGGCACGGTGTTCGCTGCGACGATGTTTCCTTGTCAAATGGAAGTAATATCCAAAGTATTCTTGATCTAAGTATTAGGAACATGGGGTTCGCAGCCACAATGCTTCCTACTTGAAAGGATCTAAAATAGCTTAAAATCTTTTGCAAATTTAACATGTAATAAAAAAATAAGATAAATTGTTAGGCCTTGATAAGATTTTCCACTATCATCCTCCATTTTCGCCCTTGTGATTCAAAAGTGCATCTCAATTCCATGAATACTTCTAACTTGTGAATAAATGTTCATTCTTTTTATTTATACATTTTAAGCAATAAAGTCATTTTCACAAAATCACTCTAAAGAGTGAAGCTTTTCATTGCACCAAGCTTATGATCCAAGATTCATCCTTCTATAAAAATGCTTTGCTTGATCAAATCCTATATATGCTATATTAGTTTACTGTCTTAAAATTGCTCTCTTGAAATATCCCCTAAATACTTCTTTCTACTGATTTTTAAGGATATGAAAAATATGAATATAAAGCTAGAGGCAATCTTCAAAAGCAATAAGCATGCTACAATAAATTTTCTAAGGGGTCATTTTCATTGTTTTATCATTCTTTTCCCCCTCTCCATTTTTTCATCCTAATCTTGCTTGGGGACAAGCAAGAGCTTAGTGTGGGGAGTTTGATAAGTGACTATTATATAGTCATTTATCCCATCATTTATCAATCTTTTTCTTAGTTTTAGTATCATTTAGTTTGCATTTAGGTTATTTAAAGCTTCTTTTGTCATATATCTTCAATTTTATGTTTTGGTATATTTTATACTCTTAGACAGGTTTTAGAGTCAATTTATGATCAAATGGGAGCCTTGGAAATAATCAAGTGTCAAAGTCATGGAAGGGAAAGATCAAATCAAAGCAAACAGGCCAAAATCCAGCCAGAGCGGTCGTGCTCTTTGCCTAGGAGCGGCCGTGCACTTGGCCCTTGCCAGGCGAATTTTGGCCCCAAAACCTAGAGCGGCCGAGGCTTGAAAAGAGGAGTGGCCGAGCAATCCTGGCCAGAGCGGCCGTACGACCAAGAGTGGAGCGGCCGTGCACTTCCACCAGTTCAAACCCATTTTTGGCGCCAAGGGGACACGGCCGTGCAATTCTCTTAGCCCGGCCGTGCAAATAGTGTGTGCAGAATTAAAAGGCACCACTTTGAAGAGTCTCCTCCATATCTATATATAGGCCATTTGTAATCAGTCTGAAAACATCAGATCATATCAGATACAGCATACCAGAGTTTAGAATCAAGTTATATACTAGATTATACTTTTCTTTATCATATTAGTTCCAAATCTCTTGAAGATTCAAGTGTTCTTCATTGTTCATGGAGTATTTTGGAAGAAGCAATAAATATCAAGAGTTATTTCCAGCCATCTTCTCTTTACAATCATAAGTCCTTCTTCTCTTTATCTTTTATTATTACTTATGCTTGCTTGTTTATAATGGATAGTGAGTAATCCCCCATATTCTTGGGGTTGGAAACTCAAAATGCCTTTTGTTCATCATCTTAAATAAAAAGTCTTGTCACTTCTCTTCATCTAAACAATTTATTTATATCAATCTCAAAATGACTTACATTTTGGACACGTCCAACTTGTATGATTCAGTCAATCAAAAGATGTACCTAGCGGAGAATCTCGATTGACGGAACCATATAAAGGAACTAGGTTTCATTGATCAAGAAAGTAGTTCAATGGCCTAGGGATGTTCCTTTAATGGAAACTACGTTGATTTGCGAACTTAATGGATCCTTGCTAATTATGGGCCATCGAGAGATAGGGCATAATTAGTGAAGGATACAACATTACTTGCTTGATCGTGAGAAGTAGTGTAAGCCTAACATACCATCCTTGATTTTTATGAAAATATATATTTTCAAAGACATGACTATATGATGAATATTTGGCTAAATGATTTCCAATCCCGAGAATGCTTCGTTTATAAGAGTTTTCTTAAAGTATTTTTCTGCGTATGTTCTATTCTTTCCTTGAATCAACCTAAATTTCTCCCAATTTCTTTTATATTTGTAGTAAAAAAAAATTCATCCCAAAGTAAACCCTATCCTTGTGGGATCGACTCGTACTTTCACCCGCTATATTTCAATAGCCCGTGCGCTTGCGGAATTTAAATAAATCGTTAGGTTTCGACCGAACAGTTAGCCCCATATTTTGGTAAATCCAGGTCAGTGAAAGTGATGATGTTTCCGTAGTGAATGTTCCCGATCATTTGGATGACCTCATCTAGGGTGACATCTATGGGTACCATGGTCTTGGCCAAGCTTTCTTCTAACTTCAGTTCGTGGGGGTAGGAAGAGGTTAACAAGGACCAAAGGGAGATATTGGCTTGAGTGCACTTCAGCTGAGTCAACTCTGGATCTTCCTTCTCAGAGTCCACCTTTTCTGCTTCCGAATTATAAGGCCTCTTGTCTGCCCTTGGTTAGGAGCTGGTATTTCTCTTATCAACTCTGGGTGGTTCTACATTCATCTGCCCAGAACGAATCATCACATAGACATTTGACTTTCCCGAGTCATTGGCTCTCTTGGAAGATTCTTTCAGCTCTTTCAGGGTTAGAGGTGGACTTTTGCTAGCATATACCCTGCTGGATGATTTGGTTCACAGCATCACCCGAGGTATAAGCCGCTTCACGGATCTGATCCCAGGTTACAGGATTTCTGGATCTTTCCGGCTTCTGGGTCCCCCACTGATTTAGCAACTTACTAATTTCAGTTTCCTCCTCCTCACCCAAGGCTTTGACGGTTCATTCAAACCTTTCAGAGTCAACATACAACAGAAGTCATCGTTCCCGGGACTTGGAGGCTTGCCATTGACTTCGTCATCTTGCCCTAGCAACTTTTTCAACAATGTAAGGTCACACTCCTCATCACTATCAAGCATATCCTTCCTTTCCTTTGGAATCAACCTCTTGACAGCTTCTCTGACATTAGCCAAACACTTCCTAAAGTAGGCGAGTCCATCATCAATAAGGAGTTCTTCGGGGTCAAACCTCTTGATGGGCTCCAGGTCATCATTGACGGATGGGTTTTCAGGGCTAATTGGCCTTTGAGTGAGCCATTCTTCTACTGTTCCCTCTGGCATTTCAATCATGTCTTCCTCAAATTCACTATAGCAGCTTCCTTCGGAGTCTTCATCCTTACCATGGTGACCAATAGTGGCAAAGGACGGCCGAGATACATGGCACCATATAAGAGGTGTCCTGGGCTTTTCCTCTAGCGTTGGGATTACTAGGAAAATGTCACTGTTATCATAGGACAGAAATGGGACCGGGGTCGCTTCAAGCTTCAAGACCCTTTCTAGGGCTTCCATACATTCTTCTTTGGACAGTGGCTCAGGGGTGACCCTTAATACTGCAATAGCATCCACCCTTTCCGACGGAGGCACAGTCTCGATGACATTTACATATTCCAGGTCGATAGGGGGAGCCCAATTTCCCTGCTCGGCTAAGGCTTCAATCAAATCTCTCCATTTACCGACTAGGTCTCTGTAAGGGGTATTAAATTCTAAAATGCTGAACTCATATTCCTTCTTATCTGAACCTTCATCCATATTCTCCTCCAAGCTCTTGCAAAAGTTGCAGTCACTTCGAGGTAATCCCATCCTTAGGTCTGTGGATTTCTACCCCATCTGATTCTTTGGGTTTCATTTCCATTAGCTCCATATCCACGCCATCTACTGAACTTTCATCATCACTGAAAATCAGCCCATTCCTGTTCTCATTTCCGATGGACTCTTCACTGTCACTATCCGGGAGAGAAGCAAATTCGTAGGCGTTCACAAAGTTGGAGAGCTTGAACTCATCAAAAGCCTTACTGGGGTCATTTGTGGGTCGATGCCTTAGAAAGATGGTAAGTGGATCAAGGGAGGCCTGATGCAGTCTTTCGACAAGCTCCTGTGTAACAACCGGGCTCATAGACTGAAGAGTCTGATTCATTTTGTCTATGCATTGCTGGTAAGTCATTTTCTCTTTGCTGATTTTGACACCACTACCTTATCTGTGTAGCCGATAGGGGGATTGGCTTGAACTATACTGATGAAATCCTCCTCAAGTGAGAATTTGATTCTGCCCTGACTGACCATGTATTCTATTGGAATCATGTATTCATCTTCCAGATCTTTCAACTTTTCATTGAACTTGACGATAGCTATGAACTCGGAGCTTTCTGCCTCTAAGGGATCGACCGAGCGGGAGTTTCCGGAATGGACCTCGCTCTGACTAGCTGAGACTTTGGCGGGCTTTCTCGGGTAGCTGACATAGTAATCAAATTTACCGGAGGGTTCTCCTAGCGTCCCCACGCTGGTATATCTTGCCTCATATCTTTCCTTCAACTGTTGTTGGGAGGATTTTTTCTTCTTTCTCCTCCTTGGGGGGCATCTTCATTGATCCAATCCAGGTACGCATCTTCCAGGCAATCGTCGCAATCATAGACATCATACCAAATGTGTGGCTTTGGTTGAGCTGGTGCGGCTTCCTATCTAGGCACCGGATTACCACTACTATTATCCGTCATATCTGCCATTTTAAACCCCTGAGTAGACGAAGCTGATGATTCTGATGAACTATCTGAGCCTGAGATTTCTGCACTGAAAAGCCGCTGACCCGGTATTCTCACCCACTTTTTCTCGCTGCGGAAAAGGGATAGGAAAGGTTCAGACTCGGGGGTAGGTGTTTAGGCTGAAGGCTCAAGTAACATGTAGTTAAGAATCTTCAAGTTTACTTAAAACAGTGTCTTTTAATTAGCCCTATTTGGTTGGAAAATGTTGCCCTTCTTTTTCGCAACTACTCTAGATCCTGGATCAGTGGGTTCCGTCACTACGTCTATGGACCCCTCAACCTGTAACCTCGAACAAGGATTCCATAGGGCAAGCGGATCCCACCGACCGAAAAGAGCAGAACGGTCCTAGGGTCTAGTGGATGATAGGAATTTTAACGCACGAGCAATGTGGATTATAATCAATGTCAATGCCGTCAAGTCAGGTCTTTAGCCTTAACGAAATTTTGGCAGAGCTTCGCTTGCGCGAGAGACGTTGACTTTGGCGTTGTCCAAGGAAAATAATAGGCATAGGTCGGACGTTAAAAGTCGAATGACACGGCGTCACATTGAGCATTGTTGCATACTTCGTGCAAGTCAAAGTCAAAGTCAATGTCGGGGGTCAAGATTTTGCCAATTTTGCCTAACGAAATTTTGGCATGGCTTCACTTGTGCCAGAAATCTTGACTCTAGCATGGGCTCGGGTTTGACTTTTACATACTCCGTGCAAGTCAAAGTCAATGTCGGGGGTCAAGATTTTGCCAATTTTGCCTAACGAAATTTTGGCGTGGCTTCGCTTGCGCGAGGAATCTTGACTCTAGCAAGGGCTCGGGTTTGACTTTTACGGGGGTATACGACAAGGCTGTATGACACGGTCTAGACAAAAAACCAACCAAAAGTCATGATTTAAAAAGTGTGACACGGACTAGTGCAGTGGTCGATACAGGTTAAGCCAGGGGAGGTTGGGATGGTTCCGTGCGCGCTCGGGAGCATCTTAGCACTTTCCGTGACTGCAACTGAACAACCATCCCGGGTTAAGGACGTGCGTGCAAAAGTGTACAGGAGTATATAGTGGGCGTAGTGTGCGATCACTAAAAAATATTCTTTTTTTGAGTTAAAATAGAGATTTTCAATATGTATCTTAAAAGAATGTTTTAGGACGGGGAAATGCATCACATAAGCACGTAAATTTTCTGGTTTTTGAAACCAGTCCAGATTCTGGACAAAATAATCCCAAAATCGCCACAGTCTCCAGATTAATGCCAGAAGAAACTGTCCTGGTGGAACTGCTGATAAAGCCGCACGGCTCAGTCCTGGGAAGATCAGGCCGCACGGCTGGATCCAGCAATTTTCCAGGTTCCAAACTGTTGCAATTCCAGACTGTTTAGCCAGGGATTCTGGGCAACTTTCAGCTTCAGATTTGTACCTGTTATTGTTCAGAATATATACAAGCCAAAAAACTAGCACAAGGAATGCATAAAAAGGAAAAAAGATTCACACTTGCACAAAAATTGGACCTGGGACGGAAGGCTAACCCTCGTAAATGTTTCCAAAGCTTCTTATGAGGGAAGAAGTTTGGAAAACATTTACTCGTGGTTTCCCAGAGGAGTCGCCAACTGTGAATTACCCCACGATCGCGCAAATGTCTGTGAATACCCCGTCCCGATGCAACGCGCATTCGGAAGTTTGAAATAATTAATCATATAAAGTCGAATCGAAATGGGATATTCATTTAGTGACACTCGATTTAAACTATATTAAAAATATTAGTTTAATTTTGAGAGTCGCCACGCCACTTTGATATAGCCCAAAGCTTTGAAAAAAGGCTAAATATGTGATTGGGTTCGGGGGTCAAGTTACAACAGAAGAAGAAACGCTATCACTCCTATTGCCCGACGAATCGGTCTTTCTAGCATGTGGGGTGTTGATTGTGTGCGGTGTTTACAGGAATAGATAGAAGAAACGGGATCATGCATAAGGAGGAGGGGAGAGAAAGAATTAATTGATGATCACACCCTAGAACCTTTGAGTTAGGCCCTCGGAAGGTGCACTAATCAATGTTCATCCTTGGGGGATTGTTGATCATGGGATAATTATAACTAAGGTGGAAGGAAAGAAATAGTTCCTAGATCCATTGGGTTTCTTTGGGCGAAACCTTAGATCATCCTCGGCTATGCATAATTAAATATATTAAAACAACCCTAAATCTAGCATATAGGACATAAGCAAGAAATAAAGTAATTAAAATATACTAAGCATGCAAACAATAAATAATAAAGACAATAATAATAAAGAACAACAATATTAAAAAGAGTCTTACCAATTGTAGCAAGACTTTGGGGTCGAATCTTGGCGATTCGAAAGGAAAAAGAAGAACTGAGGGTAAAGCAAGTGTAGTCTCGCTTCTCCCGTATGAAATTGTGTGTGAATATGGGGAGCCGGGCACCCCTATTTATAATACCTCGGAACTTGGGCTGGGCCTTTGAAGGGTCGATCGGCACTAGGGCTGAAGGGTCGATCGGCTCTATATAAAAGGGTCGATCGGCCATGCCACGGGCAAAGGGCCGATCGGCACTTCTAACTGGCGTACTTTCCAAGCTAACAGTGACGGCGCAGGTACGGACGAATTAATGAATCTTTTAGGGTTTTCTAGGGTTTTTTATTAATTAACCGGGCCAGGTATTTGGAATACCCCTTTTTTCGGACCGGGTACTAACAGTAGCCCCTCGGCGACGCTTCTTGTAAGACAAGTGGGGTCGACGATAAAAGAATAGGATCCGTCCTGAAAAAAGGGATTTCAGGAGGTAAGGAAAGTGATCTTGTGGATGTGAGGTTTTTGGACTAGAGCTGAGTCGCAAAAAGGATGACCCGGTAGGTCAAGTGGCTGGACCCACGTCGGGCTACCTACGTATCCCAAGAGGAATCAAGCCAAGTCGTAGTTCGAAAACGCGGGCGTTTAGTACCCGAGAGTGGCGGACGTGCAACGTCTCAAACCAAAGATGCGATTTGTGGCGAGGCTTTGAGGATCGAATCTAAGGGCGATTCGAATAATATTGAGAGATGTACGGAAAGGAGAATCAAGTATAGTCTTGCCTTCTCCGCGGGAAAATATGTTGTGTGATAATGTGTGGAAAGGAAATTCGAGTATAGTCTTGATTTTCCCCTTGAAAATTGTGTGTGATGGAACAAATCAAGTGTAGTCTTGATTTCTCCGTGTGAAGATATGTTGTGAGATAATGTGTGGAAAGGAAATTCGAGTATAGTCTTGATTTTCCCCTTGAAAATTGTGTGTGATGGAACAAATCAAGTGTAGTCTTGATTTCTCCGTGTGTTGTGCAAATAAACCAAGTTTAGTCTTGATTCACGTACTGAGAGAAAGTGTATGGGGCAATGTGGGAAAAAACTGTGTGGGAATCAAAAACTAAGCATTTGACTTTTGCGGGAGTCATCCCGAAAAAATATTAATTTAAACAAAAAAGTTTGGAATTATGAAATAAATTAAAAAAGAGGAATTATTTTAAAAAAGGTTTTTTTGAAAACGGTCACATTTTGAAAATGGGAATATTTTTTGAAAATGGGGGAATTTGTTTTGAAAAGGGGGAGTTCCTCGGGAAGGGGGAAGTGGTTATTAACCGGTCAACTCTCTCTGACCGAGGAGACACGCGTCAGGCGGAGAGGCTGAAGGGCCGATCGGCCCTATGCTCTGATTGGCTGAGGACGCTTGACGAGGATCGGGGTCGCCAGGAGGAATCCTGGCCGTTCGATCAGGCGAAAGAAACACAAAATGGGAGGGCCGATCGGCTCTTGACTCCCATTGGCTAAAAAAGGCGGCCGATCGGCCTTAAGAGTTACGTACTCTCCTTCTCCAACACAGTTTCTTCTTCTTCTCCGATTCCTCTTCTCCTTCTTCTCTGAAACTTTTCGCCGGAGTTCCCTTGATTTGTGCCGAGATTTTTGCTTTGCCATGGATCCCGACGTCGCAGCTTTGGAACGATTGCTCAATCAACCGGATTATTCACCCTTGGGCTCATACACCGGAGGTATAGGTGGTTTTCATGGTTATGGGGGAGGAGTTGGAGCTAGTAGACACGGCGCCGGGGGTAGCCGCGGTTCTGACAGCTTTAGGGGCGGTTTTGGTGGTATGGGTGGTATGGGTGGTGGTTATGGAGGTTATGGAGGTTATGGAGGTGGCAGCCATGGCGGCAGCGGTGGTGGTCACGGTGGTGCTGGTGGCGGCAGCCATGGCGGTGATGGCGGTGGGTATGGCGGCAACGATGGTGGCCATGGCGGGAATGGTGGAAATGATGGTGGTGATGATGATGAAGAGGAGGTTGATGTTGATGCCGGGGAGAGTGACCGGAGTGACGCCGGCGGGAATGCTGAGGCTAGGAGGCGGCGAGCTTCTCGTAATTATCGGCCCTCGAGACTGTTCTTTTTGTTACACAACCAGTCGGACTTTTACGCGGGCCTGAATTTTCATGGATCCACTGGTCTTCGCTCCCGCGTCGGGATGAAGGTACAATTTTATTTAACAACATAATAATTGATACATGTGCAAAGTGTTTTATTATTTTAAAATGCGAGTAATGACACATACCTGTGCTGTGTTTACCTGCAGATGAAGAAGATGAAGGGACGTAGTTCCCTTAAGGCGGTCGGTGAGCTGTGGGCACTTTTGCCAGCCGGTGAGGGTGGTCCTCGCGAGATGGTGTGGAGTTTGGGGTTGGGCCCCTTCTTCGATATGGTTTCACAGATGGGTCAGACCCGGAAGTGTAATGCTGTGGTGAAGGTGTGTCGTGAGTTTTGGTGGGACACGACACATACTTTCCATCTGAGTTGGGGTGAGACTACGATCACTCCTACTGACTTCGCCGTCCTCACCGGGTTGAGATTTACAGATGTAGTGTTGCCTTTTGATGAGACCCTACACTCTGATAAGGCTCGTCAGATCCAGCTGTTTGGCGCTAGCGTTGGCCCGAGCAGAAATTTCGGTGTTGACGCAGGAAAGCTGTACAAGCTTGTTGAGACTGCTATCGATCGATACAGAGTCGGTCAGTATGGGATGGACGCACTTGTCCGGGGATTCCTTTGGTACGGCTTATCAGTGGCCCTCTTTCCCAACTCGGGCCCGGTGTGCCGATTCTCTTTATTGGGTGCTTTGTCTGATTTGGACTTAGTGCGGTATATTTCTTGGGGAGGGGCCGGCTTGGCCGAACTGTACCGGGCCCTTGACACTGTCTCGAGGTCCAACACCTCTTCTTTTGATGCTTTTCACTTTGTACTGGAGGTATGCCAACTCTTTTCATTGCCTCTTACTTGTCACTTGTTTTTTTTTCCGTCTTTGTAAATATCTGCTTTTCTGTCTTTTGCAGGCCTGGGTTTATGAGATCTTTGGTGTTGCGCCTTTCACTCTACGGGACCAGACTCGGGATGTGCCCGTCTTGCGGTACTGGAGGAAGGAGAATCGGATCGAGGGATATCCGAAGACAGTTCGCGAATCTGATTTGAGGGCCGCGTTTGATGGTCCCAGTAGACCTGAGTTTTTACTCTTCCCTTGGACTCCCGAGGCTTCTGAGACTGTTGGTGCTGTTCGGGACGTTACTGCTTCCCGCCGACTGCTAGTTGGATTGCTTGCTGATGCGATGTATCTGGGCGAGCGGGTGTCGAGACAGCACCATGCGTGGGCTCCTCTTTATGCGCCACAGCACCCTCCCAAGAATATGTGGTACCCGGACCGATTGCCGAGGAGGATGGAGTATCTATATGGGGTCCCCGCTTATCACTTCCGCCTTGACATGCCTTATGTAGATTTTGTGGCTCTTTTTCTGAGATCACCGCAGGTGGTGCGGCGGGCTGCTGCGGATGCCCAGGCTGCTGGTATGGGGGAGCAGGACCCGGTTATCCCCGAGCCGATGGGTGCTGCGCTTCCCGAGATAGTGGATATGCCTCCCTTTCCTGATCATTTCTATGTGCATATGGCCGACGGGGAGGTGCGGGTAGATTTGGCTCCTACAGAAGCCGATGAGGTGGAGGGTGCCCAGCTTCCTCCCGGTGGTGCTGGCGGGGTATGCCTTTTGCCTTTCCTCTTCATGTACTCGTACTTATGCTTTAGCTGTGATGTAACTCTCGCCCTTGATTTTTGCAGGTTACTCGGGAGTCTTATGTGCGGTCCGTGAGGCATAGCAATGTACTGACCCGTCTGCTGAGGAGTGCAGTGGCGGCACTTTCTTGCCAATCCCGGAGATCGCAGATGTGGATCCCAAGACAAATGAGACAAAGACTCCTGTGGTGATGGTAGCTCGACATCCGGGTTTTCTCGCGGTCGTGCCTCGACTTCCCGTCGGGGTCATTAGGATTTTTCATTTTTTATGTAGTACCTGTTAGGAAAACGTAGGAGTATGCAGACTCTGGATTTTATGCTGACTCACTGATGAATGCTTTATGTAATGGTCTAAGGATTTAATATATAAGAGTTAGCGCTTTCTGTTTATGTACATTTCTATTTTTGGACGTTATCTATTTTTGTACACTGCATTGGACAAAATGAGGACAAATCAAAATAAAATAAAATAAAGTAAGAATTGAAAATAGAAAATAAAAATAAAAAATAAAGAATAAAGATAAAAAATAAAATAAAAGAACAAAAAGGTGGAGCCTTGGGATCTGCTGAGGCTGCGTTGTACTTGGGGGAGTTAAAGGGTCGATCGGCCCAAATTTAAAGGTCCGATCGGCCCAAATTAAAAGGTCCGATCGGCCTTTCGCTGAAAAGGCGGCGGTTGACTTCCTGGAAGGGGCCGATCGGCCCTATGCTGTCCTTTTCCTGAACGGATTGCCCTAGCAGTCCTTTTCTTGTACGGACTTTAATACCAAAACTTATAAAAACCCTTGCCAGCCGACGGGTACAAGACATAATTTCTTTTCTTTCTTCTTCGTACTGTTCTTTTTTCTGCCGTGGACAAACACAATGAATTCTCATCCCTCCGTCTTGATGGAGAAGCAAAGTAATTTTGAGAGTGATTTGGCTGTTTGGGTATCCAAGGTACCTCGTTCCGTCCGTCACGCTTTTGACAAACGTTTTGGGGTGAAGTGTATTTGGTCCCTTTTGCCCATGCATCCCAACTGGAATCTCCTACATGCTGCAGCTGCTTTTTGGGACGAATCCAATCACGTTTTCAACTTTTCTTACAACGAGATTACACCCACCTACGAGGATTTTCTTGCTCTGGGTGGAGGGGATGATGTCAGTTTGATAGCGGTTCCGCAGGATCGAGTTCCGTTGGTGACTAGGGTGGCTAAATTTCTGTGCATCCCTACAGCTGTGGCTAGGGGTTTGGTTGAAGGTGTAGACATAGATATCTGTGATTTGCCGGGGAGATTTGCTCATGGTGATGACTTCGACTCGGATTTTGCTTTGGATTGCCTGGCCCTCTGCTTATTTTCCAAGGTTCTGTTTTCTCCTTACGTGGGGGTAGCTACCAGTGGGTGTCTGGATATGGTTGATCAGGCCCGTTCGGGGAGGAGCATTGTTCCGGTTCTCTTGGGCGAGACACTTTATGGTATATCTCAGATAGCTAGGGGTGCTCCGCTTATGACTAGGGGCAGTGCCAAATTACTGACCACGTGGCTCGAGGATCGACTTTTTGTTCTAGAGATTCCCCCTTCGAGTGTTAGACCTTGGTTTCATGGTTGTAGGAGGAAGATTGATCCGCTTTCCGGCTTGTTAGAACGGGAGTGGAAGATGTATTTGGCGGAGGTGGATACTGACAGGATTCATTGGCGAGTACAGCATTGGGGCCTCTCCTTCATTCGGAGCCTTCAGTTTGGGCAATGCCTGATTCGTGTACCCGCTTTTGAGACCACCACCTTTTACTATGCAGAGCGGGTACTTCGGCAATATGGCATGGAGCAGGTCCGTCCTCAAACTTGGGGAACTTCTGAGTTTGATGAATCTGCCAAAGTCCTTCCAATGGACGTTGGTGTTTCAGTTTTGATGGTAAGCTTATGGAGTTCTCATGGGATGCCACGAGTCTATCTTGCACAGCGGACCCTTAGCACTCATTTGTCGCATGCTTATTTGACATGGTATGAAGAAAACTTGGGACCGATGAGGGAGACTTTGTATGACTTGAGACGGAGATTGGTTCCTAACATATCTTCGAGTCGTTTTCTCAGAGACAGGGAGGCTTTGGGTATTTCTCTAGACACAGTGGAGGAGAATCCTCCCAAGAAGATGGAGCGGAAGTTGAAGGGTAAGGTGGTCGAGGAGGTTCCCCCATTGAAGAAGAAGTATTCGCCTTATTTTAAGAGAGAGAATAAGAAGAAACCGACTCGACGAGCTGCCAAGAAGAAGAAGAACGGAGATGAGGGGCCTAGTGCCAAGGAGTAGACCTTATATGTCCGAGTATCCACCCACAGTCATATGCAGACACATTAGTTTTTTATTTTGTCTTTTAATTTTTTAGTTTCTTTTGCAAGTTATTTAGTCATTAGTATAGTCGAGCTTAGACTCATCAAATAAGTGTAATCATGCGTTGATTGTGGGAATGAAAAAGTTTATTGCTTTAGTAAAAACAGATTAGATTTTTATTTATTTTTTGGACCGCGCCGATTAAGGCTGCCTACGTTCCCCTTTTACAACGAGAACCAAGGGGCTCAGGTCGTCGTAGTTCATTTTCATCAAGCTACTATTTTTAGAAAGGGAAGATAGAAGCGGGACAATTTTTATTTTATTTGTTTGCTCTAACTTTTGCCTAGACCGCCCTTTACGGGTTTTCAATCTAGCGAGCTTTTGAACGCACCCTTTCTTTTATTGCTAGACCGCCCTTTGCGGGTTTTCAATCTAGCGGGCTTCTTTTTTTTTGTTTTTTTTTTTTTTTTTTAAATTTTTATTTAGAGGGGGAGGAAGAGCTTAATCATAGTAGCGTCTGAGCTTGCTGAGATTGGTGGGCTCCTTGAATTCGTTGCCATCCAAATCTGCCATTTTAACTGCTCCACCCGAAAATATCTTCTTGATCACATACGGTCCGGTCCATGTAGGGGCCCACTTCCCAAGAGGATTGAACTTATTGGGAAGTTGCTGCTTCAAAACCAAATCTCCTTCCTTAATGTCTAAGGGCTGCACCTTTTTGTTGAAAGCCCTTGCTGTCCGTCTTTGATAGGCTCGGATGTGTTCCATGGCTTTGAGTCTGCGCTCGTCAAGTGTGGCCAACTGATCATATCGACTACGGAGCCATTCAACTTCTGCTACTTGATTCTCTAATAAGATCCTCAAAGACGGGACTTCCAACTCAACCGGGAGTACTGCCTCCATCCCATATGTCAGAGCAAAAGGAGTTTCGCCTGTAGCTGTACGAACGGAAGTTCTATATCCCCAAAGTGCCAATGGTAGTTTCTCGGGCCAGTCCCTACCTCGAATCCGCCGTCTCCGATTATCCGCTTCAATCGTTTTGTTAGCCGCTTCGACCGCTCCGTTAGTCCGAGGCCTATAAGGGGAAGACTTGTGCCGGGTAATCTTGAACTCGCGCAATTTGTCACAATCTCCGCCGAAGTGGGACCCGTTGTCCGAGATAATCTCATTTGGTACTCCATATCTGCACATGATGTCCTCCTTAATGAACTGTGCCACCTTTTTGGAAGTCAACACCTTGTAAGATTTTGCCTCGATCCACTTGGTGAAATAATCCACAGCTACTAATACAAAACAATGCCCATTGCTTCCCGGCGGTGTAATCTTGCCAATCACATCAATCCCCCATGTCGCAAATGGCCAAGGGGTTACCATGCTATACAACTCGTGAGGGGGTACATGGTTCAAATTGGAACACATTTGGCATTTGGGACATTTCCGCACAAACTGGATGCAGTCGGCTTCTATAGTGACCCAATAATAACCCAACCGTGTGATTTTCTGTCTCAACATTCTGGCATTCATGTGTGGACCGCATAAGCCATCGTGTACTTCTTCCATGATCACTTCTGCTCGTTTCGCGTCTACACAGAGTAACAGGAGACCATCGTAGTGCCTTTTGTACAACATATCATCTAGTAGAACAAACTGTCCCGCCAATCGTTTCAATGCCTGCAAACTTTTGGCTTTCACGTCACCTAGAAAAGACACATTACCCTTCTTGAGATACTCATAAATCTGTGCGTACCACGGATCCTTTTTCTCCTCGGCGTCGCCTTGAATCTCGCAGCAAAGAGGCTTCGTAGCGCAAGCGGGGTACTCTCTTCGGCCAACTACGAATGGTTTTGGCGTACATTCCGTGAGGGATCTCGACCAAAGAAGCCGGTGTAGCTAAAGCGTCGGCAAATCTATTTACGTCTCTGGGTAGATAATGGAATGTCACTTCCTTGAATTGCTTGACAAGCTCTTCCATATGAGTCTCGACATCTTGTTGTAAGTAGGGGTCAACAGTCTTCCACTTCTTAGACGTCTGATTGATAATTAAAGCTGAGTCTCCATATACCTCCAACTCCTTTACATTACGCTCCAAGGCTGCTTCTAACCCAGCTATGCAAGCCTCGTATTCAGCCGCGTTATTGGTGGTTGTGAAATTCAGCTTGATGGCGATGGGGGTGTGCTCATCTTTGGGATCAACCAAAAGGATTCCCACTCCATTGCCCCTCTTGTTCGCGGCTCCATCAAAGAATAGTTGCCATCTCTCTTCCGCATCAATGCTAAAAATCCCCTCGTCTGGAAATTCCGGTTCAAGCCCCTGTTTTTCTGTGCTTGGAAACTCTGCTAAATGATCCGCCATGGCTCTCCCTTTAACTGCTTTTCTCGGCACATAGGTGATATCGAATTCCCCCAGAAATACCGACCACTTGGCTAACCTCATGGACAGAGACGGCTTGTCGAACAGATACTTAATGGGATCCATCTTTGACACCAGTAGAATCGGATGTGCTGACAAGTAATGCTTGAGCTTATTAACCACCCAAACTAGCCCAGTACAGGTTTTTTCCAATGCTGAGTAGTTTAGCTCACTCCCCTGCAACTTTCGACTAACAAAATAAACGGCGTTCTCCACCCGAGAGTCTTTGGCTTCTTGTGCCAGCATAGCCCCAACGGCTGTATCGATTGTTAGGTACAATAGCAACGGTTTCTCCGAATGTGGGGGCGAAGGATAGGGGATTGACCAAGTATCTCTTGATTTCCTCAAAGGCTTCTTGACACTTCCAAATTCCAATCTATACTTGCGGTCTTCTTCATCACGAAAATCGGTTCACACATAGTAGTCAATTGATTAATGAAGCGGCTGATGTACTGTAACCGTCCCATGAATCCCTTGACTTCCTTTTCTGTACGTGGTGGCCTCATCTCCATGATAGCTTGAATCTTCCTTGGATCTGCCTCAATTCCTCGTTCGGTGACCATGTAACCCAGGACTTTTCCTCGAATAACTCCAAATGTACACTTGGCAGGATTCAAACGCATTGCGTGCTCACGCAGTCTGTCGAAGAACTTTCTCAAATCAATGAAATGCTGACCGTCTGACCCCTTGGAATGAATGATCATATCGTCGACATACACCTCGATCTCTTTATGGATCATGTCATGGAATAATGCTGTGACCGCTCTCTGGTATGTAGCCCCTGCATTTTTCAATCCGAATGGCATTAGAGTGTAACAGTATGTTCCCCATGGTGTAGTGAAAGCCGTCTTCTCCTGGTCTGCCTCCGCCATCTTGATCTGATTATATCCTGCAAAACCATCTACAAAAGACTTGACCTCGTAGTTAGCAGTGGCATCTACTAGCATGTCGATGTTGGGCAACGGGAAGTCGTCCTTTGGGCTAGCCTTGTTGAGATCTCGGAAGTCAACACAAACTCTAACCTTGCCATTTGATTTACTGACCGTCACAATATTAGATAACCACGTCGGAGATTCAATAACTCGATAAAGCCTACCCTGAGGAGCTTCTCTATCTCTTCTTTAACTTGCAGAGACCATTCTCGCTTAATGCGGCGTAATTTCGCACATGTGCTTGGCGTCCGGTGTTAGTGGTATTCGTGCTCCACTATCGAGTTATCCAGGCCCCGGCATATCCTTGTATGACCATGCGAACACATCCGAATATTCTTTAGCAAGCCTCAATCAACGCTTCCCTTTCACCCCTTCGAAGAAGCTTCCACCGTGTCTCTCTCGGCTCTTCTTCCGTTCCCAAATTAATACATGATAACACCTCATCGGCACTTGGGCTCGACCTTCCTTTTGATTGATAACTTGCTTAGAAATTTCTTTAATATATTCATTGTTTAGTGTGTCCGCTTCTTCTAATGAGTCATTATTAACTAGGTTAATTTGATTAAGTTGAGCATTATTTTTAGTTAATTTATCATTAAGAAGATTGGCTATGAGGGGATACTCGAAAGATCTAGTTTTTCATTCATAGCGAAAGGGAAAACAACATTTGCAACTAATTCATAGTCTTCGACGTGAGGTCATCGGAGACTTGGAAGAAGACTCAAACTCAAAAGAAAACACATCGACTCAAACAAAACAGATGACTCAAGAAGTAGAGGACTTGGGGGAACCAGGGGGAGACTCAACAGGAGGAGGCATCAGTCCCAGCTCTTCAACCATGTATTCCTTCGTGGCTACGGGTCCGCCAAATACGCACCAATTCTTCAGCTTTCCAACCATGGGTGTCACCAACGTCCTTGGATCCGTATAGTCTGCCGGCTCTGCCCCAATGACCGCAACCATATCATCTTCTATATTCAGATTCCCCAAAGCAGTTCGACCATCCCATTCTTCCGCATCCTCTGAAACTGCAATGTCCTCAACCAACGGCTCATCCAAAGATACCTGCCCTAGCTGGTTGGCCAACTCATCTTCAGTCTTGATGATGTACCGGCTCTGGACTGTGACAACCTTGCCTCTCTTTTGACGTGAATCCATGAGAACTGTCTTCAGCTTTGACCTATCAATCTCTGTATCCCTGAAAATTTCGAAACCTTTCTGCAGCCTGCCTGTGTGATCAAACCAAGGCTCGCTAAATTCCATGCAAGAGAACTCCTCGCCTTCTTTGACAAAGTAACTATTGAGGGAAAGGCGGTATGGCCTCTTTTCTCGCTGTTGGTAGGGCAGCTTCACTCTTTTGATGTATTCAATTCTTTCCATCTCGGCTTTATCTTCGGGAGTAAGGACGTAGCCTAGACCTTGGTGGCTGCGGTGATCAATAGCCTCCACTATTTTCGTGGGTCCTTGGAGATGCCTGCCAAGACCCAGTCCTGGTACAAATCCCATGTTTCTCATCATTCTTATAGCTGGTCGTACTCTGTCCGATGTCTTCGTGAGGTCTACCGCGCACACCTGTGCCTGTGCTATTAGCTGAAAACCGCTGAACATTGAACTACCCTCTTCGTGCTGAATCTGTAGGACCGGCTTTCCCCCAGTGCTTGATCCCTGAGATGTTACCAGATCGCTGTAAATGACTGTCACTTGATCGCCCGACTGGAATTTCACACATTGATGCAATGAGGAAGGGACTCCATTCATCTGATGCAACCATGGCCTACCCAGCAGCATGGTGAAGGTGGAAGGTATGTCTATGACTTGAAACTCAGCAATCATAGTAGTGGTCCCGCAAGTAAGGGGCAAACTGATTATTCCCAACACTGACCGGCTAGTAGAATCGTATCCTCGCACGGAATGAACTGAAGGTCTCAAATTTGTGGGACTTAGATCAAGGACGTCCATCATCCTGGAAGGCAGTATGTTCACCGCAGAACCGTTATCAATGAAAATACGTGGCAACCTTTTTCCGTTGACTTCAATAGTAATGTGCAGTGGTTCATTGTGATCCGATCCAAATTCCGGCATGTCCAACTCTGAAAATGTAATGATATTCCCAAAGTGTATGTTGCCGATCATCTGCGTTACATCTTCGGCTTTGTATCGACGGCACCAAAGTCGCAAAGCAAGATTCTGTTCCAACATCATCCTGTGGGCATACGAGGACGTTAGCAAGGACCATAAGGATATATTGGCTTGAGTTAGCTTTAGTTGAGTGAGAATAGGGTCTTCTTTATCGGGATTCACTACTTCAATTTTCGGACCAAACACTTTCTTCGCCCCTTTATCTTCTGGTTGATACACCCTTCCGGACATCGTGAGTAGACTAACCCCATTCTTTTCCATATCGATACTTCGCGTGAATTTCAGCCAACGAGAGAGGTTTAGGACTCTCTTGCACATAATCATCATTTAACGAGGCAACTTCTCCGGACAGCTTCCTCAAAAGACAAAGATATAACAAGAAAATTCTTTATAAATTGAACTCAAATTACAACCGACACGATCGCCTCACCGCTCCGTCACAACAGACTCGACCGGATCGGTGAGGTCTTTCTCTACCATAGCAACATCACTACCAACTATCTTACTAGGATTCTCTACCTTCCCTTCAATGATGAGCTTCGCACAGCCCTTTTCAAAGCAAAACCAAAGATACTCGGAGAGTTTCGGCACGAACAATCCTTTTCTCGACAATAGCCGAGAATACCTCTTCGTTGACACCCAGTTTCTCAAAAGCATCTTCCATCTCTACCAAGCTGATAAAATTACCTTCCACCATGTGGATCTTGTTGTTAGGGAGAGGATTCCCCACAACATTTGGAGACTTCGGCTTCTCTACCTTACCTTGCCGAATCAAGTCTTGTACTAAACGTTTGAACTGGAGGCAGTAATCAGTAGTGTGACCCTTGTACTTGTGGTAGTGGCAATACTTAGAAGCATCTAAGCCTTCCTTCGGGTTTAACGGTTCATAATTCTCAAGCGGCTTGACCAAGCCCTTCTTTACTAGCACTTCGAAAACCTTGCCCATTGGCATTCCAAAATCATCAAATACTTCCCTTTCGCGGTGAATACTGTTATTCCCCCTCATTACGGCTTGAACATCCAAAGCAGCTTCCCCTTGCACATAATTTACTTGCCCCACGGGCTCTTTCTTTGCTGCGGTATTTGCGGGAGCTCTATAGCAGAATGAATTATTAGCAGCCCCAGTGTCCTTTGGTGGAGCGATTCCGGTGATGCCACTCTCGTAACGTACGCCTGAATCCACCATTTCCCTAAGATTGGGAAAATAACCATTACCAACTGCCAACTTGTGTCCGGGCAACAAGCACTTGTAAAAAATCTGTTTGTTCATTCTCCTTGGGCGGATACTGAATTTCGCTCAACTTATCATTCCAACGCTTGTAGAAGTCATAAATCGACTCTCCATTCTTTTGAAGCGTGTGCTCCAAATCAGCTCGATTCACTTGCCAATCCATGTTTGCTTGATACTTTTCAGAGAACACCCTACTAACCTTGTCCCATGTGTCCCTTTCCTCCTCGTTCAACTTCAGAAACCAACGGAGAGCAGCCCCTTCCAATGTGCTATGGAACATTCTCGCCATCTGCTCGGGTGTACAATCTTTAGCCCTCATCGCCAACGTATAACTGTCTAAATGTGTCTTTGGGCAAGTAACTCCTCCAAACATGGCCATCTTGGGCATCTTGAAATCTTGAGGTAGGGGTGCGACTTTGCTCGGATTAAGCATCTTGATGTGGGCCACACCTTTCTTTCCCATTTGCTCGGTCAATGCCTTCACTTGTTCAATCAACGCTAACACAGTCGGGTCCGTAGCAATGTTGGAGTTCTGCATGGCTGGGGGTTGAGTGATGGTAGGGGAGGTGGAGTAGGTAGGGATATGATGGCCGGAATAATTGAAGGGTAAAGTGGGAGGGGGTAGATTAGCAAAGTGGTCCTTGGGTGTGTTGGCAGGAGGTTGATAAGGTCTTTTGGATTTGCTCGAGCTCCCATACATGACAGGTGGTGGAACATTATTGTAGTTGCTTGGAACGTAGTTGGGTAGAGGGAAGGTAGGTGCATTGGGATTGGCAGGATTAGGAGCATTGACAGTTTCATCTTCAACATCGACCACTTCATTCCCCATCAAGATAACCTTGTGTCCCCTTTTACTGAGTTCCTCAACAAAATGATCCTTCAGCTCTTGATTGTGGTTCTTCAAAGTGCGATTCTGCTCTTCAAGTTTCTCAACCCTCATGGTTAAACCGGCAAAGTAGGCGTGCAGAGCAGGCGGAATGTCATTGAAGTTGGGGTTGGCAGGACCTTCCATTGAAGTGACTGGTGTAGAGCCGGTTGCAGAGGCAGCAGGTGCGCTTGGAGTAGTTGATGGAGGCAAGGTTGTCATTGTTGAATGAAGAACACGGCCCGACCTTAGCTCTGCGGAAGTATCAGAAAAGACTCGGTTTTAGGAGAGGGGTTGACTCAATGCAGTGTACTAGCTTGAAATTTTTATTTACAAAAGCTTTGTACATTTTAGTCCTATAAAGGTTGGAAGGGATACCCCTTTTTCGCAACTAACTAAATATCCTAAAGTGGTGAATCCTAACGACTAACCTTCTCGTATAGACAAATAATATGATTTTTATGAAAAGTACCGCAAACCAATGATAGGTCAAGATCCTTTAACAATATATAACTCGTCCTCACATAGCACGTCCTTTGAAAGGAAATCAATTTTTTTAGTGCTCTTAATCTCTCGATAGATCTTGACTTATCATTGGTTCGTGGTGACTTAGCATAAAGACCCCATTAATTGTCTATATAAAAAAGCTAGTCAAACCAACCGGTCATATGGAGTGTATTCCTAGAAAAGTGGGTGACGCAAGGGTTAGGTTTTAGGCTCCCACCGTGCAGCCGAAGCGCACTGATGAGTGGATGGCCAAGTGAGACTCGGAAGGGAGGCGACATGATCACCACACTTCCCGCACTTTGGCTTCTCCGAAGGGTAAAAGGGTGTCTGTGCAGTGTGACACGGACTCTAGTGGTAGTGTGAGGTAGAGAAGTCTAATTCTTTTTAGAGAAAAAAGAGAAAGATTTTTTATTTATATGAAATGCATGCATGCAATGCAACAGTTAAGAGTAGAGAAAATAAAAGAAAGCGAAAAAATACAACACCATACAAGAAAACGAAAGTCTGACCCACTTAGTTTGAAAAGATTTCAAAACAGTCCCCAGCAGTGTCGCCACTGTGAATACCCCGTCCCGATGCAACGCGCATTCGGAAGTTTGAAATAATTAATCATATAAAGTCGAATCGAAATGGGATATTCATTTAGTGACACTCGATTTAAACTATATTAAAAATATTAGTTTAATTTTGAGAGTCGCCACGCCACTTTGATATAGCCCAAAGCTTTGAAAAAAGGCTAAATATGTGATTGGGTTCGGGGGTCAAGTTACAACAGAAGAAGAAACGCTATCACTCCTATTGCCCGACGAATCGGTCTTTCTAGCATGTGGGGTGTTGATTGTGTGCGGTGTTTACAGGAATAGATAGAAGAAACGGGATCATGCATAAGGAGGAGGGGAGAGAAAGAATTAATTGATGATCACACCCTAGAACCTTTGAGTTAGGCCCTCGGAAGGTGCACTAATCAATGTTCATCCTTGGGGGATTGTTGATCATGGGATAATTATAACTAAGGTGGAAGGAAAGAAATAGTTCCTAGATCCATTGGGTTTCTTTGGGCGAAACCTTAGATCATCCTCGGCTATGTATAATTAAATATATTAAAACAACCCTAAATCTAGCATATAGGACATAAGCAAGAAATAAAGTAATTAAAATATACTAAGCATGCAAACAATAAATAATAAAGACAATAATAATAAAGAACAACAATATTAAAAAGAGTCTTACCAATTGTAGCAAGACTTTGGGGTCGAATCTTGGCGATTCGAAAGGAAAAAGAAGAACTGAGGGTAAAGCAAGTGTAGTCTCGCTTCTCCCGTATGAAATTGTGTGTGAATATGGGGAGCCGGGCACCCCTATTTATAATACCTCGGAACTTGGGCTGGGCCTCTGAAGGGTCGATCGACACTAGGGCTGAAGGGTCGATCGGCTCTATATAAAAGGGTCGATCGGCCATGCCACGGGCAAAGGGCCGATCGGCACTTCTAACTGGCGTACTTTCCAAGCTAACAGTGACGGCGCAGGTACGGACGAATTAATGAATCTTTTAGGGTTTTCTAGGGTTTTTTATTAATTAACCGGGCCAGGTATTTGGAATACCCCTTTTTTCGGACCGGGTACTAACAATGTCGTACCGCATTGGGCTAGCTTGTGTATCATTACGAGGGCCGAGTCACCTCATTGGAAAACACCAAATTTATGAAAAATGGAGTCGCCACGCCATTTTGATAATCCTCAAAACTTTGAAAAAAAGGAAAAGAGACTAGGTCCGGAGGTTAAGTTACTCCTTGGGAAGAACGTTTGGCGTTCACTCAAGGAGCCTTGCAAATGCAAGTCTTCCAAGGTCCAAAATTTGTGCTTATATGTGTGTGGATGTGTGATTTAAGAAAGGGAAAGAATGTGCCAAGTCTTTTCCTAAGCTAGGAACCATTTTTAGAAGGTTCTAGGTCTAGGATGACTTGAACTTTGATATTTTCGGGATTTTGATCCCCTACCCATTTTTGAGCTTGTGATCATCATTATGGGACCTTTTGACTCTTTTGTTAGATTAATCAACCAATCTAGGCATATGAGCCTTGGTATATTTTAATCTAACTTTTCTTGGGGATTTTAGTCAAATGTGATCAAATAACTCATTTTAAGTTCAAGAATGAGGTATTAGAAAAAGAATGAATCTTTGGCCATCAATCCTACATCTTGAGACAATGGTGATTCATAGGGACATTTTGATGTGTTTATCTCACGTGATCATAGGAGATCTTAGGACCAAGAATCATTAATCTCTACAAAGGAACAAGATTTATGGCATTTTGTAATGAGATTAGTGTAAAGATTGAGCCTTTACACCAATCTTCACTATAGAAATGCTCAAGAACCACGAGTCTAGAGAAATGAGACGTAAAGATTGGATCTTTATATTCATCCTATGTCTTTGACACCTTAATAGGCTTTAGGCAATCCTAGGAGAAGATTCCAATCTTGGAGACATGGGGAGGAATAAAGAACTTATAACACCAATGTGGTGGAATCAATGTAAAGATTGAGTCTTTACATTGATTTCCCCATTTGAGATGCTAAAAGGGACAAGGGGGAACATTAATCTAAGAACATAATGTAAAAAAGGATGGATCTTCATGACTTTTCCTATGCCCTTAATACCTCAATAGGTGGAAAATCCTAGGAAAAGCTAGATCTGGGGAAGGGGAGAACATTTAGTAAACAAAGATAGCATTTTTAGACATAAATGTAAAAGGGGATCACATCCTCATTTGGTAGATCATCCCTAGAACAAGCCACTTGTGGAATCTTGTTCATCCTAGGGAGAGGATCTCCATGAGTCATTTGTGTAGGGGAGTGGGAAGTATAGGTTTACATTGTTAAAGATTGAAACTTTATGACATAATATGAGTTTAATCAACAAATAATAGGAGAATGAAAGTGTATGGATGTAGATTAGGGTGGAGAAGGAGAGATTACCAATATTGGTGCTTCTCTATCTTCTTAGGAGGTGTTCTTTGGACTAGATCTATTAGGAATAGACTAGATTTGAATTAATTTAGGAGAGAGACAAGTTTGCTATGTCTATGAGAGAATATTTCGAATTTGGATTTCTGCGGAGTGACTTTGCTATGAAAACTTGTTTTTGAAAATGGGTAGAGGAGGCTTCTATTTATAGGTTTCTGTCATGCTACTAATGAAGCCGCACGGCATGAACCCGCGCTAAAAGAGGCCGCCCGGCCCAATCATCTGTCGCGTCAGCCTGTTTCTGGAAACATGCGAGGTGGCAGATTGGAAGGTTCTTTCCAGCGAGGTCCTATTCAAAATTTTTATTCCTGATAGGTCCTTCATTGCTCATAAAGTAGAGAAAAGTTTCCGAATTGGCCCTAAACTTCATGAAAGTTTGGGAAATTGCTAGGAAACTCGAATTGGTGGCTGTGAGCCAGATTTGGGTACTTACAACTATTGAGTGCCTTTATTTAAGGTTTTTCTCATAGTGTAATGCTGATAAAAATGTTAATTTGTCATATGTGATCTTTTCCCTTTTAAAATACTTCTTACATTCCACTCCACATGACTGAATATCAAAAAATTGACATAAAAATAAAAAAAAAAAATAAGTAGGAGAGAGAATTAGTGAAAAAAAATGTTTGTGAGTACGCAAAATAAAATAGGACATCAAATAAGTAAGAGAGATAGTAAGTTAATTGATTAGTGTTGTGAGTATGAAAATAAAATATGAGAGAGAATGATTGAGACGAATAGAGTAAAATTTTGCTATTTTAATAAGTATTTTACTCACGTAAAACAACAAACGAGGACTAGAAAATAAGTATCTACTTCCGTCGTGGAGAGAGGGAGTATATACCCATCATTCATATAGGCTTCTTGTCCAACCTGAAAGGAAAAGAAGAAGAAAGTGATAGTAATGGAAAGATTAACAATAATAAGAGTGTAATTTACAAGCTTCAATTTTGTTATTTTATATAAAAATCTAAAGGTAAGTGATGATTAGTATCGTTATTATGATGCATGTTGATCCATATGATATGTGGTTATAATATGATAGTATACACGCATTTGTTTAAGGTTTTCAAGAATGATTTATAATTGCTTTTGGTAAAATCTTCTTCTTCTTCTTCTTCTTCTTCTTCTTCTTCTTCTTCTTCTTCTTCTTCTTCTTCTTCTTCTTCTTCTTCTTCCTTCTTGTAATTTTTTTATTAGTATTAATAATAGGGTTAATGACAATTTAGGGCCTGTAGTATAGGGGCATTACCACATTGGGGCCCGAAGTCCAAAAACTATCAATTTAGGGCCTTAATTTACAATTTTGATCAAATTGGGGCTTTTTGACGAAAACCGTTAAAAAAGGCCGTTAACTGACCCTATGTGATGCACGTGACATTTTTTGAGGGTATTTTGGTCATTTCATAAACTTCAGGCCCTAAATTGACAGTTGCTCTATAAAATAATAAATAATTTTTTTTTTTTTACAATTAACCACATTCTCTCTCTCTCTCCTCTTTCTCTCTCTCTTCAATGAACGTTACCTAAAAGAAAAAAAAAACCCAAATCCCGTCCCTCCTCCCATCACCCTCCCCCCATTAATTCCGGCGAACACTGCCTTCCACACCTTCTCCTCCAACAACCCCATTTCTTCAATAGCGCCGCCCACATCCACAAGCTGATTCATAACAAAAACATTCGATTAAAATGGGTAATTTCCGTTCGGAGGGGCTGGCGGCGGCTCTGACAAGGTTCGCGGTCCATTTTCCAACCTCTTCCGCCTCATCATTGGTGGAATCGTTAAGCCCATCCAGGCGTTGGGTCAATTTTTGGGTCCCAAAAGATCTTCTTCCTCATCATCATCCTCGCCGTCTTCTTCATCTTATTTGTCTGTTGGTAATAACGACGATGATGCGGATCTAGATCAAGGCGGTGTCACCCACCATTCCCCAACTCAGGTATTGAAGAACTTCAATGAGATTCGGTTCCTTAAGATTGAACTTCCTAGTGGGGAATTGGGTATTGAAGGTGATGTATTGTTGAAATGGAGGGCTGATTTCGGATCCACACTAGACAATTGCGTGATGCTGGGAGCTTCTTCGGTCATTTACCCCGAACCAAGTCAGCATTTTCGCACCAATCTTGTTGAGGGGATTTGCAATAATTTAGCTGCAAGCACAAATGAAGACAATGGGAGCATTCCTGAATCTTTTTACACCAACGGGGGCTTGAAATTAAGGGTAGTATGGACCATCAGTTCGTTAATTGCAGCTTCTGCCGGGCATTATTTGCTTCAACCAATAATCGCAGAGCACAAGACTTTGGATTCATTGGTATTGACTGATGCAGATGGGCAAGGGGTGTTGTGTATGAACAAGGAGCAGTTGGAGGACGTGTAAATATTTATTTTAAATCTATGATTAGTAATTTTTTTGTAAATATTTATTTTATTTAATCTATATTTATTTATATATTTTATAAATTATTCAATCTAAAATAATTATTAATTTTTTTGAAGCAAAATAATTAGTAATTTAAATTATTAGAAAAAATGATAATAGTTAATATCTTAAATTATTTTAAATCATATTAACTATTATCTTTATTTTTTTTCAATATTTTAAATTTATTAATTATTTTTTGTAAAAAAAATATTTTAAATTTATTAATTATTTTTTGTAAAAAAAAAATATTTTATTTATTATTTTATAGGGCAACTGTCAATTTAGGGCCTGAAGTTTATGAAATGACCAAAATACCCTCAAAAAAAGTCATGTGCATCACACAGGGTCAGTTAACGGCCTTTTTTAACGGTTTTCGTCAAAAAGCCCCAATTTGATCAAAATTGTAAATTAAGGCCCTAAATTGATAGTTTTTGGACTTCGGGCCCCAATATGGTAATGCCCCTATACTACAGGCCCTAAATTGTCATTAACCCTTAATAATAATATTAATAATTACTACAAGAAAATGAGATTTAGTATCACTCAATTATGCCACTTAATTGCAGTTAAGTGGTATTTCAAAGTCGATGACATTAGTCTAATGTCACTTAATATATTAGACCATGTTTATTTATTTAAGCAATGTGCGATATATAGTATAACATGGAATTAGAGCGGGTCTAGATGATAATTTGTCTATTTATATTGGGTTTGAGTCGAGTTATATCAGCGTGTTAATGGTTCATGTGTAAAGCCGATGGTTATACTATACTATATGTGAAGGAGACATGTTAAAATTTCATTTGTCCCACGTCAAGTTGGCGAAAATAATTGATGCATCATATATTACTATAAAAAAAGTGATTATTAGGGACTACCTTATTTGGGTCGCCCGACTGGGACCGACCCTATTACCCTTTTAATAGGACGGCTAATTAGTTATTTTATTTGAGTCGGTCAATTTAATTGTTGGGACCGTTGTTTTTTTTAAAAAAACCAAAAACATAATCCGTAATAATTAAAAAACAAAACTAAAAAAAACCTACTTTGATGCCGACGCCGACGCCCACTCCCACCTCTACTCCTACGCACACTTCCCCTTTACTCCCTCTCTCAATCCCTAATTATCGTTCGATTAGCGGCTGCAAACTCTATCAATTCATCGTTCGATTTCTTCTTCCGCCGTTCGATTTCTTTAGCCGTTCGATTTCTTAATCGGTACAACCATATATTCAATGTAAGTTGGGGTTTAATTAGGGTTCATGTTTTTTTCTATTCTACATAGCCCTGTGTTTGTGTTGCTTGATTTTTGAAGGCTTGATTATCGCACCTGAATTTCTTTCATACTTGCTACGGTTGAAATCTGGTAGTAGTTCTAAATTTATGATGATGATGTATTTAGACCAGCGATGTGAAGTAAGTCGAACTAGTTAAATTATCTGTTTGAACTCAATGAAACTTACTTTTAATTACTTTTGTGGGCAATCCTGTAGTAAGTTTGAACTCAATGAAACAACCACCTCGTTCGATTTCTCATTTGGCAGGGCTCTAAAAGTCTCGGTTCATCTGCCCAGGTGAGCCTTTAAACATTGTGTACTTCTTTTGTAGTACGAATTTTTGTCTCTTAAAATGTTTCCTTTGGTCATGAATTTTCATTTTTTGCAAATTTTTGCCGGTGCATTCCCTGAGAATTACATACCGCCGAGTGGTTTCTACTTTGAGGTTAATGATGATTCCCCAATTGTCCAGGTAACTTTCTTAGAATGAAAGAGAAATTTAAGAGTCTGTTGAAGGCTAACATGGGCAGGTACTGACTTTCGTTTTATAATGTACTGAAGGATGACACCAGTGTGTTTGATTACAATGTCCAAGAGCGCGTTAATGACTTTGTAGTTGCAGCCTATGCACAGGTAGACATGCATGTTTAACTCACTAAATCGTCTTTTTTATCAAATTTAAATACTTATATACAGCAACTTAAAGGTGACCAAACGGTTCTAACCGCCGGTTCCGATTCCGAACCGGCGGTTCACGGTTCAGAGGGACATTGAACCGAAATCGGCCCGATTTAGTCACGGTTTTTGGTTCGAACCGGCCGTACGGTTTCGATTCCGGTTTTAAACCGGCAATTTTCAAATAAAATAATAATAATAATAAAAAAAATGGCTTGGGCGGCCGCCCAAGATGGGCCAAATGATGTGGCCTATCGCCCAAGTGGACAGTTTTTCAAAAAAAAAATTACTTGGTTTGGGCGGCCACCCAAGAGAGCCGAATGATATGGGCGGTCGCCCAAGTGTACAGATTTTCCAAAAAAAAAAAAACAGTTAAATTTTTAACAATTTCTGTTAAGTTTTATAAAAATGTTAATTTTTTGCAAAAAGTCATATAAAAACTTAACTTTTTTTAAAATAAACGAAAGTATATAAAAGAAAAAGGGACGGTACCCTTAAATTTTATTAATTAAAATAAAATTACAAATGAGGGGGACAACCAACCTTACCCTTTTATAAATAAGGGGGGACATTTAGGAGCCTTTACCTCAACCTAACTATTACAATTAAATAAAAATAAACCTAATCTAAAATCTAATCTATAAAATTACAATTAACCTAATCTAAAGTCTAAAGAGCGGCGTAGTTCATTCGGCTTCTCTCCCCGATGTATCTTCATCAAAGGCCTCCTCCTCCTCGGAACTACTTCTTTTATCTTGAAGTCGTAGTTCAGCTCTATGCCAATCGCCGAGCAATATTTGATATTCTAAATTATATGGAGACAACCTTGACCTTCGATCGGACAAGACATTTCCTCCTACACTAAATACTTCTTCTACGGCGACGGTTGAGGCGGGAGCGGCTAGGATCTCCTTTGCTATCAATGATAGAATAGGATAGTTGTTTGCCCTTCGTGCCCACCACTTTGCAATATCAAAATCTTCTATAGGCTCAAAAGAAGTGGTTAAAATAATTTTCAAGATCAACATAAGTGGAGCAACCCGTTGACGTTTTTGAGTTCTAGAACTAATTAAATTATTTATAAAGTTAAAGGGATCGCTATCTTCGTGAGAACTACCACCTACATTTTCACTACTAGGATAAACAATATTACCAAAAAGATCATAATATTCTCTATAAAGTGTATATACAATATTTTTAGTCTCATTTACAAGTCTTTTGCCTTTGGGATAGGTCTATCTAAAAACAAATCAAAGCCGGTGGAAAATAAATTCTTATAATAATAATCAAGTATTTGTTCTAAACCATCTTCTCTTATCCTAGGATCTAATAGTTTAGCTACTAAAAACAATGGGGAAATGTTCAAAAAATATTTAAGCCATTTTGTTCTCATCTTGCTAATACATTCACCTAAAATTGGACAATCTTTAAAATGCATAAATATATAACTAATTTTAGCGGCGTGTTCTATAACTAACGGTGAAGTGGGATAGTAAGAACCGGATAATTGTACGGTAGTATCTTTAAAAACTTTCAAAATTTTCTTTAAACTATTACAAACATTCCATTGATGAGGCAATATTATAGTTGAATACTCTATTTGTTGAATAAACTGACACAATAGTTCACGAAAATCATAAGAGTCGGATAACATTTTATAAGTGGAATTCCATCGGTTTGGAACATCTAGGGAAAATCTTTTAGGTGAGATCTTATTTATTTTACAAAATATAATCCACAATTTTGTTACACTATGATTTCTCATTATATAAGCAAGAACTTCCTTAATTGGGGCTACATGTTCATTTAAAGTTGATAAACCATCTTGCACACACAAATTTAAAATATGACATATACACCTAACATGAAAAAATTTACCCCCAATGGATGGTTGACAAATATCAATGAGTGATGGTAGACTAGCAGTATTATTAGCAGCATTATCAAATTCAATTAAAAAAATTTTGTGAACTAATCCATATTCTTGTAAAATTTTAGCAATTTTGTTACAAATATTTTGAGCATTATGAACAGTATCAAAAGATTTATATGCAATTAATCGTTTTTGTAATTTCCAACTATTATCAATCCAATGACATGTAATTCCTATATAGCTATGAGTTTGCCAATGGTCACTCCATATATCGGCACATATTGACAATTTTTGGGGTAAATCTTTAAACGTATTAATTAAAGTTAATTTTCCTTGTAGATATTAGGCTTTAGTATCACGAGTACTTGTATTTTTATTAATTTCTTTAGCCGCGGGATTTAAACAAAGTTGTGCCATATTAGACCATAATCTATCATTAGTAAAATTAAAGGGTAATCCTTTAGCAGCAGTATATTTTGTCATTTCTCTTCTATACGTTGAATTATCAAATTTAAATAATTGCGAAGACGTACCTTGTGATGATCCCGTAAATCCTTGTAGTTGTGTTTGATCTTGGGCATCTCCAACTTGGTTGGGGTGCCTTGACGTCAAGTGTCTTTTAAATTTCCCATAACCACCTCCATGGGTAAAGGCAAATTTTTGAGTGCAATGGTTTCAAGAAACGGTGTATTGCTTGGTACCTTCAATTGACACTTTTGAAAAGTGCACGGTCATGATGTCCGACCTCCCCGTGGTCCGACCTCCTCGACCTCGACCTCGGATTTGAGTTTGAGTTTGACCACCCCCTCGCGCTTCACTTTGGGTTTGAGTGGTTTGAGTGTTACTCCCTTCGGTATGACCATGATCACCCATTGGAAATGTTGCATCAACTTCGTCATCGCTCAAATTAAGCGTTTCTTGTGGTAGTGCTTGTACATTAAGATTATCCCAAATGGAATCATCGGGGGGGGGGAGAAATGGATGCATAGTTGATACATTCTTTTCCTTATCGCCAAGGCCGCCACGAGATGAAGACTTTTTTTTTTGGTCAAAAGATGAAATTATGTGAAAAAAATGGAATTATGGAGACTTTGAGTTTGAGACTTTACAAGTTTGAGATAATATAGAGATTAATTGAGAGAGAGATTTGAGAGATTGAGATGAGAGAGAGATTTGAGAGATTGAGAGAGGAGAGAATGAGAGATTGAGAGAATGAGTAGTGAAAAAATGAAGGGAGGGAGAGGGTATTTATAGGTTTGAGAGAAAAAGAAAAAAAAACGTTTTAGGGACCAAAATAAAAAAAAACGTTTTAGGGACCAAAACGGCTAAGATTTTTTTTTTTTTTTTACATTTTGGTCACTAAAAAGTCAAAATGACCGTTACCTAACGGTCATTAAACAGGCAACTAGCCGTTAGCCAAGCGGTTCCGGTTCGTGAACCAGCGGTTCCGATTCCAGTTCACGGTTCCGGTTCCTGAACCGGCGGTTCACCGGTTTTTGAATTTACGAACCGTAACCGGACCGAAAAACCGTCGATTCACCGGTTCAGCCGGTTCACGGTTCAGACGGTCTGGTTTCCCTCCGGTTTTGGGCCGGTCCGGTTCCGGTTCAGACCGCCGGTTCTAACAAGAGAAGAATGAAAAAAACCTAATGATCAAACTATCTCTCACACTAAAACACTTATTGATTCTTTTGAGCTTTTGATTGTCTAGTTTTCCCTTTAGCCTTTCTCAGATCCAATAGAGCCTTGTGGGGAATATCTTCATCCTCTTCGTGATGGGCACAAACTGAAGGGAGAGTTTAAGCAGCTGATGGCAGTGGTGATGCGGAAGCAGGGGTGATGGCAGCAGTGGTAGCAGGTGGATGATCAGAGGCAGTTGCCTTCGATGCTGCCAAATCCTTGGGCGTGACTACTACATGAGGAAAGATGTCCTTAATGTCATGGCTTGCAGATTCAACAATCTCCTCTGTTGATGACCTTAGTTCATCAATGTCTTCAGCCCTAGTACTCTGTGGTACTATCTCAAAATCATCAGCATTGGACCCGTTCGAGTCACTTGAGTCAGTAGGGGCTACGTACCTTCTACGCCGAGGACCAGTGTCACTCGCAACCTTGCTCTATTTTGGTGGGGCAGCCTTTGTGGATGGACTGCCTGAGTTGGAAACAGAGTGTTTTGTAGCGATGGTGAATTTTTAACATCTAGAGTCGCCACTTATTATTTATTGATGGAAAACAATAAGAAAAACCGTTTTGATATTTTCAAGAGATTCAAGGGTTCGGGGGTTAAGTTATGGAATGGGTAGGTCAAAGAGCATCCATTCCACCCAATCCGAAGATTGATCTTGCTAACTGGGTGTTATTAATCTAATCATTTCAAAGAACAATAAGAAGAAGTAAATAAATCCTAATTAATTTATTAATTAGGAATGTCGGATCGTATGCTTCGAGATCGCCTCCACGAATTGAAGGGACTCTAGGCTAATTCTTTTGATGGGATTACACTACTTTAAAATCAATAGAGGGATTGAGAAGAGAAACGAAAGTTAAAGGATGATTACCTTTTTGAGAAGAGATTCGGACAGAGTTTCGACTCAATCCTAGATTCGAATCTTGATGCGAACAGAGCTTCGCCTCAATCCTTGATTTGGATCTTGATGCAGACAGAGCTTCGCCTCAGTCCTTGATTCGGACTTCGATGTTTGTTGATCAACAAGGTTGATAAACAAACTTTAGGTGATTTAGGGTGATTTTGTAGGAATCTTTCAGGAAGAGAAACCCACAAAATATGTGTGTTATGTGTTTTCGATCAGGGATCGGGGACCTTTGAAATACTGAAAGTCATCAAGTATTTATAGGAGGTTGGAGAGGTAAAGGTGGAGAGGGAAATCACCCTAGAAAGGTTTCAGAACTCAAATCTCATTGGAGAACCGGATTGATAAGATTTATCAAGAAGAGAGTTTGAAACGGAGAAGGAGAGTGATTCTGCACATCCTGCAGAGGGGCTGTCTCGCGCGAGACACGTATGTCCCGCGCGGGACAACTAGTCATTTGACCATTTTGTCCTCTTCAGTTATTTCGTTAGTCAGTTAGGTCCCAAAACTAACGGGATTAGTTAGAAACTTAACGAAACATGACGAAACTGATATGCTTTCATCAAAACACAAAAGAGAGACTAAGAGTAGTGTAATCATGAATTATTGGTTCAGAATGGGGTGTCTACAGAGCCCCTCGGCGACAAGACTTATGGAAGAAGTCATGTCGTCGATAGAAAAGACATCATTCTGAACACTGGATGGTCGTGCCGCACGGCTGCCTACGTATCTCTATCGGAGAATCAGACCAAAATGTAGTTCGACTCCAAAACACGAAAAGGCTGCTTTAGGTATTTTGAAAATCATTTTTTTTAAATCGAGGAGATTTTATTTTTGAAAAGGCAAATTCATACTGAGAAATCAAATCATGACCCAATTCTGAATATACCTATTTGTTTGAAGATTCTCCTGTCTGGGCTCCGAATCTGCGGGGAAAGATGTTAGAAAACAAAGGTTTACCTGTCCGGTCCTTTGCATTCGAACGATTTGTCTTTTGAGACTGAAGTGAGGTGACGATCCTTGCGATTCGGGACCGAGCTTTTGTTGAGGTGACGATCCTGGCGATTCAAGATCGAGCTTTTGTTGAGATGAGTATTTGACATACTAACCCTAGATGCTTGACACACCTAATTGGTGACGATCCTAGCGATTCAAGACCGGGCTTTTGTTGGTGACGATCTTGGCGATTCAAGACCGGGCTTTTTTTGTCGGTGACGATCCTGGCGATTCAAGACCGGGCTTTTTGTTGGTGAGTACTCGACATACTACCTATAGATGCTTGACACACCTAATTGGTGACGATCCTAGCGATTCAAGACCAAGCTTTTTGTTGAGGTGAGTATTTGACATACTAACCCTAGATGCTTACACACCTAATTGGTGACGATCCTGGCGATTCGGGACCGAGCTTTTTGTTGGTGATGATCCTGGCAATTCAAGATCGGGCTTTTATTTGTGAGTACTCGACATACTACCTGTAGATACTTGACACACCTAATTGGTAACGATCTTAGCGATTCAAGATAGGGCTTTTTGTTGGTGAGTACTCGACATACTACCAGTAGATGCTTGACACATCTAATTGATGACGATCCACCTGTAAGGGCGCTGAATCAGGCTTTTTGTTGGAATATGCTTGACGTATGGCACTTGACGTGCTGGATGCTTGACGCGATGGATGCTTGACGCTTTAAGAGATGCTCGACGCACTTAATTGGATGCATTGATATATGGAAAGGTAGATGGTAGGCGAAATCCAAATATTCAACATGTTTGATTTAATTCTTGAAAGTAGGCACTTGACGTGCTTTACGCACTTTAATTCCTGCAAGAGGGTTAGTGAAAGCATTTGCATAACAACATATATTCACTTAAGCATTTGTTTGTTCAAGATGATCAATGTGTACTCGACTCCAAGAATCAGCGGGGCGAATGAGTTCTATTATGTGAGAATTGAAAATTGTTTGTGTGATTTAGATTTTGTTTTAGAAGACCAAACTCGTGAGGTCCATCTAGAGATCGAACGAGACAATCGCCTAATAGGATTCCGTTGAGATAACCCAAGTTCAACGCTAAGGTTCAGGATACTTCAAGATTTTTTTGTTGTTGTAGGACTTCTTCATCGTCAAGCCCCAAGTTTTTCATGTGATGATCATTGACTGAACAAGGTCTAAACCACTCCAATGGCTTTTGCTATGTAGAACTTATGCTGCCTAATCCTAAGCGCGTATTTTCCAAGGCTTCTCTTGACACTAAGCCCCAAGACTTCTTGTATGTTGTAGATGACTTCGTGAACAGGCTTGTGAGGCTGTGTGAATTGAAGAAGGATGCCCTCCTTTTTCCCTTTGAAAATTTTTCTTTCTTAGTGACGCACCCTGATTTTCGCCTAGACTGCCCTTTCAGGTTTTCAATCTAGCGGGCATCTCTTTTGCATCTTTTGTTTTTGTGCTCTAACTTTTGCCTAGGCCGCTCTTTACGAGTTTTGAACCTAGCGAGCCATTTTTTTTTTGAAAAGTATGTTTACTCGAAGGGGACTTGGTTGGAAGAATCTCATTAAGGAGAAATATGAGATCTCAAGTTTAGTTGAGGAGAGACGGACTCTATTTTTTGGAAGGTGATCCAAGCATTGACTCTTTTGGGGAAGTATATTTTCTAATGACGAGAGTGAGAAGCAAAAGAGGAAATCCCCTACTGCAGATTTGATTATTTTGAAGAGTTAAAGTAGGGATTGACTGGGGGAGGAAAGGTTAGGAAGCCCCAGTTTTGATGCTTGGATTTCAAGAGTGTGTATGAGAATGGCTAAGAGGAAGCCCCTAGACTCAACAAAGAACGCTACATGACTCAAAGGTCTAGAAAAGTTGTTCCACCTTTAATGGACCTTGCATCATCTAGAAATTTCTTGACGAGTTTGAAAAGAAAGCCAATCATTAGCATGACTTAAGGCTAAACATTTTTCTTTATGGATTGATGTTGAAAGTCTTCTTCATTTTCGCTGCCATTCAAGCTTCATTATAAGAGGATGTTGAGGAATCCTCTTTTCTTCGTTGGTATTTCTTGACTCTCTTCTTTGTGGGAGAGTCCTTCTTGCCTTTGTTAAAATTCCATCTTTGTTGTGGGGTAATGAAGGCTTGAGAGTTTTTTTTTACTACTCTCGAAGCCTTGAATTGAGTAGCCCCACTCTTCTTGGGATGAATGTTTATAGTATCGCCTTTTGGCTTCCTTCGTTTGTTGATCTTCGACTTTCAATAGGAGTAATGCTTAGCCTTAAGCCTTCTAATGATAGTTTTCATTTCAAACTTGTTTAGAAGTTTCTATTTTTCGTGATGATTTAAGGAATCAGGGTCCATTATTCAGCATGGATAAAATGATACTCATAAAGAAAAACAACTCTTGGGAAAGTGTTTAGGATAAAGGGATAACTTTTATTGATAAGAAAATTTGAAACAGACTCGATAGTTCACTTGACACAAACTAGAAAGGATAGATATGGACTAGGATGATAGAACGACTCTTCGAGAACATACTAGGAAGTTGTCCTAATCTATATTTTTTTCTTTTTTTTAAGGAAAAAGGGAGAGGACAATCGGAGCCCCAAGGTGGTGATGCTTCAGTTGATCTTGCCGGCTTCATACAAGTCTTGGATGGCATCCCTCAAATTATAACAATTGTTGGTGTCATGACCACTAAACTGATGGTAATCGCAAAATTTGTCGTGGTCCCAATCTTCTCTCATTTTCTTAGGATGATAGTCTTCCATTGGCTTCAATTTTCCTTGGCCTACTAGATCATCGAACATTTCCTTAAGAGTAGTCTCACCAAAATCATGATAGGTATGACCGATACTCCCCTTTGTTGGACAATTCTCATTTTCTGAATTCTTTCAAAGACGGATCAATTCATCAATTCTAATGCCCGATTTATGGAGCTCGAGGAAACTAGGGAAGTAATTGCCGATAAGCTTCTCTTGGTAGTCTTCGCGGAGACATTGAAGTATGATTTGAATTTGTTTGTCTAGGCTTGGCCTATCAACGATTTCAATCAGTTTGGTCCTCCATCTTTTGAAGAAGTCTGTAAATGACCCATTTTGTTGTTGCTTGGTTTGCTCAAGGTCTCTCCTAGTAGTGCGGTAGGTAGTGTTGTCCTCAAATTGTTCTTGGAAGGCACGACTGGCGAGGGGCCAATCAAACCTTGTGGAGAGTAGGAGAGTCATGTACCAATCTCTAGTGGCACCATCAAGGGTTTGAGGGAAGCATTGAACTAGCAAGTTGTCATCGACACCCATAGGTAGCATGGCCCAAGAATAAGTTTCCAAGTGAGTTTTCAGACAAGTAGTGCCATTGAATTTTGCAATGTCGGGTGTCTTGTACTTTCTAGAAAGTTTGGACATGGATTGACGAAGGGTGTCATAGTCAATAGGGAGCGAGGATCCCTTGCTCACATCGAGGGATGCGAGTTTCTTTTCTAGCATTTCCATGGTGAGGGGCTCACTTGCCTTTCTATTTTCCTCCTTAATTTCCTTCTTGAAATTTTGGCTTTCGTTATCAGAGGAGGAAGATGATGAGCTAGACTCATACACCTTTTTCTTGTGCTTGTGGTGGCTCTTAGCCTTCTTAGTGTATGATGCTTCATCATCGGAAGAGGTTCCACTTTCTTTCTTCGTTGAGCTTAATTCGGCCATTTTTAGTTTCATGGCTCGGAGTTCGTCAACCATGGCTTTCATTTCCCTCGCTTAGATTCTCCTTTCAAGTTCTAATTGGGCCTTCATTTCATCGACTTGGGCTTTTAGCATTATTTCATATAGAGTCTTTTGATCCTCAATTTCCTTCTTGAGTGCTTCGGGATTCATCGTGTCGGAAAGAAATTGAGTTGCCACCGTTGGAGAGGTAAGGGAGCTTGATGACCTTAGAAATGGACTAGAGATATCCCAACGAAACGCCTTTTAGAACATTAGCCCCAAACGATCCTAGGTGGAGAAAAGGATGATGGTTAAAATTACCTCACGAGCGATTTTTTTTGAAGTTTTATTTTTATTATAGATGGAGTTTTGATTCAAGGAGGGAGCGCACATCGATTGTCAATCACAGACACACATTCTGCAAATAAAGTCTCGCGCGAGACAAGGTAGTCTCGCACGATACAACCATTCGGAGGGATGGATTTTTTTCTTTTTATTTCCTAAATTCATGGTCGGACGGACAAAGATCCGTTTTCTATCTAGCATCCTAGGCAAATCTTACAGGTATACGTAATTCGAACCAAACCTAGGGACTCAGTAATTGACCATTCTTTATAAAATAAAGTCATGTAAAATCATTTTTCAAGAAGGATTTTTTTTCTTTAAAGGGACTTTCGAAAGGGTCATTCCGAAGGGACTTTTCCTTTTTCTGAAGGGACTTTTCCGAATCCTTTCTCGATAGTCAATTTTACATTAGCTTTATTTTGGTCAAAGACAAGAAATATTATCAAGTCAAAACCGACCGGTCACGGAGTGATCCTAGAAAATATACTACATGATATGTGGCGATGCGGGGCTGGAAGGCTAGGCTCCCCACGATATGACAATCTAGGTAGATTGAATACGCGGAGTGGGATGATCCAACTTCGGAGAGACCGACGACTAGGTGGTTACCGTCATCCGTCCTTAGTGTGGATCCCGGGTTAATCGGGGTATGTAGTGCAATGACAGATATAGCATGCGTGTACGTGTGTGAGAGTCGATCTAGGTGATAGATAAAATAGAGATTTTTTAAAAAAACAAAGAAAAACAGATAATGGCCGCACCAAGTGGTTGCCTACGTTTCTCCCAAATTAGGAAGACTCAGACCGTCGTAGTTCCACTTAAAGGAGAGAGAGATAAATAAATAAATAAATAAATAAATAAATTTAAATTACAACTCCCGAATCCTATATGGATAGGACTTTAAATCAAAAAATCAATTGCATGCAGGTATATAGTTCAAGTATAAATTAATTATTCTACTCTGCAAAATAAAATTAATACATGCAAAATAGAAATAACATTTATTCAGATTTTTTAGAAAGTTTCTATTTGATTTTTTTTTAAAGCAGTCAATCCTAAAAGTAAAAGTCAACTGAGGCCTTTGCCCTTTTTTTTTCTACAGTCGCCAGAGAAAGGAGAAAATGAAAGATTTTTTTTTTGTGTGGTCCAACTTTAAGAGAAAAGTCAACTAGGTTTTTGTTATTCTATTTTATTTGCCGCCGCCAAACACAAGAAACAGAGAAAGTGAAATATTAGTTTCGCGCGGGACAAACTGACAAGCATTCGGACAGTAATTTTTTTATTGACGAAAACAGTGCAGAAAAATTCTAAAAAATCTAGAAAAATCAGATTTCAAACAGAAAATTGAAAAGATTAATAACACCCAATTGTAACGCAAGTCTAACCCTCTTAATTAATTGTCCCCAGCGGAGTCACCACTGTAGCGATGGTGAATTTTTAACATTTAGAGTCGCCACTTATTATTTATTGATGGAAAACAATAAGAAAAACATTTTTGATATTTTCAAGAGATTCAAGGGTTCGGGGGTTAAGTTATGGAATGGATAGGTCAAGGAGCATCCATTCCACCCAATCCGAAGATTGGTCTTGCTAACTGGGTGTTATTAATCTAATCAATTCAAAGAACAATACGAAGAAGTATATAAATCCTAATTAATTTATTAATTAGGAATGTCGGATCGTATGCTTCGAGATCGCCTCCATTAATTGAAGGGACTCTAGGCTAATCCTTTTGATGGGATTACACTACTCTAAAATCAATAGAGGGATTGAGAAGAGAAACGAAAGTTAAAGGATGATTACCTTTTTGAGAAGAGATTCGGACAGAGTTTCGACTCAATCCTAGATTCGAATCTTGATGCTGACAGAGCTTCGCCTCAATCCTTGATTTGGATCTTGATGCAGACAGAGCTTCGCCTCAGTCCTTAATTCGGACTTCGATGTTTGTTGATTAACAAGGTTGATAAACAAACTTTAGGTGATTTAGGGTCATTTTGTAGGAATCTTTCAGGGAGAGAAATCCACAAAATGTGTGTGTTATGTGTTTTCGATCGGGGATCGGGGACCTCTGAAATACTGGAAGTCATCAAGTATTTATAGGAGGTTGGAGAGGTAAAGGTGGAGAGGGAAATCACCCTAGGAAGGTTCCAGAACTCAAATCTCATTGGAGAACCGGATTGATAAGATTTATCAAGAAGAGAGTTTGAAACGGAGAAGGAGAGTGATTCTGCACATCCTGCAGAGGGGTTGTCTCGCGCGAGACACGTATGTCCCGCGCGGGGCAACTAGTCATTTGACCATTTTGTCCTCTTCAGTTATTCCGTTAGTCAATTAGGTCCCAAAACTAACGGAGTTAGTTAGAAACTTAACAAAACTTGACGAAACTGATATGCTTTCATCAAAACACAAAAGAGAGACTAAGAGTAGTGTAATCATGAATTATTGATTCAGAATGGGGTGTCTACAGGTTTCCTCTTTTTACATTTTGTTGCAGTACTTATAGATTCCAAGCTAATAATTTTATGCTCAACAAGATCATGAATAAAATGATGTCTAATGTCTATGTGTTTAGTACGAGAGTGTTGAACATGATTTTTTGATATTTCTATAGCACTTAGATTATCACAAAAGACAATTAAAACTTCACTTTTAAGCCCATAATCCTTAATCATCTGATTCATCCAAAGAAGTTGAGAACAACAACTGCCAACAACAACATATTTTGACTCAGCTATTGAGAGGGATACACAGTTTTTTTTACTGTACCATGAAACCAAGTTATTCCCAAGGTAAAAACACCCACCAGTTGTGCTTTTTCTATCATCAGTGTTGCCTGCCCAATCAGAGTCACTGAATCCTACCTGATTTGTATTTGTCTCTCGAGTATAGCTTAGCTCAAATTTGATTGTTCCCCCCATCATATCTAATTATTCTCTTTACTGCCTTAAGGTGGGAAAATTTTGGGCAACATTAATATCTCGCACACACTCACAGACTGAATATAATGTTAGGACGACTTGCTGAGAGATACATCAAGCTCCCAATCATACTTCTATACAATGTGGGATCAACATCAACACCATCATTGTCCTTACACAACTTTTGGGATGATCCCATAGGAGTCTTAAGGTGAGAAGAGTTATCAAGAGAGATTTTTTAACCATGTTTCTAGCATACTTACTTTGTGAAATAAACATTCCCTCCTTACTCTGTTTTATTTGAAACCCTAGGAAATAGTTTAATTCACCCACCATACTCATCTCAAAGGTGGTGGTCATGCTAGTGACAAAGAAGTCCAACATGTTTTTGGATGAAGATCCAAACACAATGTCGTCAACATAAATTTGAGTCACCAAAATCCCCTCTTTATCTTTTAAAATGAATAGAGTCTTGTCTACCTCACCTCTCTTAAACTCCATTTGTATAAGGTGCTCAGTGAGCCTCCTATACCAAGACTTAGAGGCTTGCTTCAAGCCATACAAGGCTTTCTTTAGCTTATATACATGATCAGGGCAATGGGGATCAATGAAACCCTTTTTTTCTCAACATAAGCTTCTTCATTAAGGACACCATTCAAGAAGGCACTCTTTACATCCATCTGATGTAGAGTGATGTCCAAATAACAAGCAATGGCAAGAAGAAGCCTAATATATTCTATTTGAGCAACTGGGGCAAATGTTTCTTCAAAGTCAATCCCCTCAACTTGGGTGTAGCCTTGAGCTACAAGCCTGGCTTTGTTTCTAGTTATTTGCCCATTCTCATTTGTTTTGTTTTTGAAAATCCACTTGATCCCTATAACATTTCCTCCATTAGGTCTAGGGACAAAGACCCACACATCATTTTTCTCAAATTAGTTTAATTCTTCTTGAATTGCCACAATCTAGTTATCATCTTTCAATGCATCTATGACATTCTTAGGATCAAAATGAGACACAAAACAACAAGAACTTACCTTGATTACATGTGAGCTTACACAACTCAATTCAGCCAATTCTCTGTAGTTGATTCTTGGCTTCTCCCTTGTGCTTACCTTTTTCATTGACATCACCAACCACCTGTGAGACTGGGTGGTTCTTCTGAATTCTGCTTGGTATGTCTCTGGTTCTGTCCAGGTTGCCTTCCTCATAGTCTGAGTTGTCAGACGAATCTTCTGAGTCTGAAGAAGACTCATTTGATCCTGATATAGGTTGTGATGTGATAAAACCAGGACCAGTATCTGTCTGTATATCCGTTTCTGATTGTTGTTTCTGCCCAGCTTTGTTATGAGTGTCTTCCACCATCTCCGCGCAACCTGAGACATCATCTTCAAGAGTTTGTAGATTTAAATCAGCAGTATCATCAAAAGTGACATTGATAGACTCCATTATAGTTTTGGTTCTAAGGTTATATACCCTATATGCACGGCTGTTCGTGGAGTATACTAGGAACACAACTTTGTCACTCTTAGAGTTAAATTTTGACAAATAGTCTCTATCATTTAGAACATAGCATATGCATCTGAAAACATGAAAATACTTGAGAGTAGGCTTTTTGCCAAGGAGTATTTCATAAGGAGTCATGGTTGACCCAACTCTCAAATAGACTCTATTTTCTATGTGACAAGCCGTATTAAGAGCCTTAGCCCGGAATCGCTTTGAGATGTTTTTGGAACTAAGCATGACACGTGCCATTTCTTTCAAAGTACGATTCTTTCTTTCAGCCACCCCATTCTGTTGAGGAGTTTTAGGGGCTGAGAAATCATGAGTTATTCCTTTGGAGTCACAAAATTTAGAAAACAAAGTGTTCTCATATTTAGTACCGTGATCAGATCGAATTTTAATCACCTTCTTACCATGCAAGTTTTTGACCTTTCTATACCACACTTTAAACACCTCAATTGCTTCTGATTTTTCTTTCAAATATAGGACCCATGTGTATCTAGAGAAATCAGCTACACACACAAACAAATATTTCTTTTTACTCAAGCTTTCTACCTCAATGGGTCGCATAAGGTATGTATGGATGAGTTCCAAAATCTCAGAAGTGGAAATTTGATCAACCTTTTTGTGGGAAGCTTTAGTTTGCTTTCCATTTTAATGAGGACCACACACACTTAATTGTTTGAAATCAAGTTTGGGTAATTGTTTAACAGCATTAAATCTGACCAACTCTTCCATTTTCCTAAAACTTGCATTACCTAACTTTTGATTCCAGACCTCAAGATCATTTACTTTAGAACTAAGACAAGATAAGTTGTCACCAAATTTATAACAATTTTCTTGTGACCTTACCCCAGTGAACAAGCACTTATCAGTGTCATCAAACACATTGCACTCATGGTTGTCAAATCTAACATACAGATTGCCACATAGTTGGCTTATACTAATGAGATTAGCTTTTAAGCCTTTCACGTGATAGACTTTTTTCAATTTAGACATATGATTAACATATAGAGTACCCTTACCAACAATCTTACCTTTGGCTCCTCCCTCATAGTTCACGTTCCCACATTTGATTAAGGTGTAATCAGTTAGAAACTCAACATTACCTATCATGTGCATCGAGCACCCACTGTTAAAGTAACATGAGCTATCTATGATACTCTTGAGTGAGGTGAACACTACTTTGCATTTCTCACTTTTCTTTTCTACCCACACAAATTGACCAGATTTATGGTGGTGTGAGTTGTGATGTGAGTATATCCGGGCACTCATATGAGGAGCAGATTCTCCAAGGTCACGAATACTTTGGTAGCAAAAAGGTCTGATGCGAGCTGGTACAAAACAGTAGTTGCAGACAACCCTCTTTTTCTTAGGTATTGTTTTATAACTTTGAAAAACTTTGGTTTTTGAGGAACTCTCTCTTTCTTTCACAAAGATGGATTTATAGCCAAGACCAGTTTTAGAATTACTTCCCATGTTTAGAACTTCTTCAAGTTTGGCCTTCCCAGTATTTAGTTTTGCAAAAGTTCCATTGGCCTTTTCAAGTTCTGTTTTGGTATTCTCTAGTTCAACATCACGTTTAGTGATCATGACTTCGAGTTTGACTATGACATCCTTTTAATTGTCATTTTTAGTGGTAACTTTCTCAAGTTCACCTTTTAAAGTATAAATTTCAGTAGAGAGTTTCTCATTAACCTTTTCAAAAACTGCCATTTTTTCTACTCTTTTTCCCATTCATCAAATAAGTCAGCAAAATCATCAAGAAGTTCTTGATAACTCACATCACTTTCCTCTTCATTCTCTGGTTTTTTAGAAACCAACGAATTAAAACATGTGAACTCAGAGGGTGTGATGGATGGTGTGACTACATCTGAAGTAACATCAGACTGGTGTTTGTGACTTAGAGACAAGATTTCCATGATTGCTAAGTTTATCATTTCATCTTCGTCCTCGCTGTCACTAAGGGTCGCACAAAGGCTCATTCCCTTTTTCTTCAGAGTGTTGGCACACTCATTGGCATAGTGCCCAAAGCCTTTATAGGCTCTACATTGAACAGATTCAGATCTTCTTTTAGTAAAACTTCCAGGTCTCTTGAAACCACTCTCATTATCCTCTTTTGGTTTTTCAAAAGTGTTTTGAATTTTTGAAGGAAACTTGTTGTCCGTTTAACGAAGGAAACTTCCTAGTTAACAGGGAAACATCTTCATTTTCCAAATTAGAAGTGTCAATTTCTTTGGAGATTTCTTCAATCTCTTTTGACACTTTGGATACATTTGAGAGAGCAGTTGCAAGAGCAATGTTTTCAGCCTTTTGTTGCTGTTGAATTGACAAGTTCATTTTAAACATGGTCAGAATACCCACAAGAGTATCTAAACCCATGGTTGTGGTATCATGTGCTTCTTCAACAACAACAATTTTGATATTAAATTTTTCAGTAACGGTTCTCAACATTTTGCTTACTAACCTAGCATTTGATATAGACTCACCTAGGGAGAGACATTCGTTTGAGATTTCTCTCAATTTAGCATAATAGCTTTTGATGTCTTCAATCTCATTCATCCTCAAGTTTTCGAACTTGGTTATGAGAATTCTCAACCTAGTGGCCTTAACACTGTCATCACCTTCACAGTGACCTTGTAAAATATCCCAGGCTGTTTTTGCTACATTTTTATTTATAGCAAGTCGAAACATGTGTTCATCCACATGACTTGATATAGCAACAAGAGCCTTGGAATTGTAATTAGCAATAGTGACTTCTGCTGTATTCCATTCTTTCTCAGGTTTAAGCTTGTAGATTTTTTCTAAGGTTTTCCCCGTTTCCTTCTTGCTTTCAACCTTAGGAGGAGAACATGGGACAATAATGATAAGCCACGCCCTCTCATCAATTGCTTTGATGGAAAGACGCATTTTAGCTTTTCATATATCATAGTTTGTGTTGTTATGTATATGTTTTGTAAATCTTCAATACAGAAATCAAAAGACGGAGATTAAAGCGAGGTATGCCGAAGCAAATCTCCTTAAGACAATATTTCGCCTCCGTAATTGTGCAAACGGATCGATGGCGAATGTCTCCCAAGATACAACGCTTTTTACCAAGAGTTAGTGTGCACTTTAACTAACCTTGACGGGCGAACCAAAAATCAGACTTGCTCTTAGTCTTCGGAAAAAGGAATGAACGAACTCTTTGAATGAAGAACACTTTGAATGAGGGAGAGAGAATTGGATTCTTGAACAAAGATTGTAACTTGGATTTGATAACAAATTGAATGGATTTACTTGATGACTAAATGAAGGAATAGGGGTCTATATATATAGGGTAAATCAAGCCAGATCAGTTGTGACTGTTTCACAAAAGTCACATCCTTTCAAGCTCGCACCTGTTCAGACTTTAATCTGAACGGACAGCAACAGCTCAGCCGAGCACCATTGGTGCCTCGCCCGAGCATAGGCAAGTTGCTCGGCCGAGCACTTTGGTGACTCGCCCGAGCAGAGGCCAACAGAGGATGCTAGTTTCTGGTCTGTCATGCTCGGCCGAGGCTTATGCCTTGCTCGGCCGAGCAGTTCAAAAAATTTGAATAGTCGTGTCTTTTCGATTTTAGACTTTTGAATTTTCAATTCACACCCTAATATTTTCCCAATATTCCAACAATCCCCCACATGAATGGAAGAAGTCGACACGGAAAAGAAAGAAGAAGAAGAGCATAGCTGAGAAGTAAATGCATCAAGATAGGTGGCTTTCGCTTTGAACCTTCTTTAGTAAGAATCTATCGAGCTTACTTGGCTGATCAGTGTACGTAACGTATTGAACTGTCAGACGTTATTGTAAGCTTAAACAATAGACCAAACACATTTAAATCTCATATCAGATTTTGGTTCTCTATTGTGTTCATTATTTCGGCCCTGAACTTTCTTGGTTCTGCGAGTGCTTTAGAGAATTTGCCTAAGTAAAATTCTCAACGAACCGGCCATGTTCACACTAACATAGGTGATGTGCTATAAAGAGTATCCTACATTACCCCACTTGTACTAATTAACAAGATATAGTCATCATTAAAAGCCATAGCTTAACCTCTACCATTTTGTAGGCAGCACTTTTGCATCATATATAGAAATGGGATGAAGATAAACTTCCAAGTGCTTCCCTCAAATAAATCATGACTTGTTTTTCCTATTGAACCTAGTCTGTGGGATCTCCAGTCACCAGGTTAGGTTTCCATCAAGTTGATTTATATTTGTTTAGGCTTTAGCCCCATTTCTTTCGATGCACAGTTTATTCTCTCCTTAGATAAACCTTTAGTAAATGGATCCGCGAGGTTATCCTTTGATCGCACGAAATCAATCGAAATCGTTCCATTGGAGAGTAACTGTCTAACGGTGTTATGTCTACGACGTATGTGTCGAGACTTGCCGTTGTATATAAAATTCTCTGCCCTTGCTATAGCTGCTTGATTATCACAGTGTATACATATAGCAGGCACGGGTTTTGGCCATAGAGGAATATCTTCTAAAAAGTGTCTAAGCCATTCGACTTCTTCACCAGCTTTATCTAAAGCAATAAACTCAGATTCCATCGTTGATCGAGCTATACATGTTTGCTTAGAAGATTTCCATGATATGGCACCTCCACCAAGAGTAAATACATAGCCACTAGTAGACTTGGATTCATCTGTATCAGATATCCAATTTGCATCACTATATCCTTCAACTACTGGAGGATAATTGCTATAGAGCAATGAATACTCTCTAGTTCGTTTTATGTATCCTAAAACTCTTAATAATGCATTCCAATGCTCATTATTAAGATTACTAGTAAAACGACTTAGCTTACTTACAGCGTAAGCTATATCCGGCCTTGTGCACTGCATTAAGTACATTAGGCTTCCAATGATTTGAGAATACTCTAATTGTTGCTTCGCATTCCCAGTATTCTTATGAAGAACTATATGGGGCAGAAATGGATTATTAGTTTCTTTAATTCCATGAGAATTAAATCTCTCAATCATTTTATCAACATAATGTGTTTGAGACAAACTAATTCCATTGGAGGTTCTTGAGACTTTCATTCCCAAGATTACATCTGTTTCACCCATATCTTTCATATCAAAGTTATTGGTAAACATTTTCTTTGTTTTATTTATAACATCAATGTCATGACCAAATATGAGCATGTCATCTACATATAAACAAACAAATACATATGTGTTACCAAATTTCTTTGAGTATACACATTTATCACATTCATTTGTGATAAAACCATTCCTAATCATGACATTGTCAAATTTCTCATGCCATTGTTTAGGAGCTTGCTTCAAGACATACAAGGACTTAACAAGTTTGCATACCTTGTGCTCTTGTCCTTTTACTTTGAAGCCTTCAGGCTGCTCCATGTAAATTTCTTCATTCAAATCACCATTTAAAAATGCAGTTTTTACATCCATTTGATGTATATGCAAATTATACAAAGCTGCAATGGCTATTAAGATTCGAATTGAAGTTATTCTTGTAACAGGAGAGTATGTGTCAAAGAAGTCAAATCCTTCCATTTGACGATATCCTTTTGCAACAAGACGAGCCTTGTATTTGTCCACGGAACCATCCGGTCTTAATTTCTTTTTGAAAATCCATTTGCATCCTATTGGTTTAGAACCCTTTGGAAGATCAACCACTTCCCAAGTGTTGTTACTTAAAATGGATTCAATCTCACTATTTACAGCTTCTTTCTAGAATGTAGATTCAGAGCTGTTCATGGCTTTCTTAAATGATTGAGGCTCATCTTCAATCATAAAGTTAGAGATAAAATCTGGACCAAAAGTTTTAGCAATTTTAGCTCTCTTGCTTCTTCTTGGTTCAACATCTTCATTGTTTTCAGAAGAGCTTTCACGTGGTCTCTTAGGAGTATTTTCACAAATATCCTTTTTCATAGGGAACACGTCCTCAAAAAACTCAGCGTCACGAGATTCAATTATTGTATTGACATGAATGTCATTTACTTCAGATTTGTGTACTAAGAATCTGTACGCACTGCTATTCATGGCATATCCAATAAATACACAGTCAACGGTCTTAGGTCCTAACTTTGACCGTTTAGGAGGTGTAACGGCAACCTTTGCGAGACACCCCCACACTTTGTGGAATTTATAGGAAGACTTTCTTCCTTTCCACAATTCATATGGTATAGAACCATTTTTCTTGTGTGGAATCCTATTCAACACAAAGTTAGCGGATAACACCGCTTCCCCCCACAAGTTTTGTGGTAAACTCGAACTTCCAAGCATACAGTTAACCATATCCTTGATAGTTCTATTTTTCCTCTCAGCAACACCATTTTGCTGTGGAGTATAGGGTGCAGTTGTTTGATGAATGATACCAAATTTGGAACATAGGTTACTAGATTTCGTTGATTCATATTCACCACCCCTATCGGACCTTAATATTTTAATTGGCTTCTCAAGTTGATTCTCAACTTCAGTTTTGTAAGTAGTGAAAGCATCCATTGCTTCATCTTTACTACTTAGCAAATAGACATAACAATATCTACTTTGATCGTCAATAAAAGTAATAAAGTATTTCTTACCGCCTCGAGTTGGGACAAACTTTAAATCACATAAATCACTATGGATTAATCCCAACAGTTGGCTAGTCCTTTCAACTGGTTTAAAAGGTTTCTTTGAAAACTTTGCTTCAACACAAACTTCGCATTTGTGACCTTTCATTGAGTCATGTTTTGGAATAAGTCCTAAACCAACAAGCTTTCTCAAAGAAGCACGATTCACATGTCCTAAACGACCATGCCATAAATTAGAAGACTCGCACAAGTAAATAGAATTGTCAATTTTATTCATCACTTGAGGGTACAAATATGTGGACTTCTTGTCCACTACAACAGCATTTGCCTTAAATAGGCCATCTAGCAAGTATCCCTTTCCAACATACATGCCTCCCTTAGTAAGTACAAACTTATCAGATTCAAATACAATTTTGAAGCCTTTCTTACTAAGTAAAGAACCAGAAATTAAATTCTTTCTTATGTCGGGTACATGCATCACATCGTTGAGAGTAAGCTCCTTTCCCGATGTGAACTTCAAGATCACCTTCCCAATGCCTTCAATCTTTGAAGTTGCAGAATTTCCCATATAGAGAAAATCTTCATGTTCCATCTTCTTGTATTCTACGAACAAGCTTTTGTCGGCACATATGTGACGAGTGGCTCCGGTGTCCACCCACCAATCCTTGACGTTTGACACCAAGTTGGCTTCACATACAACTGTGATGATGTGCCAATTTTTCGAAAGACTTTGAATTTTTCGTTTCTTTGAAAACCAATCGAAAAAAACCGGAGTCGCCACGCCATTTTTGTTTTAAGGGCCAAAACTTTGAAAAATGCCCAAAATCGAGAGATTTGAGTTCGGAGGTCACGTTACGCGCCGGGAAGAACGTTAGTGTTCACCCGGAACGCCTCGAAAAATGAGTCTTCCAAGCTAAAAACCATTTATTTGTGTGTGTGTGTGTGTGTTACTTTGGCCAAAATAAGTTGAAACTGAGGAAACCAAAAATTGGGAATTCTTTATAAGACTTTGGACAGATCCCATGATTTTTGGTGTGATTTTTGGGTTGAGCTTTGGTACTCAAAAGATTTTTTGAAGTTGAAAATCATTTCTGCCAGAATGAAAAAGGCAGTGTACACTTGATTTTGAAATGGACTTTAGAGCTTTAAAACTTCAGAATCTGGGAAAAGTCCGAGAGTGAAAGTTGTTCAAAACACCTTAAATAAGGTTTCTGTTGTAAAAGAACTTTTCATTTTGGAGATGATTTGAGGGACCAAAACCTTCTGGAAATCTCAGATGTGAAATCTGGATTTCCAGAGACTGATGAACTGACCTTTAAAGGAAAATTTGAAAAAGGGAGTTTTACTCACGAAAAAAATAAAGTAAAAATATGTCTGGAAAGCTCTGGATGTTGGATACAAAAAGTATTTTGTAGTCAACACCAAATTCAAAGTTCTTCTGTGTCCAAAAAATTAGACCATGGACTGAGGTCTTAGAAAATTGCTACTGGACAGCAACTTCCTCTTGAAGAAAAACATGATTTTAAAGGGGGTTTGGCATCCATGCTTATCCCCATTTCCTTAGGCTTTGATTAGTGATCACTTGACATTTTAGTGGTGAATCAACTATATCAAGCCATCATAAGTTAGGGTACATTAGGACTAAGCACTTCATTTGCTTGGGAAGGGGAATTTTATCCTTTGAAAAAGAGATTTGATGTATGAAAATGATTTTTAGGGTTTTGAAAATGTGTTTTCTTTGCAAGTAAGTAAGGACACTTTGAAAATAATGTTGATCCTTGTAGAAGATCATCCATGGAGATGAACTTCCATGGTGATCTTCTTGGATCTAAGGCAAGAAGATGAACAAACTACATTTTGGAGTTTGAAGATGCATGCATGGATGAGAGAGATTTAGGGTAGGGAGAGGGAGGTTATACCTATCTTCCTTGTGTTGGTGTATGAGGCTTGAATATGAGAGTGTTTGAGTGAGTGTGAATTTGGGTGAATAGTTGAGAAAAAGGTGACAATTCTAGAGAATTCGCACTGTTTTCTCTCTATTTTTGCCAAGGTGCAGTTGTGAAATGTGTTTTTTCTCTCTCTTTTTTCTGAGACAGGAGGGCTCAATTTATAGCCCTCTGAAAACTTCATAACCATCCGCGCGGAGGGTTCCTGCAGCGTGCACTGTTCATTAAATGCAGCTGCAGGCTTTGGACACAAAGAATATTTTTTTGAAAATTCAAACTGGCTGTGTTTTTCAACTTACCAATTCGGGATTTTCTTAACTCTTTAGCTTTTTGAGATTCTTTTGTAGGCTTAACCTTAAATAACAATGCCCACTTAGCCCTTGCTTGGTTAGAAAAGTTAGGAATGTTAGGAATGTTATAACTTTCGTTAATTTTCTAACGAAAATATTAACAACTCAAATTGGAGTACTTACAGTAGCCCCTCGGCGACGGCGCTTTCGAAGGAAGCGGGGTCGTCGATAAGAGTAAGGCTCCAAATTTGACAGGATGATCAAGTGATCGAGTGGCTGAACCTAATGATAGGCTACCTACGTATCCCTAGTGGGAATCAAGCCGGCCGTAGTTCGGGTCTTTGACCCTGGAGATGATGGCGTTTTAGGTGCCTCGAACCTTGAAAAGCGAGCTCTACAGTCGATTGCTGGAGAGAAACTCTGCTGGGGATAAGGGATGACCATTTTGGTCTGATGGCTATCCGCTTTGCTGGGGATAGGAATGACCATTTTCGTTCGGATGGCTGAAATTGTATATCCGCTCTGCTGGGGATAGGGATGACCATTTTCGGTCGGATGGCTATCCGCTCTGCTGGGGATAGGAATGACCATTTTTGGTTGGATGGCTGAAATTGTATATCCGCTCTGATGGGGATAAGAGATGACCATTTTGGTCTGATGGCTATCCGCTCTGCTGGGGATAGGAATGACCATTTTCGGTCGGATGGCTGAAATTGTATATCCGCTCTGCTGGGGATAGGGATGACCATTTTCGGTCGGATGGCTGAACCTAATGATAGGCTACCTACGTATCCTTAAGAGGAATCAAGCCAGTCGTAGTTCGGGTCTTTGACCCTGGAGATGATGGCGTTTTAGGTGCCTCGAACCTTGATGATGGCATTTTAGGTGCCTCGGACCTTGAAGATGATGGCGTTTTAGGTGCCTCGAACCTTTGGAATGTTTTCCCCTGATGGTTTGGGATAGATGGTCCTCTGGTGGACTTCATTTGAAGGGATCGGTCTTACGTCTGCTGCCGAAGGAAAAGATGACCGTGCTGGTCGAGTGGCTGGACCTAATGATAGGCTACCTACGTATCCCTAGTGGGAATCAAGCCAGTCGTAGTTCGAAGTCTACTCGAGATTCCGCTGGCTTTTGGGATTCCGTTAACTTCGCTGGGGATTTTGTTAGCCTTTCTTGGGAAAAAATCAGACGTATTCGTCGGAGAAATCGGCCTTACGTTTTACTTCCGGGGATGAAAATGAGGAAAGAAACGGGGTTCCGTTAATTTCCGTTGGAGAAATCGGTCTTACGTTTTACTGCCGTTGATGATTTTGATGAAAGAGACGGGATTCCGTTATCTTTCTCGGGGAAATCGGACTTACGTTTGACTGCCGTTGAATGATTTTGATGAAAGAAACGGGATTCCGTTAACTTTCTCGGAGAGATCGGACTTACGTTTTACTGCCGTTGATGATTTTGATGAAAGAGACGGGATTCCGTCATCTTTCTCGGAGAAATCGGACTTACGTTATACTGTCGTTGATGATTTTGATGAAAGAGACGGGATTCCGTCATCTTTCTCGGAGAAATCGGACTTACGTTTTACTGCCGTTGATGATTTTGATGAAAGAAACGGGATTCCGTTATCTTTCTCGGAAAAATCGGACTTACGTTTTACTGCCGTTGATGATTTTGATGAAAGAAACGGGATTTCGTTATCTTTCTCGGAGAAATCGGACTTACGTTTTACTGTCGTTGATGATTTTGATGAAAGAGACGGGATTCCGTCATCTTTCTCGGAGAAATCGGACTTACGTTTTACTGCCGTTGATGATTTTGATGAAAGAAACGGGATTCCGTTATCTTTCTCGGAGAAATCGGACTTACGTTTTACTGCCGTTGATGATTTTGATGAAAGAGACGGGATTCCATTATCTTTCTCGGGGAAATCGGACTTACGTTTGACTGTCGTTGATGATTTTGATGAAAGAAACGGGATTCCGTTATCTTTCTCGGAGAAATCGGACTTACGTTTTACTGCCGTTGATGAAAATGAGGAAAGAAACGGGGTTCCGTTAACTTCCGTTGGAGAAATCGGTCTTACGTTTTACTGCCGGGGAACTCTTTTAAGAAGGGCGGCTAACTTTGGTTAACTTTGGTTAACTCTGTTAAGTTGAGGACTGAACTGCAGAGTCCTGAAATTTTAAAGGGCAAAAGGGTCATTTTGACCCTTCAAAACCATCCGCGCGGATCAGGTTGAAAGTCAGATTGGTTTAAATGAGGGCCAACGCCCTTTCTTCTTCTTCCCCACAACTTTTTCAGTTTTCCGAGAGAGAAAGAGAGAAAAACGCAAAAACCGCCATTGCTGGTCCTAGGAGCTCCGAAATCTTTCGATTTTCTTCGATTTTTGAGCAATGGAACACGGGAGAGTCGCTGTTCAAGGCCAAGGACGTGGCCCGGTCGCGGAGAGGCGATTAGAACTCGTTCAAATGAGGAGGCACTATTCTCTTTCGCAATCGATTGCGGAGGAGTCATACCCCGATGCGTGGCAACATTGGGCCACTGATCCGAGTCTTCGCACGGTATACTTCGAATATCTCCATTCTCTTTGTCGATTTTTTTGTTTGAAATTGATTTTTTGTGATTTTTCTCTTTTTTTTTTTTTTTTGAAAATTCGAAAATTGCAATGCTCTTGGCCTTGGATTTTGATTTTGATGATATGCATGTTGCAATGAGTTTATGGGTAACCCAAATGTGCACTTTGTTTGAAAAAAAAGAATGGACATTTTTGCCGAAAATTTTTTTTTATCCGAAAATTGTGATTAAAATTTGAGAATTATGTTCTTGGCTTTGAATCTTGATTTTGATGATATGCATGTTGCAATGAGTTTATGGGTAACCCAAGTATGCACTTTGTTTGAAAAAAGAATGGGCATTTTGCCATTTTTGAAATACGAGATGGTGATGAAAACTTGCCCGAATCCGGGACGGATTTTTTTTTGTTGCAATGTAGAATTCTCGCAATGTCGATATGACATGAATATATGCATGCATGCTTTTTTTTTGTGTGAAAATATGATTTCTTGTGAAAAATGGGACGGATTTTTGCTCCCGTTGATTGAATGAATGACTTGTGAAAAACTGTTTATTTGTGCTATTTCATGAAAAATGGGACGGAGTTTTTACTTCCGCCGACTCGATGTATGAATGAATGAATGGTGATTGTTTGAAAACTCTTTTCCTTTGTGCAAGAAAAATGGGGCTAGGTTCATTGTATGCTGTTATGCTGCCGAATTTTCTTCAAAATTTTATGATGCATGTGTATGCTCTCTTTCTTTTTTTGAATGCAAAATTTTGACACTTTTGACATTTTTTGTTTCCCTCTCTTTTTTTTATTGCAGGGTGGAAACAATTTCGTGACGGAGCAGCTGAACAAGATGAAGACTCGAGGATCAGTGGAGTCTGTTATTGGTCTATGGGACCGGCTTCCAGATATGGGCAGAGGAGCGATGATGAGTCCTAGACAGATCGTCATTGAGACTGGCTTGTACGAGTTCATCGAGTGCTTGAGGGGGTTGGTCAAGTTTCCCAAGAGTAAGGGCCTGATTTTCGCTTTGGCACAGCACTGGTGGGACGTGACCCACACATTCCACTTCTTCTGGGGCGAGGCGACGGTTATGCCTTCTGATTACGCTGCGATTACGGGCTTGTCCTTTAACGGACGGAGCATTGAGTGGAGAGACGGCTACAGCGATCTGGATCTGCAGGCCCTTCTAGGATTTTCCCCTATTCCCAAAAAGGGGATGGGGATGGAGTACACTGTGGTCGAGGGAAAGATTGTGGAGAGCATTGGGAGCTATGAGGCTGGGGATGAGAGGATAGGCGCTGAGCAGATTGCCAGGGCTTTTCTATGGTTTGCTTTTTCGAGCACCCTTTTTGGACATGCCGAGGGGACGGCTGTTTTTGCTTTGCTGCGGTCTCTGGAGGATGTGAGGATGGCCGGAGAGGTCTCGTTGGGAGAGGCAGGGCTGGCAGAGCTCTATTTTGCCATGGATCGGTATAGCCGGAAGGCTGTCAGTTCCTTGACATGCTTCGAGTTCCCTTTGGAGGTACAAGCTTTCCTTTTGCTTTCCATCTTTTCCTTAAGCACGTATCTTTTTTTGCACTTAATTGATGTGATCTTTACCTTTCGCAGGTATGGGCGTTGGAGTTCTTTCACGTCACGATGTGGCGACAGCCGGCGGAGTATATCGGGGCGTATCCGGCCATGCGTTCCTGGTCCAAGTATGCCCGGGAGAAGAAAGGTTCCAGAGGGCGCACGACCCTCAGATACAGGGACTGCCTGCCTTTGACGGGGGCTGAGACGGATGAGGGGATGATATTCTATCCCTGGGATTATTTCGATGTGGCGCATCTGAAGGGCGCTGAGATATGGACCGTGCAGCGGAGGATTTTGAGGGGCTTGACTTGCGACGTGTATTATCTGGGGGAGAGAGTGACGCGCCAGCATGGCGTGAATTCGCCTTTGATGACACCGGTGGAGCCTCCCGCCGACATGATGCATCCGAGTGAGAGATCGGAGACCTGGGGTGATTACCGAGGCGGCCAGCACTTCTCGGCATTCGTGGCGATTGAGCAGTATTCGGCATTTATCTTGAGGAGGCTGAGGATGCCCCAGGTTCTTGATAGAGAGGGATTAGGGGTCCCGCGGTACCCTCGGACGGACTTTTCATATGTCCAGGATGGGGTTAGATTGAGGGTGCAGATCCCCCAGCCTGAGCGGCTTCCACGAGCTTTCCGGCCTCGTCCGGGTATGAAGGTATGGCTTCTCCTTCTTCTTTTTTTTGTCTTCTCCATTCTCGCTTCATCATTTTTCGCATCACTTTTTTTGACGACTTTCTTTCCGTGCAGTTTCCGGAGGTGGTCGTGGAGAAGCTGACGAAACAGGTGATCGGGGCTAAGAGATTCATTAGGAGGATGGTTGCTTGTGGAGCCCCTCAGGCCAGAGCGAGGCGAGCATAGCCGGCGCCTGTCAGGCGGGAGGTTTCCCCTATTCCTTCAGAGACTTCTTCCGAGACTCCTCTTTCTCCTCTCATAGATCCCCGCGTGGTGCTGCCTTCGGACCACGTCATTCTTGGGGATTCGTACGGGCAGGGACACGTCTGGCATCATGGTGGGTCTTCTTCGCACATCCAGGAGTCCGACGCATTCACCTTCGGATATGATTTCTTTGCAAACCTTGGCTTGCCCTATCAGAGCGTGCCGGTTGGTCCTGACGAGCCTTCCTCCGGAGACGAGGATGATGATTCTGAGCCTGAGATCTTCATGGCTACTGAGGAGGCGGGCTCGAGCCGCAAGAGGGATCGGGGGAAGGCGCCGGCCACCGAGGATTCCGATTGACTGATTTCCTGAGACTGATTATCTGAGATTGATTTTTTGGGACCGGGATTGTACCTATTCAGACAGATACATTTCATTTTCATGCACATTTTTTTTTGCTTTTCTCTCTTTTTTTTTTGGAATGTAATAATCTAGGATTATTGTTATATTTTTTTTTTATCTATCATGAATGCAATGCTGTATGAATGTAATGTTGCGTGAGCCTCGGTTTTCTTTGGCAAGGGTGTGGGTGTTTGGTATATGGACTGGTTTGGACAGGCTTTGCACAGGTTTCGGGCAGTCGGGACGAAATATTCCTCCGTGGTGCAGCAGTTTGAGCTGTTGCAGATTTTTTCTGGGTAACAATCCCATCCGCGCGGATGGGGTCGAGATCTGACACTGGCATTTAATTTTTTGCTTCAGATCTGGTTTTCCTTCTTTTAATTCAAACAACCACTCCATCTGCTCATTCAAACAGCCATTTTCGGGAAGAAAGAGAGAAGAAGCCATGGAAACTCTTAGAAGAACTCCATCAAAATTGTCCCAAGAATCCCAAATGTCATTTTTCAACAAATTCAAGGATTGGTCCCGAGAGATTATGCACGAGAGAAGATCGTTCTTTGAAGAAAGGTATAAGATACGATGCTTGTGGTCTCTCAAGGAATTGATTCCGGATTATGATCTTTTGAGAGCTTCTTCCTCATTTTGGGATGCTAGAAGGCATGTCTTTTGTCTTTCTTACAATGAAATGGTCCCGACTGTCGAAGAATTTCGGGCTTTGCTTGGTGGTCCCGAGGTGGAGGAGATTGCAATTCCTTTGCCCGGAGGAGCCTCTTTTGTTGACAAGATGTGCAACCTTCTTCATCTTTCCCCGGAGGAAGCACAAGGTATGATCCGCGGTCCCGATCATTTTGATATTTCTGGTCTTCCTGATAGATTTAGGGGCTTAGGCTTGATTGATGATGCCTACTGGGACGCCTTTGCACTTTGCATGTTTGGGACCTTGTTCATGGTTTACTCTTTTGGGATTTGTCATCGGGCTCTCCTGGATATAGTTGTTCACTGTCGCTTGGGCAGAGATGTTGTGCCCTTGATCTTGGGGGAGACTTTTCAAGCTCTTGACAGGTTGGCTACCGGGAAGCGGTACATGCACGGGGGCAGTCCGTTTCTTTTGACTCTGTGGCTGATGGAGCGCCTGGGGGTTCTTCGGGAAACTTCTGATGTGATCAGACCTTGGACTTTTGCCAGGAGAGGGGTTACTATGGATTTTGACGATCAGGGCTCGTGGGAGCGTTGGATGGCGGGTCGCCAGACTGAAGATATCAGATGGTCCGTGCCTCATTGGCGGGTGGAGACTAGGAGAGTACTTCAGGATGGATCTCCAGTGGTTATGCTTTCGGGGCTTTCTCAGTCCAGCTTTTACATTCCGGCTCTGGTCATGAGACAGTTTGGCTTGGAGCAGACTCCTTTGGAGGACTTTGATGATATAGCCACTAGGGTGGTGGCTTCTGCTTCTATGGATGATCCTTCGGTGTTTTCATTCCTTTCCCGAGTATGGAGGTATGACGTCTTTCCTCTTCGGGTTATCCTCAGGCGTCCGAGACCTGTGTTCTGACCACTTGGTACTTGGATTGGTACGAGACCCATTTGAGGGAGACTCAGATGGCTATTTTGAGATGGCGTGAGGCCATTGTGGGTGCGGAGGACTTGACAGTTTCAGAGAGGCGGAGGGCCGAGGCGAGGGCCAACCCTCATGATAGGAGCAGAGACGCTGTGACCGACTATGAGGCTTATGTCCAGAGACAGGAGAGGAGGACTCCTATGCTACCTACTCGGCTACAGGAGATGAGAGATGACGCTAGGGCTACCAGGGCCCTGACAGAGGCTGGTTTGATAGATCCTGTCCCTACACCAGAGCTTGGCAGGCGGAAGACCGACATTTTTCCTGTTCAGAGAAAGAAGACCCGGAGAGGGAAGAAGAGAGGGGATGCCAGTACGAGTGGCATGGAGTGACTCTGAGGTTTCCGAGTATCCCTTTCTTGTCGCAGCAGACACATTAATTTGATTATGTATCTTAGTTTCTTTTAGCAGGTTGCCAGTTGTAGGAATGAACCGAGCTTAGACTCATCAAAAAGTTTTTAACTTGTAATGAATATTTGAATTGCTTCAGAGTTTTTCGAGACGCTTTCATGGTCTGACAAGTATGTCTTTTATTTGTTTTTTAGACCGAACCGTTTCCGGCTGCCTACGTTCCCTTCGGACAAAAGGGCTCAGGTCTTCGTAGTTCGACCTGGCGAACTTTTTTTGTTTTTTTTTTTTGTTGTTTTGTTTTTTTTTTTTGGTGCAACCCTGTCTTTTACCTAGGCCGCCCTTTTCGGGTTTTCAACCTAGTTGGGTATTACTCTTTTGGCACTCTTTTTTTTTCGTTTTTTTTTTTTTTGACTTAGTGTTTTACGCGTAGTATCTGCGCAGCTTGTCACCGTTCACTGGGTGTACGAAAGGATTCCCGTCGAGGTCTCCAAGTTGCATGGCTCCTCCGGAGAAGATTTTCTGAACGACGTATGGTCCAACCCAGACAGGCTCCCATTTGCCAAGCGGGTTGATGCGGACTGGGGGCTTCTCTTTCAAGACGAGATCACCTTCCCTGATTTCCCGATGTTTTACTTTCTTGTCGAAGGCTCTGGCCATTCTCCCTTGGTAAGCTCGGATGTGTTCCATGGCTTTCAATCGGCGCTCATCTAGCAGGGCCAATTCATCATGGCGACTTTGGAGCCATTCGACCTCATTGATTTGGCTTTCAAGCAGCACACGGAGTGAGGGAATCTCTAGTTCGATTGGGAGTACGACTTCCATTCCGTAGGTGAGGGCAAACGGTGTCTCCCCTGTTGCTGTTCTGACTGATGTCCTGTAGCCCCAGAGTGCCAGGTGTAGCTTCTCGGGCCAATCTCGACCTCGGACAGCCATTTTCCGGATGATGTTCTCCAGAGTCTTGTTTGCCGCTTCGACGGCTCCGTTGGTTTGGGGCCTATAGGGAGATGACTTGTGACGGGTTATTCTGAATTCTGCCAGCAGCCTTTCACATTCCCCTTCGAAGTGGGATCCATTATCTGAGATGATTTCGGCTGGCAACCCGTATCTGCATATGATGTTTTCTTTGATGAAGAGGGATACTTTTCTTGAGTTGAGGATTTTGTAGGATTTTTGTAGGGCATCCTTTTCAGTTCCTTCGAAGAGATTACCAATCTGCGTCTCTTTAGGCTCTTTCGCCGTTCCCAGATTCACACTTGTCAAAATCTCTTCGGCAGCTTGGGCTCGATTTTCCTCTTTCCGGACAACCTGCTTAAAGAGATTTTTTTTTGTTTGATTTTTTTTTATTTAATGTGTCTGCTTTTTTAACTAATGAATCATTGTTAAATATTATTATTATTTTTTTTTAGTTATTTCATCATTAGTTAGAGTGACAATCAAGGGATACTCAGAAAGATTCAACATTTCATTGAAAACGAAAGGAAATACAGCGTTGGCTACAGACTCGTAGTCTTCAGGCGTAAGGCCATCGGACGACCCTAGAGACTCGACCTTAACAATGAGAGACTGGGAGGACTCTTCCAAGATTGACACAAAGGGACGGGGGACCAATCCAAGTTTCATGATCATTTCCTCTTTGGTCGCGGACGGGCCTGAGAGAGTTTCCCAATTCTTTAATGGCTTTGCTATTGGTGGCCTCATGACTCGGGAATTGTGCTGTTTCTGTTTTCCTTTCTCGATTATTGCTATCATCTCTTTGACAGAGCCAAAATCGATCAGGTCTGGCACCTGAACCTCTTCTTCAAACAATTGCTGCATAATAGGACCATCCCAATCATCTGAAGGGAATTCTGCGGCCATGGCTTTTGGTACTTTCAATTCAAACTCAGGCTTCGGATCTTCCTGGACAATCGGGGTTGTGGTATTAAGCTTCTCAAACTGCTCTACCAGGTTGGGCACGCCTCTGAAAGTATACTCACTCTTCATGGTAGTGGTAGCCCCAGGTATCTTGGGTAGGTCCAGAAACATTCTACGAACCGGGTTAGCCTTGGCTCCTCTGAACTTGTTGAGGCTATCCTGTAGCTTTGGCCATCCCTCTGTAGGAGTGGGCTCTTCGATTATGACGTGACCCAGCTGTGTGGGACCTTTCACAAAGTAGTCAGCCAAATTAGGACTGAAAGGGAGGGATTCGAGACCGCTGATGGGGGCCCTTGTTGCAGTTTCTCTTCTTTTCTGAGCAATTTCCTTTCCTCTTGTAGCTGGTTCGTATCCCAAGCCGTGACGGGCTTTCTGGTCTTTCACCTCAATAACCTTGTGAGTTCCTTGTTGATGCTTTCCCAGACCGAGGCCAGGCAGATAGTTCATTCTTCTCATCATTTTCAAAGCCGGAGGGATTTTGTCCCGAGTCATTGTCAAATCTACATTGCAGATTTGGGCTTTCGGAGGTTCAACTGTGAAACCTGTGAGCATGAGACCGTCATCATCGTGTTTGATCTCCAGAATAGGTATTCCACCTGTATCTGTGCCCTCTAAAGTGACTAGGTCCCCGTAAATGGTTGTCAGATCTCCGTCTGAGAGAAACTTCACACACTGATGGAGACTCGAAGCAACCCCTTTTACTTGATGGAGCCAAGGCCTTCCCAACAGGGCGTTAAAGGTGATCGGGATATCGATAACTTGGAATTCCACGGGTATCAACTTTTTGCCAAACCAGAGGTCCAAAGTAGCAACTCCCAGTACTGCACGAGACGTTGAATCATACGCCTTGACTGTGAGGGAAGAAGGCTTCAAATCTGTGGTCTTGATGTCAAGCAGGCTCATGATCTTCGCCGGGAGGATATTCATTCCGGACCCATTGTCGACCAAAACCCGAGGGAGGCGTCGTTCATCCAACTGGACCATGATGAAGAGAGGCTCATTGTGATCGGCCCCGAATTGAGGGAGATCAAGGTCCGTGAAAGTGATTATGTTCCCATAATGGATGTTTCCAATCAACTGTACCACGTCATCAGGAGTAGCATAAATAGGGACCAGAGTACGGGCCAGGCTTTCTTCCAGCTTGAGCTTATGGGGATAGGACGAGGTGAGTAAAGACCATAGAGAGATGTTGGCCTGTGTCTGCTTCAACTGGGTGAGCATGGGATCCTGCTTTTCGGGGTCAGGAGCTTCGGCTGTCTTGGCATAGGGGCGGCGGTTCTCCCCAGGTGCTTGATCTGTGGCCTTCTTATTGCCCTTGGAAGATCTGCCCGGATCGGGTCAACAGATTAACCTCCTTGTCTAGTGCTTCTTGACTAGATTTCTTTAATGCTGCCAGGGTCAACGGGGGAGCTTTTTTGGCTACCGGCCACTGGTTTTGGCGGATTCTAGCGACGGTGAGGGGCTGAGCTTGAGCTGTACTGGCCCCTTCCTGGGCGGCCCTTATGACTGCTTCCCAAGTTACATGCTTTTGAGTTTGGGATTGTGCTACTGTTCCCTGGATGGCCCACAGGACTAGGGCGTCCTCCGATTCGTTCCCATAACCCGTCTTACTCATAGTTATCATGCAATAAGAGTCGTTATTCTCAGGGCTCGGTGGCTTTTCGATTTCATCTCCGGTATAGTGCAGCCATTCTGGTTCCTTTCTGTAATACTCGGAGCTGGAGACGATTATAGCATTCTGCGTGGGAGGAGCATCGGGTATCATGCCGGTTTCCAGGACTTCTCTGAGAGATGAAATACATTCCGGGAAAGTGACGTCTTCTTGGGTAACCTTGATAAGGATCGTTACTTTGCTTTGGGGCGGATTTGACCTGACCATGGTTATTTTTTCATTAGGGAGGATGGGAGTTAGCTTCCCTCTTTCTAGCAGATCTTCAACTATTCGCTTGGATCGAGCATCCGAAAACCCTTTTCCCAAGGCATGGTAGGGAGTGTTGAATTCTATGACTTCCACATACTCAGCCCCAGGAAACTTCATAGCCTTCATGTCCTCGGTTTCATATTCGTCTTCCGAGGTTTCCTCGATCTGATGACTGTCAGTCTCCATCTCATCATCGCTTGCTGACAACCAACCATTGTGTCTGGCTCAAATGGCCTCATTTCTGGTGTGATTGTTCCAGATTGATTCCGGGTCTTGGGCCTTGGTGGACTCTTCGCTCTCGTCGTCATCATCGTCACTACTGTCATCGGAGTCATCTTCCCATACTACCGAGATTTCGGCTAAGAGAGAGCGCCGGTCAAATCTGTTAGGGGAAGATGGGTGCGTGCAACCGCAGGAATTATCATATGCCCCCATTCCTAGAAGTGATAGTTGCGACTTGGCTTCTCCTCCCAGAAACTGTGGGGGAAGAGTGAGAGGGGGCGGTACGTATTTGACGCCAGGTAGAATGTAGAAGGAGTCTTCCTCCTCTGACTCTTTACTTTCAATGCCCTCGGGATCGTATTCGGCCTCTCCCAAAACCAGCTTGCAGAAGTGTACTAACTCTAGGTGCTCTTCGGCTTCTTTGCTGATAACCCCCAGTACAGGCGCCCGTCTGAAGCTTTCTTGCTCAATCTTCTTTGACTGCTCTAACCATCTCGTGTAAATGGTTTTCTCATGTTTTGATCGAAACAGCCCCAGTTCTTCGGTATCAGCTATCCCTTTATCCGAGAAATAGCGGGCCTCGTATTCTTGCAAGAAATCTCTAACATGAGACCAAGATGGGTTGATTCGTTCAATATCCTCAAGGCTGAGGGGGAATCCGAATTCGGGATCCTCGACAAGGTTGGCCGTGGGTATTTGGGGACCTTCATCATTTTCCGCATCTTCCTGGTCGTACGAAGGTTCTCCACATTCAATCATATTCACCTGATTATGGTTCCTCGGAAGGGGATTTTTGACTGTATTAGGCCCCCCGGGGCCCTCCAACTTCCCTTGTTCTATCAGACCCTGAATTGCCTTCTTCAGAGTAAAGCAATTATCTGTCAAATGTCCGTGGGCTTGATGAAAAGCGCAGTACTTAGAAGTATCCAAGGGAACATTTGGATTTCTGGGTTGGAAGTTCTCCAAAGGTCGCAGTAAACCCTCTTTTACCAGTCCCCTAAAGATGTCGTTCAGAGGCATTCCGAAGCTTTCGAGGTTTATGACCCGGGGTCTGGGCTCAGCCGGTTTTCTGGGAACAAAAGGAGTTGCATTGTTACATTCCTGTCCCGCATAATTAATCACATCTTTGCCTTTAGCAGGGGCGGGAGCCACATTGGAGGTAGGAGCCCGATATCTGTAGGCAGGCGCAGCAGCCGGTTGCTGATTGTAAGCCTTTTCAAATTTAGCCCCAGAATTGACCATTGCCCGCAAGTCTGCGTAGGGGAAGTGACTGAGGGAGGCTCTCAGATGTGGTTTCAGACAAGACTGGAAGATGTCCAGTTGTTCCTCTTCAGAAGGAGGAGTTGCCATTTCGCTGAGCTTCAAGTTCCAACGCTTGTAAAAGTCCCCGATGTTCTCGTCGGGACGCTGCACTGTTGTTTGCAGGTCAACCCTATTTGTTTCCCACTCCAAGTTAGCCTTGTAATTTTATGTGAAGGCGCTAGTGATCTGATCCCATGTAGCCCTGGCTTCGGGTTTCAAACGGAAGAACCATTTTAGAGCACTAGACTTCAAAGAAAGACTGAAATAGTCAGCCAACTGCTGATTGGTGCTTCCTTTGGCCTTCATCGCCAAGGTATATGTGTCCAAATGGGTTTTCGGGCATGCAGTCCCATCAAAGAGATCCAGATTAGGCATCACGAATTTGTGGGGCAGGGGAACAATGGAGTCCGGGTCTGTAGGCCGGAAAGCAGACTTCTTGGCAGTCAATTCAGCGATCTGCGCTTTCATTTCTTTGTGTTGTTCCATGAACCAAGCCAGATGAGGGTCTTGTGGTGGAACCATTGCATTCAGACCAGCGACTGAGCTAGAGAGAGGAGCTACCACTGGCGGCAGACTGGTGGAGGGAACGGCCGATCTGGGGACATAGGCGAAAACCTGTCCTTGGCCCGAATTACCCGGGGGAGCTTGAGTAAGACCCTGAGCAAAAGGATAGAACCTTGCGGCTTGCTGTTGATTTTCGACCGGCAAAGAGGGTGAAGGCAGTCCCGATGTAGATGGATAGCTCGGATTTCCGGAGTGAGGCCCATATGTAGGCTTGAGTGCGGGCTGCTGTCCCTGGTTGTTGAATTGCATGGCTGCCTGTGGCGAGGGTGTGTAACCAAGGGGATACTGCGGTCCTGGTGATTCGGATGAAACCGGGATGGAGGCTTGATAACCCATAGAAGTCTGAGTGAGAAATGGATTTGTGAGAGCTGTGTGAGGAGCAGCTGAGCTAGTACCATTCTGAGGAGGGACACTGATCGCGGCCCGTAACTGCATCGTGGCGGCATTCCGAACCGTAGGCATTCTTTGTGAAGGTCCGGATTGATCGGTTCCGAACTGAGGTGGGATTCCAATTTGCTGGGGCATTCCGAGGTAACCCCAACCATGAGAGGACATTCCGTACTGACTTTGCCCCCACTGAGGAGCTGCAAACTGATTCGTCCCGTCAGGCTGCATGGATCCAGTGGTCTGACCCAGAGATCGAGGAACATGGGTTCTGGTAGTACCGAAGGAGGTTGGTGGTGGCATCCTGGAGTAGTCGGGGTGACCGAGATTGGGATTGGGGTCCCCCTCCTCTTCCACGGTGAAGGTGCCGTCGGGGTTGAGGCTGGCGGCCAAACCGTGGCTCTTGATAGCCTCCATAAGGCTGTTCAGCTGTGCTTCCTGGCGCACTCTCATCTGCTCAGCTAGCTGATTCCACTGCTGTTCTGTCTGAGGAGTCCCGGGAGGCGGAGTGACGTTGTCCCCATTGTTACCAGCTGATGCAGACATTCTGAAACCAAGCTTTGTGCGGAGCTGCGGGGGAAAGACACGAGGGTTCAGATGGTGGGATTTTAAGGAGGGTAGGTGTTTGGGCTCTGGGCTCATGCAATTATTTGTTCTTGTTTACTTAAAACATGCTTTATTAACCTAATTGTAAGTGCTCCAATTTGAGCCGTTAGTATTTTCGTTAGAAAATTAACGAAAGTTTTAACATTTCCAACATTTCTAACAAACCCTAACCTTTCTAACAAAGCAAGGGTAAAGTGGGCATTGCCATTTAAAGTTAAACCAAGAAAAGAATCTCAAAAAGCAAAAGAAATTGGAAAAATCCGAATTAGGCAAGTTGAAAAACAAACTGCTGTAATTTTTTGAATAATATTCCTCTTGTCCAAAAGCCAGCACTGCAGCAGATGAACAGTGCACGCTGACGATACCCTCCGCGCGGATAGGATTGCCTCTCACAGGGGACTATAAATTGAACCCTCCTCTCTCAGTCTACACAACACATTTTGCACACAGAAGCTGTATTTTGGCGAAAAATAGAGAGAAAACAGTGGGAATCCTTAGATTGCCACCATTTTCTCTTGAACCTTTCCCAATTTCACTTCAACCATTCTCAAATCACCCTTAAACACACCAAGCTCAAGCTTAAAACACTACTCAAGAGGAAGATTAGGGAGAAAACATAGAGGACTTAAGTGTTATCTACTTGTTTTCTCTTTAATCAACTCTATCATCAAACCCTAAACACATTCAAGCCTTGAATCCACCCAAACACAAATCCAAAACACCAAATCTTGATATTCCTCAAGTCATACACCAAATCTTGATACTCCTCAAGTCAAATTCCAAGCCTAGGAAGATAGGGTGTCACCATTGGTAAAGCCCTCCTTCTCTAAACCCTAAAATTCCCTTTTAACCTCTTGTTCATCTTGTTCTTCTTACTTGGATCTACTTGATGTCTAGTTTAACTTAAGTTTTGACTCAAGATGGTCATCTTGAAGTTCATCTTCATGAATGACCATCTCAAATGGTCTACATTTTAAATCTCTAAATTGATTTTTCTCTTTAAATTCATCTTTACAAAATTCCCCTCCCCAAGCAAATGAAGTGCTTAGTCCTAATGTACCCCAAGGATGGTTTGGTATAGTTGATTCACCACTAAAATGTCAAGTGATCACTAACCAAAACCTAAGGAAATGGGGACAAGCATGGATGCAAAACCCCCTTTAAAATCATATTATTTTTTTTTGAGAAGTTGCTGTCCAGTAGCAATTTTCTCAGACCTCAGTCCATGGTCTAATTATTGGACACAGAGAAACTTGGAATTTGGTGTTGACTACAAATTACTTTTTTGTAGCCAACATCCAGATCTTTCCAGAAATATTTTTACTTTATTTTTTGGGTGAGTAAAATTCCCTTTTTCAAATTTTCTTTTAGAGGCTAGTTCATCAGTTTCTGGAAATCCAGATTTCATATCTGAGATTTCAAGAAGGTTTTGACCCCTCAAATCTTCTCCAAAATGGAAAATTCTTTCGTAGAAACCTTATTTAAGGTGTTTTAAGCAACTTTCATTCCCGGACTTTTCCCAGATTCTGGAGATTACAAGCCCTAAAGTCCATTTCAAAGTCAAGGGTCAACTGCCTTTTTCATTCTGGCAGAAATGGTTTTCAACTTCCAAAAATCTTTTGAGTTCCAAATCTCAACCCAAAAATCATCCGAAAAATCATGGGATCAGTTTAAAGTCTTAAAAAGATATCCCAATTTTTACTTTTCTGAGTTTCAAATTATTTTGGCCAAAACTCACACACTCACACACACACACGCAAACACACAAATGATTTTCAGCTTGGAAGACTCGTTTTACGAGGCATTCCGGGTGCACACTAACGTCCTTCCCGGCGTGTAACATGACCTCCGAACCCAAATCTCTAATCTCGGGCATTTTTCAAAGTTTTGGCCCTTAAAACAAAAATGGCGTGGCGACTCTGTTCTTTTTCGATTGGTTTTCAAAGAAACAAAAATTTCAAAGCGAAACCCTTTCGGAAAAATTTAGGTGACACATCATCACAGTGGCGACTCCGCTGGGGAATCAAGCTTTTTTCTAAAAAAAAAAATGATATTTGGTATATTGGTGGAAACCATTAAACTTCCCGTTATCGCCTCCTAACACGAGTCGGGGATAAATTGTGGTTTAACAATCCCACGTACCGGTATCACCGTCTCCAAAAAAAAAAGAAAAAGCTTTTGAGGGTCAAGCTTCCGTCCCGGCTTTGAAAATCATTTGTGTGTGTGTGTTGATTTTTGCACATTTTTCGTGTTGTTTTGGCCGCCTCGGAGAAAGTCAAAATTTTGACTGTCGAAATCATGTCCCTAGCTATCGGAATTTTCGTGCTTACGTGCTTATGTGTTCATTAAATTTCAAAAAAAAAAATTCAAAAAAAAGGATTTTCAAAAAAAAAAAAGGAAAATTTTCAAAAAAAAATCATGCATCATATTTTTAAGACACACAAAAAAAAATTCTATTTTACTCAGAAAAAGAATATAGACTGCTTGCACACTACGCGCACGTGACCGTACACTGCACACTACGTCCCTAACCCGGGGAAATCCTTGTCGCGGTCCGTTTGGTCTTATTACGCCTCTGACGAGCACGGGACTACCCAAACATCCCATGGAGCCTCGTGTCGACCATGCACTTGTCCGTGACACACTTTGTCCGAGACCCGGTTGGTTTTAGTCCGGGTCTCGTGTCATGCCCCTGTCTGTGTATAGACCTTTCCTTTCAAGCCTTTGTCGGCATACCGACTCAATATCTTTCGGGGACCCTAATCAGTCGAAGTTCTGCCGATTTTCCGCCGCGGACTTTGACCAAGATGTTGACCGGCGCCTTGACTTCGGCTCTGACTGACACAAGTTATACACTGACTCCCAGCATTGACACTGAGTCATCAAGGATTAATGATTATTCTATGCCTAATTACGGCTTAACTGACGACAAGTCAAGATCAATTGTGGACGCTTATCAGTCCAAATCATGCCGACTTTTCGTCGAGCCCTCGGACATGATCTTGACTTTTGACGTCAGCTTTGTCCGTAATTTACATCGAATGCTCGTTAAGACTCGATTACCCGCCAGACTTTTAGGATCGTTTTTCTTTCGGTCGGTGGGACCCGCTTGCCCTATAGGACCCTCGCCCGGGGTTGTCCACCCTGGGAGGTCGAAATACAGGTGGAATACGAGGGGCTTATAGACGTAGTGACGGGGCCCACTGATCCAGGATCCAGAGTAGTTGGCGAAAAAGAAGAGCAATCTTTTCCAACCGATTAGGTTAATAAAGCATGTTTTAAGTAAACGTGAACAAATAATTGCATGTTGCATGAGCCTAAAGCCCAAACACCTACCCTCCTTCAATTCCCAAACATCTGAACCCTCGTGTCTTTCCCCCGCAGCTCCTCACAAAGGTTGGTTTCGGGCACCGGGTCACCGTTTAATCAGTTGGGAAGAGTCAAGCGCATCGTCAGCTTCACCGTCTGTTCCGACTCCGAATTTCAGAATGTCTGCATCAGCTGGTAACGATGGGGACAACGTCACTCCGCCTCCCGGGACTCCTCAGACAGAACAACAGTGGAATCAGCTAGCCGAACAGATGAGAGTGCGCCAGGAAGCACAGTTGAACAGCCTTATGGAGGCTATCAAGAGCCATGGTTTGGCCGCCAGCCTCAACCCCGATGGCACCTTCACCGTGGAAGAAGAGGATGACCCCAATCTTGGTCGCCCCGATTACTCCAGGATGCCACCACCAACCTCCTTCGGTACCACCAGAACCCATGCTCCTCGATCTCTGGGTCAGACCACTGGATCCATGCAGCCTGATGGGACGAATCAGTTCGCAGCTCCTCAGTGGGGGCAAAGTCAGTACGGAATGTCCTCTCATGGTTGGGGTTACCTCGGAATGCCACAGCAAATTGGAATCCCACCTCAGTTTGGAACCGATCAATCCGGACCTTCACAGCAACAGCCACAGTTCGGAATGCCGCCACAGCTTGGTTCTGGGCCACAGTCAGGAATCCCTCCTCAGAATGGTGCTAGCTTAGCTGCTCCTCACACGACTTCCACTCAGGGTTCAATGGGTTACCAAGCCCCCATCCCAGTTTCATCAGAATCACCAGGACCACAGTATCCTCCCGGCTATGCATCCTCGCCACAACCAGCCATGCAATTCAACAACCAGGGACAGCAGCCTGCACTTAAGCCCACTTATGGCCCTCACTCCGGAAATCCGAGCTATCCGGCTACCTCAGATCTGCCTCCATCTTCTCTGCAAATCGCTGGGTTCTATCCCTTTGCCCAAGCTCCTACCTACATTCCCCAGGGTAATTTGGGCCAAGGACAGGTTTTCACCTATGCTCCGGGATATGGTATTCCTTCCACCAATGCACCACCAACAGCTAGTCCTCTTCCTAGCTCAAATATCGGCTCAGGCATTTCCGCTCCACCTTTGGATCCCCAATTAGCCTGGATCATGGAGCAACACAAGGAAATGAAAGCACAGATTGCTGAATTGACTGCCAAAAAGAACACTGCTCTTCGGCCTACAGATCCCGACTCGATTGTCCCCCTGCCTCACAAGTTTGTCATGCCCACTCTAGAATTGTTTGACGGGAGTGCATGCCCTAAAACTCACTTGGACACCTATACTTTGGCAATGAAGGCTAAGGGATGCACAAACCAGCAGTTGGCCGATTACTTTAGTCTCTCTTTGAAGTCAGGGGCTTTGAAATGGTTTTTCCGATTGCAGCCTGAAGCTAGGGCTACTTGGGAACATATTACCAGTACTTTCACAGATAAGTATAAAGCCAACTTCGAATGGGAGACAAACAGAGTTGACACACGCAAACAACGATGCGGCGCCTAATGAGAATATTGGGGATTTCTATAAGAGGTGGAACTTAAAGCTCGGTGAAATGGCCATTCCTCCCTCGACGAGGAGCGGTTAGACATCTTTCGGTCATGATTGAAGCCGCATTTGAGAGCTTCCCTCGGCCACTTCCCTACGGCTGACTTGTGTGCAATGGTTAGTTCCGGGGCTAAGTTTGAAAAGGCTTACAATCGGCGGCCACCGCACCCGCCTACGATATCGGGCTCCTCCCTCCAACACTACTCTCGCTTTCGCTAAAGGCAAAGAGGCGATCGGCTACGCGGGACAGGACGTAACAATGCCACTTCCTTTGTTCCCAAGAAGCTCGATGCATCCAGATCCCGGCTCCAAGACTTGAGAAACCTTGGGATGCCTTTAAGTGATATCTTTAGAGGATTGGTAAAAGAAGGTTTGCTTCGGCCTTTGGATAATTATCAGCCAAGAAACCCCAACGCTCCTTTGGATACCTCCAAGCATTGTGCCTTTCATCAGTACCATGGGCACCTGACGGATGATTGCGTCCCCCTGAAAAAGGCCATTCAAGGGTTGATTGAGCAAGGGAGGTTAGAGATGCATGAAGGGCATAATACTATCAATAACCCGCTCCCTAACAACATGAGTGTCAACATGATCAAGTTTGGTGGTTCAAGCCTTGTGGGCATAATGGAATTTGACTCGCCCCCTTGTGAGGTCGGTGAATCAGCCATCGCAGGCGATGAAAGTGTTTGGATTAAGAAAGAGATTGCCAAGGAAATCCTGATGGAAAGATCTGCAATAGCTCCCGTCTCCAGCGTCGAAGAATAGATGCATGGTTCAACAGCAAAGAGCGGCTAGGTTGGGGGCTACCTATCTTTAAAATAGTCTTTTGAGTCAACCTTCGTAGGGTCTAGTACTTTTCTTTCACCTAAGTCCTTCCTGGACATTTGTCGTTGTAGTCCATTTTGGACATAGTGGTTAAATGCCTAACTTTTAATATAAGTCTTTTTTCTCTTCTTGCTAGACTCGAGACATCACTTGCGCACCCACGTTACACTTAATTGAAATGGTTTTATCCAAAATGATCACTTGTGCTGCTCAACCACTAATTCTTTGAAATGATTAATATTTAAATTAATCGGAGTGAGAAAATCAATTGATATCCTTCCCAAATAGGGGCTTACCAACTCCCCATCTTGCATCTCATATGCTCACATCCCTTTCATCATCATCCCCTCGTTGCTCGATGAATTTGCATGGAATTTAAAGCTTAAGCAAGCAATGAAGACCTAATCTCGTTTAGGTCATCCGGTAGGGATTGCGGTTGAAGCCTTTCACCGATAGGAAAGCCATTACCTCACCCTCACTAAACACTACCCTTTCATTTCAAGATCGGCATGTTTTGAAACCATGTTTAGCCATCACCTTTGCTCCTTATTGAGAGAAGTTCAAGCAACGCCAAAGAAGTTAGCTTCAAGAGTCGGCGATGCATTAAATGTTCACGTTGTGAAGGAAGGAAAGATAATTCTCAACTCCTCAAAGAGGCCTTCCGAATTCTCAAAAGAAGGATTTTAAAATCCTCACAATCTCGGATATAATTCCAAGCTCCTCAGGAAGCCTTCCAAAAAAAAAAAAAAACCTCAAAAGTTCCCGACTTCTCAAGAAGCTCTCCAATGATCAAAAGGAGCCTGAATTCTCGCAAGATCGCAAAAGGTTGTCGATAGATCGGACTTCCTCTCACCATTACCCTAAATCAATCCTAAGCCATCCTCTCGATTTTAGAGGATACTCCCATTACCCTCGCCTTCGGCCAAAGTCAAAATTTGACCTCTCATTCTTAGAGGCAATTAATCTTCCCCGCCATAGATTTCCCAAACACACCCCTACAAGCCAACCTCTCATCTTTAGAGGTTCAGTCAGTAAAAGGCCCAGCCGACCTCTCATCTTAAGAGGTCACAATTTCCCAAATCACCCGATGGCCGATCGAAGCCCGGAAACCCAGCTGCAATTCCTATCGGATAGCAATTTCATTATAATATCTTTAAGATCTAAATCAAATTAATGCTTCATTGCTTGCTTAAATTGGAATCTAATTCATCTTGGTTCAAAATCATCAATCAAAGATTGTGCAAATTCAAATCTGATGTGAGCATAATTCGTTTCTACTCCACAAACACTTGCCGTGGACGCCCCACTGGGGCTTCACATCCGTGTCTTTCATGGACACTCTAAGGGGATATATTATTCAATCCTCCAAATCTTCAAAATCCCCAAAGGTCCTCAGATCCTCGAACTTCAACATTCGTTCTCTTTTCATTCGGGATAAGCCCGAACTACGGCGACCTGAGCTCTTCATAATGAAGGGAACGTAGGCAACCAGAAATGGTCCGGTCGAAATCACAAACAAATCTCAAAAAAAAAAAATCCGGTCTCATCAAGGATCGTCCCTATACACTTTCCGCCCTTCCGAGCTCGATTCTCGATATCAGTTGGTTTTCTCCTTGTGATTAATCAAAATATTTGTTCATATCAGATTTAAGGGTTGAATAACCCGAACATTAACAAAGGGTTTTAAGTAGCCTTGTGATCATCACGAATAAAACAAGTTTTCAAGTGTCTCGACAAGTCTTCTCTCTCTCCATCATAGGGAAATAGAGCCAAACACTGTCTTTCTGTCAGCAGGGGCTTCCATACACTTTTCCACACCTTGTGATGCTTATACTCTCTCAAAAGAGTCAAACCTAAAGCGAGGTGTATACACAAAATCGGGATTCATTCCCACTTTTCGAAAGATGTGCCCCTACACGTAAACATTTCTGAGTCTTGTCCAGTAACTGGTTGACTAAAGTCTGAAAAGATGGGTACCCCCTCTGTAAGACTACTCTGAATTTCTTCATGCTGGGGCTTGCTAAGCGGTTCTCCCAGGTTCTCCTGTAGCATCTCTTCAAGCTGGGGCTTATATAGTCATCTTTGGGTCCACATTGGGTTCTTCACTACAAGATAGATTCGATCTTCATCAGATTATTCTCAGGATCGCTTTGTATTACCAATCAGATTGGGACTCTGCTAATTATGTCAGAATCACAACGAGGTTATAAGATTAGGGCCTCGCCAAGTCACTGCTTCAAAATCTGGACTTTGCCAAGCTGGTCCTTTGGACCTGAATTTTATCAAGTCACAAGAAAGGTCTAGTCACATCAACAACTAGATTTTCAGTTCCAGAACTTGGTACATAGCAGCTTCCCGTAGCATCGGAATTTAAGATCTGGGTTTCTCCCTGCATTAGCAATTTCATCAAATCATTCTCCGGACAAGGTTTCGGCCAAAGTCACAGCTCACTCAAATGAAAGAAGCTTCACTCGTATCAACGTGCCCTAGAGTCTGTCAGCATCAGCTTCAAATGACCAAGAATGAGAGGGAGAATTTCAATCAAGACCCGGGATCCGAATCCAATCTCATCAAAATTGAGGTCCATGTGATACTATTAACAAAACCTCATCAACAGCCGCTGTTTTAATCGCGATCGAGGGCGCTCACCCCCCACTTGCTCAAAATCTGTTCCAAGCAGTCTCCATACCCATGCATCCCCACAAAAATCTCCCAAGGGCTCATGTAGCATGCACAAAACTTGAGTCAATAGGAACAATCCTAAGTGATTGAAGATCATAAATCATAATTTCCCTGCCAAAACCTTAGGCCAAGTGCATCTTCGAAAGCAAGTAAATGCATCATCTTATAATCATTTTTGGTTCTATGCACGCATCCGCCATCATGAATGCCATATATGCATCTTCCTCTTCACTAACAAATGCAGGAATTCAAACGTAATCCCCCTTTTCTAAGAAGGGATGATCTTCACCAAAGACGACCTCAAATGGATGAAAACATCCCCCAACATCCACAAACATATGAAGACCGCCTCCAGTGTCTACAAATCGGTCAGGGACGCCAAGCTCTCCAATACAATTCGGTCAGAGACGCCAAGTTCTCCAATACAATTCGGTCAGAGACGCCAAGCTCTCCAATACAAATCGGTCAGGGACGCCAAGCTCTCCAATACAGTTCGGTCAGAGATGCCAAGTTCTCCAATACAAATCGGTCAGAGACGCCAAGTTCTCAAAATGCAAATCAGTCAGAGACGCCAAGTTCTCCAATACAAATCGGTCAGGGACGCCAAGTTCTCCAAATACAAATCGGTCAGGGACGCCAAGTTCTCAAATACAAATCGGTCAGGGACGCCAAGTTCTCAAATACAATGCGGTCAGAGACACCAAGTTCTCAAAAGCAAGAAGTCCCAATGTGAAGACAAGCTCAACAACTTCTACAAGGTTGACGATCACCAGCAAGATGCAGACTCAACCAAACTCCTCCTTCAGGTCAAAATGCCTCCAAAGACAGCAAATCGTCGGTAAACCGTCCCACGAACGGCAACCCAACAACTCTTCATCAACACCAGCCGTAGCCTCAGTCCTTCCGGCTACGGGTAAGCACAAAGACAGTATGAAAGCATATCTTAGTCAACTACTTTTCTAAAAGAACATTATCATCAAATCTTAGGGCGACTTCCCCAAAATAGTCAAACCATAGGGCGACTTCCCAAAAATAGTCAGATCATAGGGTGACTTCCCAAAAATTGTCAGATCATCGGGCGACTTCCCAAAAATAGTCAGATCATAGGGTGACTTCCCAAAAATAGTCATATCATAGGGCGACTTCCCCAAAATAGTCAAACCATAGGGCGACTTCCCAAAAATAGTCAGATCATAGGGTGACTTCCCAAAAATAGTCAGATCATAGGGCGACTTCCCAAAAATAGTCAAACCATAGGGTGACTTCCCAAAAATAGTCAGATCATAGGGCGACTTCCCCAAAATAGTCAAACCATAGGGTGACTTCCCAAAAATAGTCAGACCTTAGGGTGACTTCCCAAAAACAGTCAGATTACAGGGCGACTTCCCAAAAATAGTCAAACCATAGGGTGACTTCCCAAAAATAGTCAGATCTTAGGGTGACTTCCCAAAAATAGTCAGATCTTAGGGCAACTTCCCCAAAACAGTCAAAACCTTAGGGTGACTTCCCAAAAACAGTCAGATTACATGGCAACTTCCCAAAAATAGTCAAACCACAGGGCGACTTCCCAAAAATAGTCAAACCATAGGGCGACTTCCCAAAAATAGTCAAACCATAGGGCGACTTCCCCAAAAATAGTCAAGCCATAGGGTGACTTCCCAAAAATAGTCAGATCATAGGGTGACTTCCCAAAAATAGTCAAATCTTAGGGTCAAAGACCCGAACCACAACTGGCTTGATTCCTCTTAAGGATACGTAGGTAGCCTATCGCTAGGTTCAGCCACCAGACCAAGATGGTCATCTCTTACCCCCAGTAGAGTTTCTTTCAGCAAACGACTGCAGAACTCATCAAGGTTCGAGACACCTAAAACGCCATCATCCCAGGGTCAAAGACCCGAACTACGGCCGGCTTGATTCCCACTAGGGATACGTAGGTAGCCTATCGCTAGGTTCAGCCACTCGATCACCTGATCATCCCGTAAAAAATGGAGCCTTACTCTTATCGACGACCCCGCTTCCTTCGAAAGCACCGTCGCCGAGGGGCTACTGTAAGTGCTCCAATTTGAGCCGTTAGTATTTTCGTTAGAAAATTAACGAAAGTTTTAACATTTCCAACATTTCTAACAAACCCTAACCTTTCTAACAAAGCAAGGGTAAAGTGGGCATTGCCATTTAAAGTTAAACCAAGAAAAGAATCTCAAAAAGCAAAAGAAATTGGAAAAATCCGAATTAGGCAAGTTGAAAAACAAAGCTCGTAATTTTTTTGAATAATATTCCTCCTTGTCCAAAAGCCAAGATCACAGAGATGAACGGCACGCCGACGATACCCTCCGCGCGGATAGGATTGCCTCTCACAGGGGACTATAAATTGAACCCTCCTCTCTCAGCCTACACAACACATTTTGCACACGAAGTCGTATTTTGGCGAAAATAGAGAGAAAACAAGGGAATCCTTAGATTGCCACCATTTTCTCTTGAACCTTTCCCAATTTCACTTCAACCATTCTCAAATCACCCTTAAACACACCAAGCTCAAGCTTAAAACACTACTCAAGAGTAAGATTAGGGAGAAAACATAGAGGACTTAAGTGTTATCTACTTGTTTTCTCTTTAATCAACTCTATCATCAAACCCTAAACACATTCAAGCCTTGAATCCACCCAAACACAAATCCAAAACACCAAATCTTGATATTCCTCAAGTCAAACACCAAATCTTGATACTCCTCAAGTTAAATTCCAAGCCTAGGAAGATAGGGTGTCACCATTGGTAAAGCCCTCCTTCTCTAAACCCTAAAATTCCCTTTTAACCTCTTGTTCATCTTGTTCTTCTTACTTGGATCTACTTGATGTCTAGTTTAACTTAAGTTTTGACTCAAGATGGTCATCTTGAAGTTCATCTTCATGAATGACCATCTCAAATGGTCTACATTTTAAATCTCTAAATTGATTTTTCTCTTTAAATTCATCTTTACAAAATTCCCCTCCCCAAGCAAATGAAGTGCTTAGTCCTAATGTACCCCAAGGATGGTTTGGTATAGTTGATTCACCACTAAAATTTCAAGTGATCACTAACCAAAACCTAGGGAAATGGGGACAAGCATGGATGCAAAACCCCCTTTAAAATCATATTTTCTTTCTTGAGAAGTTGCTGTCCAGTAGCAATTTTCTCAGACCTCAGTCCATGGTCTAATTTTTGGACACAGAGAAACTTGGAATTTGGTGTTGACTACAAAATACTTTTTGTATCCAACATCCATATCTTTCCAGATATATTTTTACTTTATTTTTTGGGTGAGTAAAATTCCCTTTTTCAAATTTTCTTTTAGAGGCTAGTTCATCAGTTTCTGGAAATCCAGATTTCATATCTGAGATTTCCAGAAGGTTTTGACCCCTCAAATCTTCTCCAAAAATGGAAAATTCTTTCGTAGAAACCTTATTTAAGGTGTTTTAAGCAACTTTCATTCCCGGACTTTTCCCAGATTCTGGAGATTACAAGCCCTAAAGTCCATTTCAAAGTCAAGGGTCAACTGCCTTTTTCATTCTGGCAGAAATGGTTTTCAACTTCCAAAAATCTTTTGAGTTCCAAATCTCAACCCAAAAATCATCCGAAAAATCATGGGATCAGTTTAAAGTCTTAAAAAGATATCCCAATTTTTACTTTTCTGAGTTTCAAATTATTTTGGCCAAAACACACACACACACACACACACGCACACACACAAATAATTTTCAGCTTGGAAGACTCGTTTTACGAGGCATTCCGGGTGCACACTAACGTCCTTCCCGGCGTGTAACATGACCTCCGAACCCAAATCTCTAATCTCGGGCATTTTTCAAAGTTTTGGCCCTTAAAACAAAAATGGCGTGGCGACTCCGTTCTTTTTCGATTGGTTTTCAAAGAAACAAAAATTTCAAAGCGAAACCCTTTCGGAAAAATTTAGGTGGCACATCATCACACTAATCGGTTGGAAAAGATTGCTCTTCTTTTTCGCAAACTACTCTGATTCCTGGATCAGTGGGCCCCGTCACTACGTCTATAAGCCCCTCGTATTTCACCTGTATTTCGACCTTCCAGGGCGGACAGCCCCGGGCGAGGGTCCTATAGGGAAAGCGGGTCCCACCGACCGAAAAGAAAAAAATGATCCTAAAAGTCTGGCGGGTAATCGAGTCTTAACGAGCATTCGATGTAAATTACGGACAAAACTGACGTCAAAGTCAAGATCATGTCCGAGGGCTCGACGAAAAGTCGGCATGATTTGGACTGATGAGCGTCCACAATTGATCTTGACTTGTCGTCAGTTAAGCCGTAATTAGGCATGGAATAATCATTAATCCTTGATGACTCAGTGTCATGCTGGGAGTCAGTGTATAATTTGTGCCAGTCAGAGCCGAAGTCAAGGCACCGGTCAATATCTTGGTCAAAGTCTGTGGCGAAAAACCGGCATGACTTCAACTGATTAGGGTCCCCAAAAGATATTGAGTCGGTATGCCGACAAAGGCTTGAAAGGAAAGGTCTATACACAGACAGGGCATGACACAGACCAAACTAAAAACCAACCGGGTCTCGGACAAAAGTGTGTCACGGACAAGTGCATGGTCGACACGAGGCTCCATGGGATGTTTGGGTAGTCCTGTGCTTGCACCGAGAGGCGTAATAAGACCAAACGGGCCGCGACAAGGATTTCCCCGGGTTAGGAACGTAGTGTGCAGTGTAAGGCCAAGTGCGCGTAGTGTGCAAGCAGTCTATCTTCTTTTTCTGAGTAAAATAGAAATTTTTCATATGTGTCTTAAAAAGCATGATGCATGATTATTTTTTTTTGAAATTTTTTTTTTTGAAAAATCTTTTTTTTTTTTGAAAAATCTTTTTTTTTTTTTGAAATTCTTTTTTTTTTAATGAAATGAGCACATAAGCACATAATTCAAAATTCAAACAGTCCAAGGCAACGGGTCCAACAGTCAAAATTTTGACTTTTTCCGAGGCGGCCAAAACAACACGAAAATGTGCAAACCCGATACACACACACAAAAACAAACGGTTTCAAATGCCGGGACGGAAGCTTGATCCTCAAAAGTTTTTCTCCTTTTTTTTTTTTGAAAAGATAAAACTTATTTCGTCCCCAGCGGAGTCGCCACTGTGATGATGTACCAATTTTTCGAAAGACTTTGAATTTTACGTTTCTTTGAAAACCAATCGAAAAAAACCGGAGTCGCCACGCCATTTTTGTTTTAAGGGCCAAAACTTTGAAAAATGCCCAAAATCGAGAGATTTGAGTTCGGAGGTCACGTTACGCGCCGGGAAGAACGTTAGTGTTCACCCGGAACGCCTCGAAAAACGAGTCTTCCAAGCTAAAAACCATTTGTTTGTGTGTGTGTGTGTGTGTGTGTGTGTGTTACTTTGGCCAAAATAAGTTGAAACTGAGGAAACCAAAAATTGGGAATTCTTTATAAGACTTTGGACAGATCCCATGATTTTTGGTGTGATTTTTGGGTTGAGCTTTGGTACTCAAAAGATTTTTTGAAGTTGAAAATCATTTCTGCCAGAATGAAAAAGGCAGTGTACACTTGATTTTGAAATGGACTTTAGAGCTTTAAAACTTCAGAATCTGGGAAAAGTCCGAGAGTGAAAGTTGTTCAAAACACCTTAAATAAGGTTTCTGTAAAAGAACTTTTCATTTTGGAGATGATTTGAGGGAACAAAACCTTCTGGAAATCTCAGATGTGAAATCTGGATTTCCAGAGACTGATGAACTGACTTTTAAAGGAAAATTTGAAAAAGAGAGTTTTACTCACGAAAAAAATAAAGTAAAAATATGTCTGGAAAGCTCTGGATGTTGGCTACAAAAAGTATTTTGTAGTCAACACTAAATTCCAAGTTCTTCTGTGTCCAAAAAATTAGACCATGGACTGAGGTCTTAGAAAATTGCTACTGGACAGCAACTTCCTCTTGAAGAAAAACATGATTTTAAAGGGGGTTTGGCATCCATGCTTGTCCCCATTTCCTTAGGATTTGATTAGTGATCACTTGACATTTTAGTGGTGAATCAACTATATCAAGCCATCATAAGTTAGGGTACATTAGGACTAAGCACTTCATTTGCTTGGGAAGGGGAATTTTATCCTTTGAAAAAGAGATTTGATGTATGAAAACGATTTTTAGGGTTTTGAAAATGTGTTTTCTTTGCAAGTAAGTAAGGACACTTTGAAAATAATGTTGATCCTTGTAGAAGATCATCCATGGAGATGAACTTCCATGGTGATCTTCTTGGATCTAAGGCAAGAAGATGAACAAACTACATTTTGGAGTTTGAAGATGCATGCATGGATGAGAGAGATTTAGGGTAGGGAGAGGGAGGTTATACCTATCTTCCTTGTGTTGGTGTATGAGGCTTGAATATGAGAGTGTTTGAGTGAGTGTGATTTTGGGTGAATAGTTGAGAAAAAGGTGACAATTCTAGAGAATTCTCACTGTTTTCTCTCTATTTTCGCCAAGGTGCAGTTGTGAAATGTGTTTTTTCTCTCTCTTTTTTCTGAGACTGGAGGGCTCAATTTATAGCCCTCTGAAAACTTCATAACCATCCGCGCGGAGGGTTCCTGCAGCGTGCACTGTTCATTAAATGCAGCTGCAGGCTTTGGACACAAAGAATATTTTTTTGAAAATTCAAACTGGCTGTGTTTTTCAACTTACCAATTCGGGATTTTCTTAACTCTTTTGCTTTTTGAGATTCTTTTGTAGGCTTAACCTTAAATAACAATGCCCACTTTGCCCTTGCTTGGTTAGAAAAGTTAGGAATGTTAGGAATGTTAGGAATGTTATAACTTTCGTTAATTTTCTAACGAAAATATTAACAACTCAAATTGGAGTACTTACAACAACGGCAGACAGACTTACTTCTGAGACACCTGCAGATAGAGTATCTATTTCAGTCATGTTTGCTTGGGGAGGCTTCTTCTTCTTGCTTCGACAATCCTTTGCCCGATGACCGCTTTTCCCACAATTGTAGCAGTCCCCTTTGAACTTGAAGCGTTTGTTACTGTCATTACTTGACTTCTTCGTAGAAGAGTCATCATGCTTCCTCTTGTTGTTCTTGGGTCGGGATTCTTCCACCATGTTAGCCTTTGCTTCCATGTTTCGTGCATTGGCTCTCTTTTCAGCACTTCGATTGTCTTCTTCAATGCAAAGACGAACTAGCAAGTCTTCCATTGACATCTCTTTGCGCTTATGATTGAGATAGTTTTTGAAGTCTCTCCACGAAGGAGGCAACTTCTCAATCATACATGCAATTTGGAAGGACTCACTCAATTGCATCCCTTCGGCTTCAAGGTTATGCAATAGGACTTGCATCTCTTCGACCTGATTCATTACAGTTTTAGAATCATTCATTTTAAAATCCAAAAATTTTGCAACAAAGAACTTCTTTGTTCCCGCATCTTCGGTTTTGTATTTCTTGTCGAGAGAAACCCAAAGTCCTTTTGCAGTTTGAATGGAGTAGTACACATTATACAATGTGTTGTCTAGTCCATTCAAGATGTAGTTCTGGCATAGATAATCAGCATGTTTCCATGCATCAATAGCCATTTGTGTAGCCTTGTCTACTACACCTTCAGCCGCTACGGGACATTCTTCCCGTAAGAACTTTACTAGTCCAAGCGTTGTGAGATAAAACAACATTTTCTGTTGCCAACGTTTGAAATCAGCCCCATTGAACTTCTCCGGTTTCTCGTACTGCGAGGCCGGTGGCATCATGAGTTGATTAGCACTTGACGTACTCCCTATTGCATTAGTATTCGTTGCAATAGTCTCACTACTAACGGAGTCATTTCCTTTAGTCATTTTCTGTTACGAAAACAGAAAATCCAATAAGAAAAAGATGAAGTAGAGAAGATAAAATTCAAAACAAATACCTGAAAAATATTGTCTTAAGATTGTTGTTATGTATATGTTTTGTAAATCTTCAATACGGAAATCAAAAGACGGAGATTAAAGCGAGGTATGCCGAAGCAAATCTCCTTAAGACAATATTTCGCTCCGTAATTGTGCAAACGGATCGATGGCGAATGTCTCCCAAGATACAACGCTTTTTACCAAGAGTTAGTGTGCACTTTAACTAACCTTGACGGGCGAACCAAAAATCAGACTTGCTCTTAGTCTTCGGAAAAAGGAATGAACGAACTCTTTGAATGAAGAACACTTTGAATGAGGGAGAGAGAGAATTGGATTCTTGAACAAAGATTGTAACTTGGATTTGATAACAACTTGAATGGATTTACTTGATGACTAAATGAAGGAATAGGGGTCTATATATATAGGGTAAATCAAGCCAGATCAGTTGTGACTGTTTCACAAAAGTCACATCCTTTCAAGCTCGCACCTGTTCAGACTTTAATCTGAACGGACAGCAACTGCTCGGCTGAGCACCATTGGTGCCTCGCCCGAGCATAGGCAAGTTGCTCGGCCGAGCACTTTGGTGACTCGCCCGAGCAGAGGCCAACAGAGGATGCTAGTTTCTGGTCTGTCATACTCGGTCGAGGCTTATGCCTTGCTCGGCCGAGCAGTTCAAAAAATTTGAACAGTCGTGTCTTTTCGATTTTAGACTTTTGACTTTTCAATTCACACCCTAATAATTTCCCAATATTCCAACAGTTTGTTCCATCCAATACAGGAGTACGATATTGTCCATCCATAGTGATTACTCTTTCTAGATCTCACTCAGTGTAATCGAGTAGAGCTCTGATACCAATTGAAAGAAACTGATTAGCTAAGATTAACAAGTGAAATCACAAATAATTCGTGTGAGTCCTGGTGTTATAACACCAGTACTAACACTAGTACAAAAAGCATCGGAATAAGAACTTATGAAAGTAGAATACGGTTTTAAACACAGATTTCAATACTTATCTACATCAACTTGTTGTATAAAATAAAAAGCTTCTCTTTATAAACTCAATTGAGTGTTGATTAAACGAAAAACGCTAACAAGAGAAGAATGAAAAAAACTAAATGATCAAACTATCTCTTACACTAAAACACTTCTTGATTCTTTAGAACTTTAGAGAGTAAACCACCCAAAAACCGTCATTATAAATGAGCCGTGCGGTCTTTATTTATAGGAGAAGAGATCATTGTTTGTATGGAATGATTTGCTTGAGAAGACGCTCTACATTCCTTTGAACTATTGTCAATCAAGTCAATCTTTTTTTATCATGTACTCTTTTACTTGTTTGAGAGATACCTATAAAATAATCAAATATACACTAAATATACCAAAATTCGGGAAGGAGGTTAGTTAATTAAATAAAACTTAAATTATATTATTTACAATATTTACCTATTTTAACTATTACTAAGAAAGTAACAAATTTATATTAAGTCAACATTTGACTTATTAAATCGTGTGAGACATCACAATTTTTCACCATTCATCACCGCCTACAAAAATTACTTCCTTTTTTACTAAAAATTTTGTCTCATTCTCAAGAGATAATAATTTAAGTATAATTTCAAAGAATTACAAGCAAATAAACTTATATTCAATCAAATACTATTCGTGAAATGTTTGACGAATTCACTTTTCATTGATGTAGTCTTTCATCGAGATTCAATTCAAATCATGCCCGCAGGGGCAGAGAACCCGTCGATGTCTCGATGAGTGCCTGAAACAATCCGGGGAAGAAAATGTTTCTCTTTCCTTTGTTCTAGTTGATGATCTGAACGAGTCGGAGTTAAATGTTATTCCCGCATATCCCAAATTAAATGACCTTTTTCATCAAAATAAATGACATTTTGAAATTTTTTTCTTCAAAAAACTATGTCACTTGTTTTTTCAATTTTTTTTCTTCTCATAGTTCTTTATATATGTGCAAAACTAGAAGTTTGAAAGTAAATTGCAAAAATATTAATGATTTTTTCTATTAAAAATTATCGTTTTCATAATAACTTTTAAATTAAAAATGATAATTCATTTTGAAATAAAAGAATTACAATTTAGGTCCGAGAATGTGTTTAAAAAATTAAGAATAAAAGGTTTTCATAAAAAAGACAAATAAGAAGGAAGATGACTATAACATTGTGACAACTATCACCATCAAGTTACCTAACGGGCCTTGGCCCAGTGGTACAAGGTGACTTCCCGAAGGGGAGGTCGCCGATTCGAGTCCCCCCAAGGAGATTTTTGGGGCTTAATTTTCTACCTTGGTTTCAGGGTCCTTAGGAGCCCCCGGGGCACATCCGTGCAGTTAAGGAAGCGGCATTCCTGGGCTTGTATCCTCAGTGTGGGGAGTTCAAATCTTGGCAGGTGCAAAGCTGGAGCAGTCATTTGGTGTTGTAAGAGTGATGTAATTGCCTTTGGCAGGAGCAGCTGGAGCAGCCATTTGGTGATATAAGAGTGATGTAAATGCCTTGTAGGAGGGCTCCCTTGGGGCTCTGGAGTATAAGGAGTCTTTGCGCAGGCTGCATAGGGCACATCCGCGATTTACCTCCGCAAGATCTTGTGGGGCCGTGCTTCGGTGGTCAGGGATTAGTCCGACGAAGGCTGGGAACCCTGGGTATCAAAAAAAAAAAAAAAAAAAAAAAAAAAAAAAAAAAAAAACAACTATCACCATCAAGTTGGCTAATTTATTATCTTTCGAAGGACCAACTTTTCAACAAAAATGATGGAGACATCCCAAACTATAAGTTCTAATCACACTTTCTTATTATTCTTATTAAATACTTTAAAAATAAAACATAAAAAAAATCAACATCCTACTTTAAATATCTTATTCAGCTTCATTATTAGTTCACACAAGACAAGAAAGGAAAATGAAAACAAATATAAGCAATCCCAATCATATTGTAGATATTCACTACACAATGTGATAGTTAGATCTCATAGTTTGAGGGACCCTCTCTTGAGTACTTTTATAATTTTAAATAAGTGTTTCTTTCGCCATAAATAAATGTTTCTTTCGATAGAGAATACATATTCAAAATATTAACCTGATCTGTAAAAAAAATAAGAAATTTATGATTATGATTGCTCTGGATGTGAGCTTCAAAAATAATACTCCTTCCGGCCCGGAGAAATGTGCACAAAATTGCTTGGCACAAGAATTAAGATAAAATGTGAAAAAGGTGACGTATTGTGAGTGTAGATGGTTGGGTAGGAGAGAGAAAGTGAAGTTAGTGGGTAATTGTTGTGAGTATGGCTGTAAATGAGCCGAGCCGAGTCGAGCTTTGAGATGTCGAGCTCGAGCTCGACTAAAAATTAACGAGCCGAGCTTTTTTCAAGCTCGAGTTCGAGCCTGAAAAATTCGTTCGAGCTCGCCTCGAAACGAGTGTTGAGCTGTTCGCGAGATTTTTTGCGAGCTTCTCGAACTTGAGCTTTAACGAGCCGAGCTCGAGCTTTAACGAGCCGAGCTCGAGCTTAACTCGAATTTTAAAAAAAAAAAATCTGAACTCAAACGATCTTTAGTTCGAGCTTTATCGAGCTTTTATTCGAATTCTCGAGCCAAAGCGAGCCGAGCCGAGCCGAGCTCGAACTCGAGCTTTGTCTTTGTCTCTACATAATTTTTTTTCAATTTTGATTTTTCATAATTCTTTATATTCTTACAAAAAACATAAAAAAAATTGAAAATAACTAAGAAAAATATTTATTATTTATTTTATACTTTTCGAATGACATTTTAAAATGTCATATATTTTGAGACATATTTTCTAATTTATTTTGAAACGAATAGAGTAATAATTTTAAAATGTTCAATTTATGTTAGGGATGAATGTAGTCATGAAATATAACTTTCCTAGGGATTTAGGGTTTAGGGGTTTAGGATTTAGGGGTTTAGGAATTAGGGATTTAGGGTTTAGGATTTAGGGGTTTAGGGTTTAGGATTTAGGGATTTAGGTAAATATTTTTATGTGTTTGAAATCAGGAACAGGTAAAACCCTTTAATTTCTATGTATAAATGTATAGTTTTATTTTTATTTTTTATGAATAGAAATATACATTTTGGACTTTTTTTAGTATTGAAGTTTTTTTCAAAAATTTATATAAAAAAAGTTAGAAAAAAACTAAACAAGATGAAAGTATAATAAGGAAATCAGGGACAGGTAAAACCCTTTAATTTTTATGTATAAATGCATAGTTTTTTTATTTTTTATGAATAGAAATAATTATTTTGGACTTTTTTTAGTATTGAAGTTTTTTCCAAAAAGTTATATAAAAACTAAACAAATGAAAGTATAATAAAGAAATCAGGGACGGGTAAAATCCTTTAATTTTTATGTATAAATGTATAGTTTTTTATTTTTTATGAATAGAAATAATCATTTTGGACTTTTTTTAGTATTGGATTTTTTTCCAAAAAGTTATATAAAAAAATTTAGAAAAAAACTAAACAAATGAAAGTATAATAAAGAAATCAGGGACGTGTAAAACCCTTTAATTTTTATGTATAAATGTACTATTTTTTATATTTTTTTATGAATAGAGATAAACATTTTGGATTTTTTTTAGTATTGAAGTTTTTTTCAAAAGGTTATACAAAAAAAAAGTTAGAAAAAAACTAAACAAATGAAAGTATAATAAAAAAATCAGGGACGGGTAAAATCCTTTAATTCTTATGTATAAATGTATAGTTTTTTTATTTTTATGAATAGAAATAAATATTTTGGACTTTTTTTAGTATTGAAGTTTTTTTTCAAAAAGTTATATAAAAAATGTTAGAAAAAAACTAAACAAATGAAAGTATAATAAAGAAATCAGAATCGAGCTTATCGAGTCGAGCTCGATCTCGAGCTCGAGCTCGAATCATTTGCGAAAATTTTTATTTCTAGCTTTTAACGAGCCGATCCCGATCCGAGCTTAAACGAGTCGATCCCGATCAAAGCTAGCCTAACTAACGAGCCGAGCTCGAGCCGGCTCGAAAAAAATTCGAGCCTGAAAATCGGGTCGAGCTCGAGTTAGACTCGAGCCTTCTCGAGCTCGAGTTTTTACGAGTCGAGCTCGAACCGAGCCCGAGCCTGTTTGGTTCGCGTAACAACTCTAGTTGTGAGTATAACAAGTGAGTTCCATTTTCATTTTGAGACTTTGCAGATTATTGTGAGATGCCCAAAAGATGTCTTTTTACAGATTATTGTAGGACGGAGGGAGTATGAACTAAACTGATTTTAGTGTTTGAAATAAAGGAAAGTGAACACTTACTTATGAATCGGATGGGCAATTAAATGTGAGCTGAGGGAGTACCAATATGCATTGTCTATACAAAATGTCACACATGAAAAGCCACTTGTTGAAAATTCAAAAATAGAAAGGCGTAGCACTAGTAACCAACAATAGTTGCACTTGTTTGGGTGTTTCCATTGCAATGATTATCATTGCATAATTTGTTACACAAAACTTATTGATTATACCTCTCCAAATATGAGTGTCATTTACTTTTAAAAAAAAAAAAAAAAAAAACTATCTTAAAATATTGTATTTTGAATGTTTAATAATAATATACACTTCTTCTTTTTAAGTTTACTTTGAGTAATTTTATTAGTAAATGATTTAACATAAAAAAAAATATAAAACGTACATTGTTCTTTTTAGATATCTTTTTCTGAAAAAATTCATTTTAAAAAGAATAATTTCCAAAATAACTCAAATTTGAAACTATTTTCCAAAATAACCAGTTTTTTGAAACTCGCTACATGGTGTAGCGAGTTCAACATTTGACCGTTGAAACTCGCTAAACCATTTATCGAGTTTAGTTAAATTAAGATTTAAGCGTTTGGCGTTTAGTTCGTAATTAAAATTAATATAAATCGCTACACCTGCATGTAGCGATTTTACTCTTACATGAAACTCGCTACATGTTGTAGCGAGTTTTAAAAAATCAGACCTATGCCATCGGCGGGTTACGGACTCTAAAGAAGAAAGAAAAACAAAACTAAGTCTAAGTAAGGGAGAAGGGAGAAGGGAGAAGGGAGAATAAGAAAAAGTTTGTCATTGCCATCATCAAATCCAAGATTTTCACCATCTAATTTCGTTATTGTAAGTTTACATCCAAGTTTATCATTCTTTATTGTTGATGATTTAGCTTTGATTTGGATAATTGTTAAAATAGGGTATATGCTTTGATTTGGGTATATAATTTGATTTTGTTACTTGTTGAAATAGGGTATATGATTTGATGATTTTTTTTTTATTTTGGTACTTGTTGAAGTAGTCTAAAAAATAGGGTAGTTGTAGTACATGTTGAAATTTTGGGGTTTTGAACTAAATTTCTAAGCTATTTTAAGCACTTTAAAATTAGGTTTTTGCGTTGTCTTCTTTCAAAAATGCCAGTTCCGCTGCTTTGATTTGTGTATATGGTTTGAATTGGTTTGTGTATATGGTTTGAATTGGTTTGAATATATTGAAATTATTAAGATTTTCTTGAATATTAGTGTTGTTATTGAACCCAAATTGTTGGTATATATGAACTCAATTTTTGGTATATTTGAACTCAATAGTTGGTATATTTGAACTCCATTGTTATATATTTGAAATTTTGGGGGTTTGAACCCAATTTTGGAGAAGTGAAAGTATTTGTTATTGATGTTTCAAAGTTTCTATATTTATATATGTATTTATTTGATATTGAAATGGGGTTTCTTTTGTTGAAACAGATGGATACCTTCATTGATCTTGGCTATCGATAACTCTGTTTTGACTGCATATTAGGGCCACAGAGCTCGCTTATTTGGGCCGGACAGCAGGTTTCTAGTTCGCTTTCATTTCGTCGTGGTGCCACATTGCCGGATAGACTAGCTCCGAGAATATTGTCGAGATTAGCTGAGAGTGGATTTAGTGGGGTTCATTATATAGGGAGAATTCACTACGGTTATGGCACTACTAGAAAAATCAAATTTAATGACGGACAAATCCGTGAGAAAATGTGAAAATTCGTCACTAAAATTATTTTTTTGACGGAAATCATCCGTCGGATATCCGTCATTAAATTTTCGTGAGTGATGCCGACGGATCAATTTCCGTCGGTATATGCTGACGGATCAAATTTCCGTCAGTAGTGCTGACACGTCATTCGTCAGAATACCTGACGGATAATACGTCACTAATTTGGTATTCTTTATTAAAAATATATATATATATATATATATATATATATATATATATATATATATATATATATATATATATATATATATATATATATTTAATAATACATTTTTACCCTAAATAATTCTATCAAAAAAAATTTAATCAGTCCCTAAACTTTTATTATTTTCAAATTTCAATAGTTACACTTTGCACCCATAAGTTTCTCTTATACTCTAATCAGTCCTTCCATATCCTTTATTTTTGATTTGATCCATTAACTTCAAAAAATACAGTTTCATTAACAAATACAAATGAACACATATACATAAACACAAATTCAAATCCAAATCCAAATCTGGAAACACTTTGTACCAAAAAAAAAATCTGGAAACACACAAATTAATTTTTCTACACAATCTCCATCCAAAAATAACAGATCTGAAAAAAAAAATCTGTAAATTGCATAGTCTCCAATTGCTAATCCCAATCACCACGATAGGCAGCCACCACCACCACCACCACCGAGCACCAAGAAGCTCACTGCCAATTCAAAGCTGCAAAAAAAAAAAAAAAAAAAAAATACATAATCACAGATCTACATAGATCTGGGCAGTAAAAGGAAGAGAAGGAGAGAGAGAGAGAAACTTATCTTGACCCAAAAGCTCATGCCGTGGAAGAGGTGGAATTGGTGGTGGGGTAGGGGTGGCGGGTTGTGTAGAGACGAAGGGTGGGTGCTGGTAGAGGCGACGGCAGTGGCGGTATTCAATTTGGTGGAGGGCGACGGCGGTGGTGGGTAGGTGGAGACAAGGCGGTTTCGAGTGGTGGATGGGGGAAAGATGAGGGGTTGGACGGCGGAAGGGAAGGGGTTGAACGGAAGTGACGAGGGATGAGATTTTCCGGTGAAAGAGAGCTTGGCCGGCCGTCCGCATAGAGAGAGAAAGCGTGAAGAGTGAGAAAGCGTGAAAGAGAGTGTGAAGAGGGAGGCGCTGGTAGGTGTTTTTTTTTATAAGGAAAGTGTATTGAGTAAATGATTTTGGGCCATTGATTGTAATTGGGATGGATGGTTTAGATGGTTATCCAAGTGAAATGAGTTATTAAAATGTGAACCATTGGATTCAATTTAGATGTTATGTATGAATGGCTAAGATGATGATTTATGTGAAGCCAATCCCTTATTAAAAAAATGTCATTTATAAAGATAATAGCAATCTATAGTATAAATTACACCACGGTTGAACAGTACTATGAACAGTATCACATGTCAAATTTCCCATTTTGCCCTCATTAAGTTGTCCCTTTCTCATTTTGCCTTTAAATTTTTTTTTTAAATTAAAAAAAAAAAAACGTGTCATCTGACACGGGCTTTTACTAGTAATATAAAAAAGAACAATGTAACATTTAAATGACGAATTATCCGTCAGAAATTACTGACACAAACATATCCGTCAGTAGAACCGACGGACAGTTCGTAGGAAAACAATGACGAACTATCCGTCAGCCAAGCCGACGGATATACCTATTCCCGACGCATGATTCCAATATTTGCGACGGCATTCTGTCGTATGCGACGGATAATCTGTCGGCTAAGTCAATCCGTCAATAAATTGGCGGGACTACTTTTTCAAAGGAAATTGGTCAGTAATTTCTTTCATCCGTCAGAAATTAGTGACGGAAAGTTTTCCGTCACTAATTTCCGTGAGTAAAACTGATGATTCTAGTAGTGGTTGCTGGAGGCATTGATTGAGAGATGGCGTTCGGAAACCCATTCATTCCACCTCCCAGTTGGTGAGATGACTATTACCCTAGAGGATATCGGCATGATTTCCGGGTTGCCGATTGATGTGGATGCTGTTACTGATGGTGACATCCCACCACTTCTAGACTGACAGGTAGTATGTCACGATCTTTTAGGGGCTGTCTCATCTCCCGAAGATATGGATGGGAGTAGTCTAAAGCTAAGGTGGATTACGAGTCTGTTTCCACATTTCCATGACCTCGCTGATGATACTCCCGAAGACATTATTGATATGTATACACAAGCATATATCATGCTAGCCTTGGGTTTTAAGGTGATGCCTGATCGTACGAACAACAAGGTTAAGTTGTATTATCTGCCACTGCTTCGAGATATTTCGAGGGTCTGGATATACAGTTGGTGTAGTGCTTCGCTGGATTTTCTATATCGATAGCGGTGTAGTGTGACTAACCCTCTAACGAGCCAGTGCGGTGAATTTCTCAACATTTTACAGGTATTGTTATCTCATTTTATGTGCATTATGTTGTTTGGTTTAAGTTTGATTTCAAATTATCGGCATTATTTATAGTATTTGATATAAATTTTATTGATATAAATTTGGGCTTGAGCTTGGGAGCGGTTGCTATGTGTGCAACCTAGAATTCGTAGGCAAAATAATGATCCGACACAAGAGAACATTCCACTGGGATGCAGGTATACATATCATACGTTATTTTCTCGTCGTTATAGTTTTTTTAACTTTTTCTTATAATTATTCTTTTTATGAAATTTCAGGTGTACTAGATCATCATTGTATCTCAAGGAGGTTACTCACCATGCCCCTTTTCTAGAGGGCATGGTGAGTATTTACATTTTTCATTATTTTTTCTAGTTTTTTTATAAAACTTCAATTTATTAACTTATGTCTCATTCTTATTTTTTTTGTTATAAAAATAGGTGTAAAACCTTCAACGTATGCATATCACCAATGAGAAGCAACAGCATATGTCGTGTCCGCAACAAGCTGAGATGCGGAGGTTGATTAGACATACACTCACTAACATTATGGAGCAGCAATGATTTGAGGCTGAAGCACCTCCGGCACCGGTAGATCGCGTACAGGGGGTAGAACCTCGACAGCGTCGTGTTAGACGTCATACACAGCCACAAACACAACCACAACCACAAATGGACTTGCACGATGAGCCAGAGCCCGAGGTCCAACCAGAGCCCGAGGTCCATCCAGATTCCAAGACTCAATATGATGGACTCTTTGATTATCCTTCACAGTGGAGACCTACTCATGTGGAGGAGGCAGAGAAGAGGATTAGATATGAGGTTGAGGAGGGTATTTATTCAGATGTTTACCCTCGCCACGGCCCAAGTCAGGTGAGTGGGGTTATTAATGATGATGATGATTTCGTTAACCCTCCACTTAGGACTTTTTACACGCCGATATATTCGGTAAGTGGCTTTAGGGTTCCTTTATCATCATCACAAGCGGATATTCTGCCCTTCTCTGATCCGTCTACGACTTCATCTATTGGGGTACGTCTTATCCTTGCTCAACGGGAGGAGTTGATTAGAAAAGGGTATCGTGAGCGACATCCGACGAAAAAAGTTCACCCCGACTGCTTATGACCAAAAGTATGAAACGATAAATAAGTGAAACAATTTATTTAGATGTAATAAAACTTTGTTGTATTAGCTGTATTAGTTGTAAGAAAACATTTATGGATTTTCTGTATGATTTTTTAAGTTTTTATTTGGATGTTTGTTGTATGGTTTTTTAAGTTTTTGTTCAATTTAGTATATTGTTTTGAGACTTTAGTACAAGTTTTACAGTTTGTTATATTGTTTTTGATATATTTTACATGTTGTAAAATATGGAATATGGATTTTCTGTGTGTAGGTGGGATTACAAGAGTTTGATTCTGCTGTAGGAGTCACTGCAAGTGAACTCGCTACATAGTGTAGCGATTTCAGTGAATTCGCTACATCGTGTAGCGAGTTCACTTGCAATGACTTATACAGCAGAAACAAACTACTGTAATCCCACCTGCACCCAGAAACTGAAACTGAAACTCAAAACAGCACAATTTACAACACAAATTGTAGAAACAATCAAAATTACATCCAAGTTATACTCAAACGAAATCCAAATGAAATACAAAGTAAATCCAATAACTCAAACATAAATTACATGGAAAACATTCTTTTACTCTCTAATGTTTGGGAATCTACGACGATTGTGGCATTTTTGTTTGCATGATTAACACTGAGTCTTCCGTTTATCTACTAGAAAATCCATACAGTTTCGGAATCTTCTTGATATAGGCCGTCCGGACTTCACAGAACGTCGAAGTTGGGGATTAGAGAAAAAATGTGGCAGCAAACCATCTACATTAGGGGTGTCAGCGGTTCGGTTCAAACCGCGGTTTGAGACTGAATCGAACCAAACTAGGTGGTTTGGTTTGGTTTGGTTTTTAACGATTAACGGTTCAGCTCGGTTCCAAAAATTTATAAACCATGCGGTTCGGTTTGCGGTCTGACTCCTCTAAACCGAACCGAACCGAACCGAACCATTTCGAGTTGAACCGCCAAACCGAACTGTCGAGCTAAACCGCCAAACCGAACCACCGATGTCACAACCCTAATCCTAGGCACTATTTTAAGCACATGTTGAGCACGTGTGTGTGGGTGCGTTGCATCTCATTCCATGAGTTAGATGATATTTATGATCTTTATGTGTTAGTTTAATATTTTAATAATTTATTTGGCATTTTGAGTATGTTAATAAATTAACTTTGATTATTTAATGTTTAAATGAATCAAATAGGAATGGTGTAGTAAATTAATAATATTGGAAAAGTTAAATAATAACTTTTAAAATGTTGAGGTGCTTTAGTGTCAAAGTTGAATCTTAAGGTTGTTAGTTGTATCAACTAAGGAGCTAGAGGAGCTTAAGTGGAAAATAAGTTAATCTATATCCTCATTCCATGAAAAAGGCTTCATAATTTCAAAGCCTTAGCTAAGTTCATCCTCTGTTCTCCTTGTGGAGAAAAACCTAGGCTTTCCATTCAATAATTCCTTATAAATCCATCTTTTATCCGTTCTTCGATTCGTCTTCACCAAAATGTTCGGGAAGCCGAGAGGATCGCGTCTATCCGATTAAAGTTTTTCTTATTTTTGAATTATTTGAGGTAAGTTATTATGTTTTCTTTCTAATCTTGTTCATTTGAGGTTTTATGTTGAAATGGATGATTTATAAATATTGCATGTAAATTTGGAACATATTACTTGGGTTAAAATGGTTTATGGATGAGTTATATTATGAGTATACGGTAGTATTAGCTTAGTATGAAAGGCTTGAGGTATAAAATTTCTATATGTTAGTTTGGACCATTTTATTTGGTTTTAGAATGGATTGGAATAGGTTTTGGAGGAGTATAATGAAGTGAGAATATATTGGTTTGGTTGAGGTTGAAATGGGTGAAATGTAAATATTGTAAGTTATTATGATTTTCTTCAAATTCTTGCTCATTCAATGTAAAAATGAATATTGTTGTTGTATAATTGGTTTTTGGCATTTTGGAACATTTTTATTTGAGTTGGAATTATAGTGGAATGATTCGAACTGAGGTTGGTTAGGGTGTTGTTATTTAAGTTGATAGAATAGTATTAAGTTGAGGTTAATGTTGTAGTGGTTGGTATTTATAGGTTGCATGTGGTGTTTGATCATTTTTGTAACGACCCTAACCCTAGGCACTAATTTTAATATCATATTGTGTGCTTTTAATATTACTGTTAATATTATGTGTCCATTTTTATATACTTGATTTATTATATTAGGATAAATGATAGGAAAATAAGTTATTGTTCTAAAAGAAAATATAAAAATAAAAATTTGATAAAGAGTATGGGAAAGTGAAATTGAGTAGATTAAATAATGGGAAATAAGGAGTTCATCTAAATGGCTTAATTGGTGAAAGCCTTGGAAAATAAGTTGAGGTGGGGAGGGGACCATCCTCCCTAATTCACTCTCCTTCCCCTCAATAGTCAACACACACCATACCTCCCATGCTCTCCCTTTCCCCTTCCCATACTTTCCCTAGTCACCTCCCTCCTCCTTCTCATTTCACTCTTACATTTCTCCATGGAAAGAGCTTTGTGAAAGCCTCCATTTCTTAAACTCCTACCAAGATCATTTCTTGTCCATTTCTAAATCCAAGTGTCCTTTTATGAGTGGTTCATCTCAAGGAGTTGATCAAGCCTAGAAAAGCTTCATTTCATTTTGTATTGGCTAAGGTGAGTTGTTATGATTTCCTTTCTCTTAAATGTTCATAACTCTTGAATGTTATTCTTGTTCTTATGAAGTTGTTTCATGCCTTGGAAACTTTATATGAGTTGGATGATGGGTAAATGGATTGGGTTGAGGTTAATGTTCTTGGAAGATGACCTAGAGGGTATAAAATGGGTGGAATGTGGAATGATAAATAAATTAGAATTTCTTTATTTTGGGTTTGCACGATTTAGGATGAACTTGGTAAAGCTAGGAAATTTTCTTGTTAATTCTTGAATTTAGAGTAGAAGGAAAAATTGGAAAGGAAGAGAAAAATGGTAAAAAAGGAAATTTGGAAAATCTGAGTCTGCTGGGAATTCGCCTTGGGCGGTCGCCCATGGGGACATGTGCGGTCGCCCATGAGTCCAGAAACACCATTGCCTTGAAAATCCTCTTGGGCGGTCGGTATGGGCGGTCGCCCTTCCTTTTGAATTCCTCTTTGAGCGGTCGCCCATGCTGGTAAGTGCGGTCGCCCACCTTGGCAGAAACTTAGGGACCCTTTGAAATCCACTTGGGCGGTCGCCCAAGTGGTATGGGCGGTCGCCCAAGCCTTCAGAACTGACCTTTAAAGTTGAACCAGAATTAGTTAGCAATCTTATTTGGTCCCTTATAGATTGTGACTCCCACTTGATAAATTGAACTCGAATCTTCATAGAGACCTTGCATTATAAGTATAATGACCTTGTAGGATGGATTGATGATATTTCCTTGCCTTACTTGAGTTCTTACACAATGTTATATTATGCATAGTGTATTGATTTAAATGTGGCACTATGATATTGGTTGGACATGAGTATATTTTACCATGTTGCTATATTGTTATCCCTTTTTGAGGATTATGTTTCAAGTAACTATTATGTGCTTGATATTTGTTAATCAGCTGATGTTGGGGGTATAACATAATACGATCAATTATGGAAGTGTGACCTAATGTGATCGGATTATGTTATATCTGTGACCGTCCCCTCCCCGTGGCGCAGGTCGGGGTATAGCATCTGTAGTGAGCCAAAAGCCTTACAGAGTTGCTACTATCTTATTTGGTTCCCTGAAAAACGGGTCTTATAAGATGTGAGTATTGCTTAAGCAGCTCACTGTAAGATTGGAGTATTATTATACCCAATGTTGTACGACTACTGTTCAGACGGGAAAAGATAAACCAAGGTAATGGAATGTGTTTATAGCTTTTCCAATGTGTTATGTGCGACTTGTTATGTGTTGCATTTATCTGGCATATTGATGCATTCATAATAGCTTGCTGAGATTTATTCTCACCCCTCTCCCTTTAATGTTTTTAGATCCCGAGACAGGCGGACCGGCCAAGTAAGGGAGGAAAGGAGTTTGGCAGTGAGCTTTTGGGTATTGTCGGGGTACGTTAGGTTGGCGTAGAAAGTATATTTTGCTATAATTCCTTTTGGGAGTTTGTAATTATAAACTTAAATTTCTACGTTGGAACCATAATCTTTTGTAACTAAACAGTTTAAGTATTTTCAAGTTGGTCCACTCTTCCTTCGATATGGAGAGTAGTGGAGTTGTTTTGAAATGGAAATGTTAATGATGTTGATGTTTGAAGTTTAATTCAAAGTTTTAAAAAGTTTAGTATATTTGGGTTAGTTTGAGGACGCTCCAACTCGGGACACGTGTAGGTTCCGGGTCGGGGTCCTCACAGTTGGTATCAAAGCTCGGTTAGAGTTCTCGGGTAGAGTCTAGCTGAGTGAGAGTGTGTGATAACTGACGTCGAGTGTTTAATGCAGGAGTTTGTACTAATGGCGGGAAATGATGGTGATCAGAATCGGGCTTTGGGTGATGTTGGTAATCCGAATGCCGAAATGATGGATATGTTCCGAGTGTTTCTTCAGAATATGACAGCTCAGAATCAAGGTAGGGGACAACAACAACCCGAAGGTAGGCAAGGGCACCATGGTCTAGAGAAGTTCGTGAAGATGTCTCCTCCTAGCTTCAACGGAGATCCGGATCCGGTGAAGGCGGAAAGGTGGCTTGAAGCAATGAATAAGATTTTCTTGGCTATGGAGAGTTCGGATGCGGAAAAGGTGAGATGTGTCGTTTTCAAGTTGGAAGGACCCGCGGAGCACTGGTGGCAGGTAGTGAAGGATGGTTGGGACCGGGATTTGACACCGCAGACTTGGGAAAATTTCACCCGTAAGTTCCGGGATCACTTCGTTCCGATGATGACTAGAGATAAGAAAGAGGTTGAATTTCTGAAATTGGAGCAAGGGACAATGTCTATAGCACAGTATTCAGCAAAGTTTACGGAGTTGGCCCGATATTGTCCTCATTTGGTACCGGATGAAGAGAGGCGTATCTACAGGTTTGTGAAAGGCTTAAGGGTAGAATTCAGGAAGCAGCTTTTGACTCATGACTTCGCCAACTTCCAAGCGGCTGTGAACATGGCGTATCGGATTGAGAATGTCATAGAGGAGCATCTTGGTAAAAATGAAGGTGGGAACAGAAATAGATTCCAAGGTCAAGGTTCGGGACAGAACAGAGGGCAGTCAAGGACATTCACTCCGGGAGTAAATCGAGGAGGAAACGTAGCGGCTCCGGCAAATCGTTCGACTTCCAGTCAGTTTGGGACAACGTGTGGATATTGCAAGAGGCAAGGGCATTCGAAGGACAAGTGTTGGAGCAAGCAAGGCAAGTGTTTGGAGTGTGGGTCGACAGGCCATTTTCGAAGGAATTGTCCCAAGTGGCAGAGTAAGCAAGCTTCGGGTAGTGGTCAAGGGGGACAAGGTAGTGGTGTGAAGAGAGATGTCGACGGAAAACCAAAAGATAGAGTCCAAGGTCGAGTGTTTGCCTTGGGTCGAGGAGAGGTCGATCCTAATGCCGTCATTAGTATAGTTCCTGTCTCAGGAGTTAAGGCCCGCATTCTTATAGATCCCGGGTCTTCCCATTCATTTGTGGCATCTCATTTTGCATTCTCATTGCATATTTTGCCTGAATCTATGCCTTATGTGTTGGAGGTCTCTACTCCTATGGGAGAGTGCCTTGCATCTTCTCTGATATATCGTGGTTGTGATGTGACCATATGTGGGCATGTATTGCCGGTGGATTTGGTCGAGTTACCAATCCGTGATTTTGATGTGATCCTTGGGATGGATTGGTTGAGTCATTGTCATGCTTTGGTAGACTGTCGTAGAAAACGCGTCTCATTTGCTATGCCTGATGTGCCTACTTTTATATTTGTTGCAGATAAATCTATGTTTGGTTTACATGTTATTTCCGCCTTAAAAGCTAGAAAGATGTTATCTAAGGGGTGTGCGGGGTACTTGGCTTATGTGGTAGATTCCAATAAGAAGTTGCCCGAGTTAGCTCATGTTCCGGTTGTGAATGAGTTTAGTGACGTGTTTTCTAGTGAGTACTCTATGCCTCCGAATCGTGAGGTAGAGTTTTGTATTGACTTAGTACCCGGTACCGCCCCTATCTCTAAAGCACCCTATAGAATGGCTCCGGCCGAGTTAAAAGAGTTGAAAGTCCAATTGCAAGAATTGCTAGACCGGGGTTTTATTCGCCCTAGTGTGTCTCCGTGGGGAGCACCGGTTCTATTTGTTAGGAAGAAGGATGGTACCTTACGATTATGTATAGATTATCGTTTGTTGAATCAAGCCACTATAAAGAATAAGTATCCTCTTCCGCACATAGATGATTTATTTGACCAACTCCAAGGTTCCGTTATCTACTCAAAACTTGATTTGAGAAGCGGATACCATCAGTTGAAGATTAGGCCGGATGATATTGCCAAAACAGCTTTCCGAACTAGATATGGTCACTATGAGTTTGTTGTAATGCCGTTCGGGTTGACTAATGCTCCAGCTGTGTTTATGGATATGATGAACCGTGTTTTCAAGCCTTACCTTGATAGTTTTGTGGTGGTCTTCATAGATGACATCCTCGTGTATTCTAAGTCCCGGGAAGAGCATGAAAATCATTTGAGGATTGTTTTGTCAGTTCTTCGTGAGAAGCAGTTGTATGCCAAGTTCAGCAAGTGTGAGTTTTGGCTTGAGTAGGTTTCTTTCTTGGGGCATGTCGTGTCGAGTTCGGGGATTTCCGTGGACCCTTCGAAAATTGAGGCCGTGGTTAATTGGAAGCAACCTTCGACTATGACCGAGGTCCGTAGTTTTCTTGGTTTGGCGGGGTATTATCGGAGGTTCATTGAGGGGTTTTCTCGGATTGCTACCCCATTGACTAGGTTGACTCGGAAAGATGTATCGTTTGTATGGGATTCTAAATGTGAAGAAAGTTTTAATGAATTGAAAAAGAGATTGACGACGGCTCCTGTTCTTACCCTTCCGGATGGTTGTGAGAATTTTGTAATCTATAGTGATGCCTCGAAGGCGGGTTTGGGTTGTGTTCTCATGCAAAATGGGAAGGTTATTGTATATGCCTCTAGGAAGTTATCACCGGCGGAACAGAATTATCCTACTCATGATATGGAATTGGCGGCGATTGTATTTACGTTGCATAAGTGGAAGCACTACCTTTATGGGGCGAAGTTTGAGATTTTTACCGACCATAAAAGTTTGAAGTACTTATTTACTCAAAAGGAGTTGAACAACCGACAAAGGAGATGGCTTGAGTTCTTGAAGGATTTTGATTGTATAATTTCTTATCACCCGGGGAAGGCCAATGTAGTGGCGGATGCGATTAGCCGAAAGGCGTATGTGCGACTTTGAGTTCCCGAGAATTGAAGAGTGAGGTAATTATTGCGAATGTTCGAGTCGTTCCTACTTTGTATGGAGATTTGAAGGAAGCTCAACAAGGTGATCCGGAATTGAAGAAAATTTTTGATCAAGTACAAGAGGGGAAAGCCGGGGAATTTGCTTTGAATAGAGATGGGATTTTAACTTTCCAAGGGAGAATTTGCGTTCCTTCATCGCCGGAAATCAAGAAGCGTGTTTTAGAGGATGGCCATAAGTCCAAGTTTGCGATTCATCCGGGTAGTACCAAAATGTATCAAGACTTGAAGCGTGGGTATTGGTGGAATGGTATGAAGAGGGAAATTGCGGATTATGTGTCCAAGTGTTTGACTTGTCAACAGATTAAGGCGGAACATCAGAGACCGGCGGGACTACTTCAACCATTGGATATTCCGAAATGGAAATGGGAAGGGATCTCGATGGATTTTGTTTCGGGTTTGCCTCTTACCGCGAAGAAGATGGATGCTATTTGGGTTATTGTGGATCGGTTGACGAAGTCGGCTCATTTTCTTCCGGTATCAACCAAGTTTTCGCTAGAGAAGTTAGCTCAGTTGTATATGAAGGAGATTGTGAGACTTCACGGGGTTCCGGTTAGTATTGTTTCCGACAGAGATCCGAGATTTACTTCTAGGTTTTGGAGAGCATTGCATGAAGCCTTGGGTTCTAAATTGTGTTTCAGTACGGCGTTTCATCCTCAAACCGAGCGGTCGATCAGAGAACTATTCGATACTTGAGGATATGTTACGGGCTTGTGTGATGGATTTCCAATTGTCATGGGAGGATCATCTACCTTTAGTGGAGTTTGCCTACAACAACGGTTATCGATCTAGTATTGAGATGGCTCCGTATGAAGCGTTGTATGGTAGGAAGTGTCGATCTCCGATGTGTTGGGACGAGTTTGGTGAAGCGAGACTTTGGGGCCCGGATTTGGTTCGAGATTCTACGGAGAAGATCAAAGTGATTCGGGATAGATTGAAGACGGCTCGAGTAGACGAGAAAAGCTACGGACAATAGAAGACGGGATTTATCTTTTCGGGTTGGTGACTTTGTGTTCTTGAAGGTCTCTCAGGACGGGAATCAAAAGGTTTGGTAATAAGGGTAAATTGGCTCCGAGGTTCGTTGGTCCGTTTGAGATCTTAGAGAAGATTGGAGATTTGGCTTACCGGTTGGCATTACCTCCGTCTCTTTCTTTACTCCATGATGTTTTCCATGTTTCTATGTTGAGGAAGTATTGTCATGATCCTTCCCACATCTTGAGTTCTCCCCCCGACGATGTTCAAGCGGACATGTCTTATGTTGAAGAGCCATTAAGAGTCTTAGAATTCCAAGTTAAGGAGTTGAGAACTAAGAGTATCCCTATAGTGAAGGTCCTTTGGAAGAATCATACCGTTGAGGAAGCAACGTGGGAGCTAGAGTCGGAGATGAGAGCGAAACATCCGTGGTTGTTTGAAAATCCAAGTAAGTCTTTTTAAAATTCGGGACGAATTTTCTTTAAGGGGGAGTGAGTGTAACGACCCTAACCCTAGGCACTAATTTTAATATCATATTGTGTGCTTTTAATATTACTGTTAATATTATGTGTCCATTTTTATATACTTGATTTATTATATTAGGATAAATGATAGGAAAATAAATTATTGTTCTAAAAGAAAATATAAAAATAGAAATTTGATAAAGAGTATGGGGAAGTGAAATTGAGTAGATTAAATAATGGGAAATAAGGAGTTCATTTAAATGGCTTAATTGGTGAAAGCCTTGGAAAATAAGTTGAGGTGGGGAGGGGGTCCTCCCTAATTCACTCTCCTTCCCCTCAATAGTCAACACACACCATACCTCCCATGCTCTCCCTTTCCCCTTCCCATACTTTCCCTAGTCACCTCCCTCCTCCTTCTCATTTCACTCTTACATTTCTCCATGGAAAGAGCTTTGTGAAAGCCTCCATTTCTTAAACTCCTACCAAGATCATTTCTTGTCCATTCCTAAATCCAAGTGTCCTTTTATGAGTGGTTCATCTCAAGGAGTTGATCAAGCCTAGAAAAGCTTCATTTCATTTTGTATTGGCTAAGGTGAGTTGTTATGATTTCCTTTCTCTTAAATGTTCATAACTCTTGAATGTTATTCTTGTTCTTATGAAGTTGTTTCATGCCTTGGAAACTTTATATGAGTTGGATGATGGGTAAATGGATTGGGTTGAGGTTAATGTTCTTGGAAGATTACCTAGAGGGTATAAAATGGGTGGAATGTGGAATGATAAATAAATTAGAATTTCTTTATTTTGGGTTTGCACGATTTAGGATGAACTTGGTAAAGCTAGGAAATTTTCTTGTTAATTCTTGAATTTAGAGTAGAAGGAAAAATTGGAAAGGAAGAGAAAAATGGTAAAAAAGGAAATTTGGAAAATCTGAGTCTGCTGGGAATTCACCTTGGGCGGTCGCCCATGGGGACATGTGCGGTCGCCCATGAGTCCAGAAACACCATTGCCTTGAAAATCCTCTTGGGCGGTCGCCCAAGAGGTATGGGCGATCGCCCTTTCCTTTGAATTCCTCTTTGAGCGGTCGCCCATGCTGGTAAGTGCGGTCGCCCACCTTGGCAGAAACTTAGGGACCCTTTGAAATCCACTTGGGCGGTCGCCCAAGTGGTATGGGCGGTCGCCCAAGCCTTCAGAACTGACCTTTAAAGTTGAACCAGAATTAGTTAGCAATCTTATTTGGTCCCTTATAGATTGTGACTCCCACTTGATAAATTGAACTCGAATCTTCATAGAGACCTTGCATTATAAGTATAATGACCTTGTAGGATGGATTGATGATATTTCCTTGCCTTACTTGAGTTCTTATACAATGTTATATTATGCATAGTGTATTGATTTAAATGTGGCACTATGATATTGGTTGGACATGAGTATATTTTACCATGTTGCTATATTGTTATCCCTTTTTGAGGATTATGTTTCAAGTAACTATTATGTGCTTGATATTTGTTAATCAGCTGATGTTGGGGGTATAACATAATACGATCAATTATGGAAGTGTGACCTAATGTGATCGGATTATGTTATATCTGTGAAATCCCCTCCTGTGGCCACAGGTCGGGGTATAGCATCTGTAGTGAGCCAAAAGCCTTACGAGTTGCTACCATCTTATTTGGTTCCACTGAAAACGGGTCTTATAAGATGTGAGTATTGCTTAAGCGGCTATTTGTAAGATTGGAGTATTATTATACCCAATGTTGTACGACTCTTGTTCGAGACGGGAAAAGGTAAACCAAGGTAATGGAATGTGTTTATAGCTTTCCCAATGTGTTATGTGCGACTTGTTATGTGTTGCATTTATCGGCATATTCTTTGCATTCATAATAGCTTCTTGAGATTTATTCTCACCCCTCTCCCTTTAATGTTTTTAGATCCCGAGACAGGCGGACCGGCCAAGTAAGGGCGGAAAGGAGTTTGGCAGTGAGCTTTTGGGTATTGTCGGGGTACGTTAGGTTGGCGTAGAAAGTATATTTTGCTATAATTCCTTTTGGGAGTTTGTAATTATAAACTTAAATTTCTACGTTGGAACCATAATCTTTTGTAACTAAACAGTTTAAGTATTTTCAAGTTGGTCCACTCTTCCTTCGATGTGGAGAGTAGTGGAGTTGTTTTGAAATGGAAATGTTAATGATGTTGATGTTTGAAGTTTAATTCAAAGTTTTAAAAAGTTTAGTATATTTGGGTTAGTTTGAGGACGCTCCAACTCGGGACACGTGTAGGTTCCGGGTCGGGGTCCTCACAATTTTCTTTGAGTTGGAAGTCTTGAAATGGTATTTGGTTGTTGTTGGATTTGGATTGAGGCAAAATGGGATGGGTTATAGTGAATTTGGAGTGTTGGAAAATGTCATTTTGAGGTAAAATGGGAAGGGTCAAGGATGTAGCTGATGTTTCAGCTCTGAAGCTGATTTTATGCCTAGGGCACGACTCGTGCCCTATGTCACGAGTCGTGCCATGCCTTCGGTCACTAGTCGTGCCTTGGTGGACGACTTTATCAGACTGCATGTTAAGGGGGGACGACTCGTGCCCTATGGGACGAGTCGTGCCCTGCCCTATTGCCTCTGTACCAGTTTTCAAGCAATTAACACCTAATCTACCTAGTGCATCTTTAACTCCTTTTTTACTCTAATCCTAGTACAACATATGAGCTATACAATGATGTCTTCACTTGTCCAAAATGATATTGGGAAGGTTCTTAAATATTGTCTTGAAATTGGTTGAAAAGCATAATGTTGAACTTAGCCAAAGTTGATCAAAACTTGGTAAATCAATCTTGAAACTTTATAAAGGTTACTCAATGTTGTATAGTGAATATGTAGGGTTTTCTTGTGATACATTGTGCCCATACTTGGTTACATATTCATGATTTGTGGTTCAAATAGTGTATGAAATATATGTTGCAATATTGTATTGGGTTGAACATGAGTATGAATACCATGTTGTTACTTTGATATCCCTATGGTGGATTTATTTTCAAGTATCTATTATGTGCTTGAATGTGTTTATATCAGCTGATGTTTAGGGGTATAATGGAATACGATCAATATGGAAAATGTTCTATAAGGTGATCGAATTACATTATACTGTGTCCTTACGTGACGCAGATTGGGGTGATAGTTCTGTATTGAGCCAAAAGCCTTACAGTTAGCTAGTATCTTATATGGTTCTCTGAAATATGAGTCTTATAAGAGGTGAATATGCTTAAGCAGTTCACAAAAGAAGGGAGTTTCACTCCCACGTTGTACGACATATTGTTCAGACAGGAAAGGTTAACTGAGGTAACGTAATGTGTTTATCGCTTTACCAATGTATGGTGAGCAACTTTCTTATGTGTTGCATCTTATTTGGCATCTTGTTGCATCATAATAGCTTATTGAGATTTATTCTCACCCCTTTTCCCTTTACTGTTTTAGATCACGCTGAGACAGGTGGACCAACCCAGTGAGGACGGGAAGGAGTTTGGACATTGTTCTTTTGGGATTGTCAGGGTATGTGAGAGTTAGTTGGTTGGGAGTTGCTTGTGGACATTACTCTTTTGAGGAACAACTTGTATATTGAACTAGTTTTGTAAACCTTTACATTTGTGTTCATTTTGTAATTAAACAGGTTGTTATCTTTTGAAAGTTTGTTTATAACTTTCCTCCAAGTGGAGATGTTTTGAGTTGGTTTTATGATTGGAATGTGAAAGTTTTTTTATCTTTCATGACACCATTGAAAACCTCAGACATGTTAGTAGTTATAATGCCATATCTGTAATCACCATCGTGTGCCAATGTCCATTTTCTAGCATCTAAATTCAGAAACCATGCAATTGCCTCGGGGTTAATTGAACGGATACTCTCTAAGGTAGATTTCAATTTTCTATCTTGACTTGCTTTACCCGCTCTCCAAAACAGATACTTCAAACCTTCCCCTTTATGCTTATCCAAGAAATTTGCTCGCATATGTCTCAATCAATATCGATGATTCACATTTGGCCACCACGTATCTTCCGCTATAATCTTAAAAATACCGTGATAACGGTCAGATATCAAGCATTCTTCACGACTCTTTATAATATGTCTGCAATGAAGATATAAGAACCAACGTCAGTTCGTCTAGTCCTCTTTTTCAACAACAACAAATGCAAGAGTAAGTATACTGTATTGGGCGTCAACATCCATGACAATCAGTATTACCCCTTTATATCTACCATGAAGGAATGTTCCATCAACAGAAATGACAGGCCGACAATGAGACAAAGCTTCAATGCAAGGCCAAATGCCCAGAACACCTGTTGAAACATGTTTAATTCACCGATAGGAGGAGGAGGATGAGTATACTCAACAATTGTTCTGGGGTTGTATTTTTGGATGGCTGCTAAGACGCGGGGTAACCTTATATAAGATTCCTCCCAATCTTCAAAAACCTCTGCAATGCCCTTCTGCTTTCTACACCATGCCTTCTTATAGGTAATTTCCTTTCCAAACATATCACTGTTGTGTGCAATAATAACTGCAACCTTGACATCTGAATCGGCCTTAATAAGACTAACTAATTGCCGACCAATAACTTTCGCATCTAGGTTGGGGTGATCTCGACTTTCTCCAAAATATAAGCAGCAATAAGGAGCATTATACTTGGTCACTTCCCAATAGCCAAACTTCCTCCTACTCACACGAACATAAAAATTGTATGGAAATTTTTTAATAGACATTCAATTACCCATGTGTGAGTTGTGTTCTTTCTTACCCTGAACCGACGATTGATGCGAATATGGTACTTTTTTATCAAATTGCGCCTCGTTCTTGCAATAAAAGCGTATCCCTTTAGCAATTTCATCTTTCTCCAAATCTCAAACTAGAAAACTAGGTTCATTATGGTAATCAATGAAGCCCTTTTCTTTTCGAGCAGAATAACCAATATCACTGTAAAAAAGGATAATCTGCTCTCTAATACCTTCGATTTTCTGGCGCTTTATAATGAAACAAATGTGTTTCCACGTCATCATCAATCGGTACATCATCACCCTCTCCCAAATTAACATCAGAATCACTACTACCCTCCTAATATTCATCATCAACATCGGCTAGCATTGCATCTACATCAGTGTCTTTATCTTCTTTTTAATAATCTACATCATCTTCATAATTATCATCATCAACTGGATCATTTGGGCATGCGATGTTACCATAATTTGAAGTTTGAGTTGATACAAGTGTTTGTTTACTTGTACCAACCCCTGCATCACGGTTACAACTTGATGAATACCCATAAATGTTCTCTATGTGTAGTGTTTCAAACTTTGGATAATGTTGATTTTCAATCAATTTTACAACTACATACAGCTGTAAATTACCCATCCCCCCAAATTTAGCTAAAACATCGAACATTATATCTATGCACGCATCATCTTCAATACGGAAAGGAAAGTACTCATCAATCCCGCTTTCAAAAGTATGAAGACATCTATAAATGACTTCCAAATCATATTGTAACCGATCTAATTCCATCTTTTTATATAATTTATCAATCAACTCATTGTATCTCCATCGACAATCAGCCTTAATTGCACATTTTGACCCTTTTTGAAGATCATCAAATGGTTGTTTATCATCACCTCCCCAATATCACATGAAAATGATTGAACCCCCGTTCATCTTTAACCCTACATTACGAAATCAAAGTGTTAAAACCTAAATAATAAAACCCTAACATTTATATATATCTATAGTATAAATCACACCATGGGTGAACAGTACTATGAACAGTACCAAATGCCAAATTTCTCATTTTGCCCTCACTAAGTTGTCCCTTTCCCATTTTGCCCTTTAAAAATTTTTTTTTTTAATGAAAAAAAAAACACCTGTCCTCGGAACACGGGCTTTTACTAGTAATATACTAAAACACAGTAAAAACTTAAATTTATATATCTAAACACAAGTAAAAACAATGATTAAAATGATGTTCATATACCTTGATTCTTGTGTTTTCAACGATTCTGAAATTAAATTATGTGAAAATTTGGAATTCTTTTTTATGAAAGTAAGTATGAGAGGATATGAGAGGATATAAAAATAAGAATGAATATGGATTTACAAACCTTATCTACTGAAAATTGACCTTTGTAAACTCGCTATACCATGTAGCGAGTTCTGTGTACGCCTAAACTCGCTACTTGGTGTAGTAAGTTTTGATTTGTTAATTACAGTTAATTAATTCAAACGATAAATATTAATTTAAATAAACTCGCTACATGGTGTAGCGAGTTTCAACGGTCAAGTGTTGAAATCGATACACCATGTAGCGAGTTCTAAAACATGGTCATTTTGGAAAATGATTTCAAATGTGAGTTATTTTGTTCGAAAAAAACTTTAAATTTGCTATTAATCAATAGCAAATTTAATTTTTTTTTTAAACATTCATTTTGAAATGAAGGGAGTACTAATTTAGGATATTTAGAATATGATAGGAAGGATATTAGTTAATAATATTGAGAAATCAATTAATGTTATTAAAAGTTAAAAATACCCTTAATAAATTCCAAAGAGTTAGTAAGATACTCATGTCACATACTCCCTCTGTCCCAAAATGTTTGTCCCATTTGACTTTTTTGTTGAACTTTGATCACAAATATATGACAATTTAATTATGTTCATGAAATTCTAAAAATTCCTATTGATTCACCATTAATAATATTATCAACAACTTTTAGAATTTCATGAACATGACTAATCTCTCATAAATTTGTGGTCAAAGTTTAACAAAATAGTCAAATGGAACACACATTTTGGGACGGAGGGAGTAATAAATAATAAATGTTGTATTTGACTTATCAAACATGTTAATAAATATGATTTTATTTGTTTATACGTTACTTACATCTTGATAAAATTACACTAAAATGATTTTTTATCTAGAAATATGTTATTTCTGAACAAATAAAAAAGAAAAGGATAAACTTTATTATCAAGAGAAGGGAGGGATAGCTGTGCCATTTTGGTACCAAAAAAAATTAAAAAAAATGTCAATTATAGTATGGAAAATATTTTATGTACGTGAAAATATGATACGATAGATATGAAGTCCGGGAGGCTACAGTTACTATGGTCCAATACTATGAAAGTTTTTCCCCACAAACCCACACAAAAATAGCAGTAGACAAAAGTAACTGTAAAAGTAAAATGGTTCAGTAACTCAATGGGCTTGTGTGCTTTTGTCCTGCTACTAACCCCTCTCTCTCTCTCTCTCTCTCTGCTTTCTTAAAAGTAAAAGTAAATTTGATTGAACTTTAACTAAAAATTAAAATTAATGAAAGACTAATTATCCAAATGAAAATTTTAAAATTGTTATTGAAATTACTTTCAATGTATTAATAGCAAGTTTTACAATTCCATTTAGATATAATAGACAAACACTACCTCAGTCAGTCAAGGTGTCACGAGTCCAACGGTACAACTTAAAATCTCTTGACCCGCTTTACAATATTACAACTTGGTAAACATTCGCATTTCAAGGGCTCACTATAATCTTCCGATCAAATGCATCATACAGAAATTGATGAATTCATCTCTGTAAGAAAACGAGCATAGGTACTGTGATCTGAAGTGTTCTTAAAGCCATTAATAGATTCACAAAAGAATCTCAAAACTGCAGCTAGATGTTGCGAGTCATTTGATGCATAAGCTGCTTCAAGAAATAAGGAGGGACGGACTGTGTTCACCTGAATCCACCAAAAAGATCAAGTACGAAAAAAGTTATCATACATACAACTATAGTGGTCTACATTTCTTTTCCAGAATTTTAGGACAACGGGTTTTTCGTGCCTGGGGTTCGGCCGATGAAAACCCGGATTTAAGCAAAGGTGTAGGGGTGGAAATGGTTCGGTTTAGCTCGGTTTGGCCAAATTTAGAAGTCAAACCGCTAACATCGGTTTGGAAAAATTCCAAACCGAGCTAAACCATAAAAATTTTCAAACCGAGCTAAGCCAAACCGCTATGGTTCGGTTTGGCTCGGTCTAAACCGCGGTTTGATATGCGGTTTCCAAGTCAGCAAGTGAAGATTGGGTACGGGAATAATTAACCAATGGAAAAAACAATATCAAGAGAGACTTAGGTAGCTAACAAGTATAGACAAATATACAAATAGGTTATTGGCAAGTACAAGTTTGAATCTCCACATGCATTTAGCCGATCATCAATAGCTCTATTTTCCATGGGTTGTAGACACAGATCCATGAACATTAGCAATAAAAAATAAACCACATAGCATGATTGACTGTGAGACAGTCACCGCAAGGATCCACAGATTAGTTCCATATTGGGACTTGTAAAAAAATAAGACTGAATATATTAGTGTGTTTCTCTGAAATATCTAATCAGTCGTGCAAATAGGCGCATGAGAAAGAAAATACATGACACTTTTTGTGAGAGTCTAGAGAGCAGTCCGAAGAGAAACTAGTTGGGGTCTCAGGAACATGGTCATCAAATACTTAAGGCTGGTAGGAAATGGACATTAATTAGATAAGTTGCAGTGCAAGAAACAGTTGGAATATTTTACATCTTGACTCATGCAAATGTTTTACATATCGACTCTGCTAGTTCCATGGATATTAATTCACTGGATGTACAAATAATCTGTATATGCAATTTATTGTTGGTGATTTCTACAGCATATTTCAATAGATCACCAGGTGACTGGGAGCTGCCCTACATTGTGAAGTAACAAATGAACCAAAAGCACTTGTAAGAAGCCTGCTCTACCCATTTCATCACCCCCAAACAAAGAAAAAGAAAGGAAAATTACATGCCTTCACTGCTGCTCTTAAATCAAAGGCCGAGATTAATTAGGTTTTTGAAGGACGGTCAAGATCGCGGTTTGATGGTTCGCCTCATGGCTCGGTTTGACGGTTCGGCTTGACGGTTCCAAACCGCGATTAGGGGTGTTAAACCTCAAGCTGAGCTGAACCACATGGTTTGTCAATTTTTCAAACCGAGCTAAACCGCTAATGTCTAAAAACCGAGCCAAACCGCACGGTTTGGCTTGGTTCGACTTCAAACCGCGGTTTGAGCCGAACCGCTTCCACCCCTACAAAGGTGTGTCACATAAAAGTGCCCGTCTTAATGCTATAAACTGAGTATTAATGTTATCAAGTGTTATTGTTACCCACTGCGCCAGATATTAATCTTTTACAAGATTTTCTCTTCTACAAGACTTTTTCTTACTTAGACTTTTTTTTTTTTAAGATTTTCAAATTGGCACATGCACCGACACTAAATAACACATATACTGACAATCATTTATAGATGCACTCCACTCACAAAAAGCATGCACCGACTCTTAATAACACATTTATTGACACTTATTTATAGATGCATTCTAATAACGATAGAGATCGTACGTGATCTTCTTTTCTACTTGGTTTAGATATGTAGTCATATTTAGTTACTATTTCCTTTTCATAGTTTAAGTAGGAGTCTTAGTATTACTTACCTACCAAGTTAGATTTATTCATGTATAAATTACTATCTCAAAGATCAATACAATTGAAGTCTTCCTTTTACCAAAACCTATATGGTATCACAGCTAGATCCGAATTTTTTTTTCTTCTCTCCTATAGCCGGCGCTGCAACCCTACCTCATGGCCGCCGCTGCTGACAACCACCTACCAAACTCTGCAGAACCAGACAAGCCTCTTGTCGTCGTCAACCTTGCCCACATTCTTCGCCTCACACCCACCAACTACATACCATGGAAAATTCAGATCGAAGCCACCCTTCTAAGTTACGCCCTCTTTCCCTACCTAGATGTTTCGCTTCCCGCTCAATTACCATCACCACAACCGACAGAACCATCACCACCGCTGAAACACCACCCAAACAAACAACCACAGTTGATAATCCCGCCTACATCACATGGTTCCGCCAAGACAAGCTTCTCCTTGGATCATTAGCCGGCACCTTATCGCCGCCTCTAGTAACTTTGATATCTCACTGTCAAACAAGCCATGATGCTTGGAAAACCTAGCAAAGACAAATGCCAATTCTTCCCGTGGCCATCTCAAACAAATAAAAGACCGCCTTCGTACTATTTCGAAGGGAACCAAATACATCACAGACTATATGCAAGAAATCAAGTCATGATCCGACCAACTAGCCTCCCTTGGCCGTCCATTTGAACCTGAAGATGTGGTCGATCGTGTTCTTGAACAACTAAATGACCCCGATTATGATAATGTGATCCAAGTTGTTCAAAGCCGAGAGATCTCATCTCTTTCGATGAACTCCACGAAAAACTTCTCAACCGTGAACTAACCCTTAAACACCGATCTAATCCCTCTCCCACCACCTTCCCAGCCTCTGTTCACTATTCAAACAGAATACCCACCAACAGAAACAACAAATCCACCATCACCAACACCCCGGCTACTACAAGTCACACCGCAAACCCTAGCCCCCCCCCCCCCGCCCCCTTCCAACCCTAATCCCAGTACAGAGGCCGTTGCCAGTGGTGCTGAAATTTTGGACACTTCCTAAACCAATGCCCTCGCTTCCGCCAAACCTATCTTAATGCCACATTCCCGACACCACCCACCTCCAACAACGCCAACTATAACCCCAATCCTACTTGGCCACCAAACCGAAACCCAACCCCATCCAATCTACGTGCCTATACAACAACTACAAACCAAAATCCACCTCCGAATTAGTTGTTTGACAACAGCGCCACCGATCATGTCATGATCTCACGACCTCAACAACTTGGCTATTCACTCTCCTTATGACAGTAGTACAAAGGAGTTGCTCATTGGTGATGATTCGGGCCTTCACATCTCTCATATCGGTTCTACCTCCCTCTCTACTCCTCATTGTTTTACCCTTAATCAAGTCTTACATGTCCCCACAGTGTCTCGTAATATAATATCTATTTCCAAATTTTGTCATGATAACAATGTCTCTATTCTCTTCTCATCCGATTCTTTTCATGTGAAGGATCTTCAAACGAGCACTATCCTCCTTCACGACAAGGCTAAATCTGGCGTCGTCTACGAATGGCTTCCTACCCAGTCTGTTGTTCGTGTCTCTCCACGAGTGATCAATTCCGTGTCTCTCTCCAACACCGCTATTTGGCATCATAGACTAGTACATCCTTCTTCTAGTATCTTAAGTCACATTAGTAACTCTTTTCATTTAAATATTCCTAGTTGTTCTTATTTTTCTTGCAATTCTTGCAACTGCAATAAGAGTCATAAATTGCCTTTTTCCAATAATACTATTACGTCTTCTGGACCTCTGGATGTCTTATATAGTGATGTTTGGACCTCCCCCTTGCACTCATTTGATGGTTTTAAATATTACATAATTTTCGTTGATCACTACTCCAAATACATTTGGTTGTATCCCCTCAAACATAAAAATGATGATGTCTCTGTTTTCATCAATTTCAAAAACCTTGTGGAAAAGTATTTCAAACGTCCCATTATCACTATTTTCGGTGATAACGGTGGCGAATATATTGGTCTTCGCTCCACTCTTAATGCTCATGGCATCACTCATCTTACGTCTCCTCCTCACACTCCGGAACACAATGGTTACTCCGAACGCCGTCATCGACACATAGTTGAGACTGGCTTGTCCCTCCTGTCTCATGCTCATATGCCATTGAAATACTGGACTCTAGCCTTTATCACTGCCTCATATCTTATCAATCGTATGCCCACGCCTACTCTCAAACTTGCATCTTCCTACTCCACTCTACTTGGTCATCTCAATTATCTCAAACTCTGAAGCTTTGGATGTCTCTCTTATCCCTATTATCCCTGACTTCGTCCATACACTAGTCACAAACTTGATCCTAAATCTGCACCTTGTGTCTTCGTAGGCTACTCGCCAACTCAGAGTGCTTATTACTGTTTGGAACCTAAAACCTCCAAGATATTTATGTCCCGGCATGTCAAATTTGTGGAAACACAATTTCCGTTCTCTACTACAACCGCCAGTCCCCTCTCTAATCCTACTTCCACTGTTGATATGTGGTGCACTTTCCATGTCCCTACCCTAGTCCACCACCCGAAGCCCCACAACTCAGCAGCAACCCGCACTATCCTGGCCACACCTGAACCGGCCACACTAACTGATAATCCTACTGGATCTCCAACATCCTCAGTCGAATCCCCTACTACCCCACCCGGATCAGCCTCCCTTGGTTCCACTTCATCCTCCAACCCAACACCGCACACTGCCGACTCTCCACCAGCCCCATCCCTACCTGCTCCATAACCTGTCGCCAGCAAAGGCCCTCAGACCAGAATTCAGAACAACATCACAAAGCCTATCCAAAATTAAATCTCCAAGCCACCCTTTACTCCTCTGCAGCTGAACCGAACACTGTGACTCAGGCACTAAAAATACCTGAATGGCGAGCAGCCATGCAGTCCGAATATGAGGCAATTCTTCGCAACAACACCTGGGATCTCGTTCCATCTACTTCGTCTCAGAATTTGATTGGGTGCAAATGGATTTTTCGGACTAAATATCACTCAAATGGGTCTATTGATCGTCACAAGGCTCGTTTGGTTGCTAAAGGATTTCATCAACGTCTTGGGTTAGATTATTCCGAGACATTTAGTCCCGTTGTTAAACCGGCCACCATTCGCACCATCTTGTCTCTTGCAACAGTACATGGCTGGTCACTACGTCAAGTGGATATAAACAATGCATTCTTACAAGGAACCCTTCATGAGGACGTTTTCATGGCTCAACCACCAGGTTTTGCCAGTACCACTCAACCTATTCATGTGTGTAAACTCCGTCAGGCAATCTACGGTCTCAAACAAGACCCATGGACTTGGTATACTAAACTAAAAACATATCTCATGACACTTGGTTTTTCGACCAGTGTCTCTGATACTCTATGTTTATTCTTCGAGTTGCACATCATTTATTGTATGTCGTGGTGTATGTTGATGACAAAATTATTACGGGGTCTGACAAATCTATGGTGGACAGGTTTATTTCTCAGCTATCTTCTCGATTCTCCCTAAAAGACCTTGGTGATTTATCGTATTTCCTTGGTGTTGAAGTTGTTCCAAATACTCATGACTTGTTTCTCAATCAACACACGTACGTTCAGTCAGGACCTTCTTACCCGAACAAATATGCTCGACGCCAAACCTGTACCTACATCTATGGTGCCTCATCCGCCGCTGACACTTCATGGAGGTTTACCCATTCTGAATCATTCTGAATACAGAGCCATTCTCGGCACACTTCAGTATCTTTCCCTAACAAGGTGTGATCTTTCTTTTGCTATAAACCGGTTGTCTCAATTTATGCATTGTCCGACTGATTTACATTAGGCTGCTTTAAAACGGGTATTGCGTTATTTAGTGGGTACAAGCACTCGTGGTCTTCTCATACGACGTGACTCTCCCCTTACTCTGCACGCGTTTACAGATGCAGACTGACGGGAGATAAGGATGATTATATCTCCACAACCGGTTACATTGTATACCTTGGTCGTAATTCTCTGTTATGGAGCTCTCGCAAACAGAAAACATTGGCTAGATCCTCTACTGAAGCCGAGTATAGGGTTGTTGCAGCCACTACAGCAGAGGTCGTGTTTACAACTCAGATGCTCGGACTCTTTGGTTTACCCCGCCGTACCCGTGTCGGACACTCCTATTTTAGTCTTATTGACAAGGGTCCGGCGGGGTAAACCAAATAGTCTGAGCATCATAGGTTTACAAAATTTGTTTAGTGAATTACATGTTCCTATCAAGATACCGCCTACCATTTATTGTGATAATATGGGTGCAACAAATGTAGCGGCAAATCTAGTTTTTCACTCCAAAACGAAGCATCTTGGTCTTGACTATCATTTTGTTCGTGAACAAGTTCAAAACAACAACTTACGTGTCTCTTATATTTCGGGAACATAGCAACTTGCGGATGCATTCACCAAATCATTACCAAGGCCGAGATTTCTGGAGTTAATTGCCAAGATTGGACTTTCTAACCGGTCGTCAATCTTGAGGGAGCGTAATAACAATAGAGATCTTACGTGATCTTCTTTCCTACTTGGTTTAGATATGTAGTCATATTTAGTTACTATTTCCTTTTCATAGTTTAAGTAGGAGTCTTAGTATTACTTACCTACCAAGTTAGGTTTACTCATGTATAAATAACTATCTCAAAGATCAATGCAATTGGAGTCTTCCTTTTACCAAAACCTATACTTTCCGCTCACAAAACACATGCACTGTCATTCATTAACACATTCACTTACACTCAATAACAAATGCAGCGCACTCATTAATACATGCACCAACGCTCAATAACGTATGCAACAGACATTCAATAACACATGCAATGATACACACTATTCAGCGAACATCGCGCATGAAAAAACCCGTTTCTCCTAAAGAGTAGGTAAAACAGTTTACTTTGTAAGACCCGACTCTTCTTTGGGTGCAAATATTTTTCCAAAAAACATTCCTAAGAGGGCCGAGATAACAGCTTATAATGCATTGACATGGTTTGATGAATCAATAACTAAATCAATCACCACATCTTCAATAAGAATGAATAATCTGATACTTCACAAGCAAACCATGTTATGCAAAACACGCTATACCACAACAAAAAAAGAACAGGACCGTACACTTTTCCAAACCCAACCCCCACAACCCCCCCCCCCTAAAAAAAATGTAGAGGAGCAAGTTTTTCAAGAAAGGTGATCCATTAATGAATTGATGATAAGTATTTTTTTTTTTTAAACAATATTTAACAAGTGGACATAAAAAATTCAACATTCACATCTGCAGCTATGGAGAAAAGAGAAAGAACCTTATTTTTTCGGGAATAACGTAATGCTTCAAGATAATATCCATCTTGCACAAGCAGCGCAACATAGTCATGATGCAAAAGAAGCTGTCTCAGCATATCCAAACCTAACTTCCTTGCTTGAAAGTTCTGCCGACCTGATTCTAGTAGTTGCAATGCAACTTCTTTTGAAGGCTCAAGAATCTGCAAACCAAGAACGTTCAGTTTAACTCGAGATGAAGAACAATTATTATGTAGATATCTCATAAATTTCCATTAATTATAGTATAGTGAAACCTTGTTTATAATGAACAATCCAAGTTCAGCATATCGCTCATTCCGAGCTAGCAGCCGTACTGTCAACACAGAGATATTTGGATGCACTTTCACTTTTTCCATGTTGGCACTGCAAATATTATGTCAAAAATATCTGAATAAACCCAAACAGCTATTTCTAAAAAGGATTTGGAGTGATAATGAACACTTGAACATAAGAAACACCAAAGCATATGTGCTCTAGTATACGTATACTCAACATAGAGATATTTGGACGTAATTATAATTTTTCCAAATAAGTGCTAGAAGGAGTGGAAATGATAGAACCACATATGATAACATGACAGAAAAAATAGAAATAAAACTAACGAAATTTGCAATAACAAAACATATGTTCCGCATAAGATAAGATAAGTAATCTTGATAGCCTAAACACGATTATATTAGATGAGGCAAAGGACCAGATCATATTTGGGTTAAATAAATGCTCCCTCTGTCCCGGAGTGATAGTCCTGTTTGACTTTTTATGGTCAACACAAGGGAGCTTTGGCCAAACATTGATGTCAATCTGTTCATCCCAATAAAATTGTAGCAATTGTTTTAGATTAAATTACTTTAAGGATTTATCAATTGCTGGATTTACAATTTCACTAAGATGATTGACACTAACATTTTGGTCAAACATCACTTGTGTTGGCCATCAAAAGTCAAATGGGACTATCTTTCTAGGACGGAGGGGGTATTGCTTTTGCAAGGTATAACATTTTAGAAAGTACCTGCGCAGATACTCAACAATGATTGCAATCAAGTAAGAAGCATCTCTGACCATTTCTTCCTCAACAGGAGAAAACACAAAACTGTATAGCTCATCTGGTGCAATTGCAGCTGAAGTAACTATGGATTCCTGCTGTCCAGAAACATTAGCATTTAACGGTTGCTCGCCAGATCCCACAATTTGGGAATGATTTTCAGTAATGGGAGATTCAGTCCCCATAAAAGTTTCTCTGTCAACACTATCAGGAAATTTGATTTTTAGCTTTTCAAAATTACTGTTGTCTTCAGAGTCCGAAGTTAGATAACTAGACCTATTGATCGTTTCCCTCTCCTCCCTGTCAAAAGGTTCACCTTCAACGGACCTCTTGAACGAACCTTCTCTGTTGGTGGGTTCGTCAGCACAAGTGTCTGGACTATTTGCATGAGAAACAACCGAGGTTAAAGTCCTTTCTGCTTTCATTCCGTCCTTGAGATAGCTGCCCATTTTAACTGAAAATGAATAAGAAGTCACGAGCACTTCTATTGCCCGGAAAACAATGGGCAGAGGTCTTCGCTCAATTATGATACTGCGAGCTATCGCCAAGCACAAGTATTTAGCCTGAGACATATCACCAACTATATTAAGTTATCCTATTGCAATTGTCAAGTAAAGTTTACAGGTTGGATAAAAGAGATAAATGTATTAAATCCATTGAAAAGAGCACCCCTTCCATATCCTGATCAAAGAATCCACGTCAAGAATTCAAACATTTTGAAGGATTGACATGGTTTCCATAGACATCTTAATTATAAGAGCAAATTACAGTAAACCCCCACGAACTATTTCATTTGGTAATCGGTGTACAGTGTCCATGTCTTCATAGGGGTTTTGTGGCGAGTAAAGTACAACCTGGTAACCGCTAATAGTTCATGGTGTTTGCTGTAATTTGCTCTAACTATAAGCATTACATTATTTTGACTAACTGCAAGTTTAGTGCAACAAAGGGTAAAATTGGAAGAGCATAAACATTTACGACCTTAAGTTTTGAAAAGAGATTCTTTGAGTTATAGTATCTCAAAACATAAAGTAGAAGTCTAAGTGGAATGGTGAAGTACTACCTTCTTCGCTTCCAACTTCCTGCGCTGCAAAAATTCTAGCACTGATGGCACGTCTGAGCTACTGGCAGAAATAGCCTGAAAGGGTTGAACATAAAGTTAATGCAAAATAACACAACATCCTATCAAATGGGAATGGATGTAAAGTCAACAATCAAAACTTGCCTCAAGATCCAAATGGATCTTCCATAAATCTCCTTTGGCTACATCACATATAAGGTCAGGAACAAGAAAAATCCAATTATCTCCATAGATGACAGATTCCGTATCACTTGAATCATTTGGCTCTGAGCTTTCAGCGACATTGCTATCTGTTTGAGAGGATGAAATATTGACTTTGGGAAAACCCCTCAACAGTAGAGGAAGTGGAGCAGACAAAGGTGCTCGTGAGTCACCATATACGTCATATAAAATGACCACCTTTGCATCCACTTGATGCACAAGCAAAATGTTATCAACCACACTGAGAGCTATTTTACTAGAATAAACAGGCAAAGAACCCTGAACAAGAAAAAGAAAGGAGTGAGTGTTCATTTAAACATGTGTTTACCCATCATTTAAGCAGTAAGAGCTAGAATAGACAATTTTTTTGAAACAGAGATGTGGATTAGACCATCAATAACTCGGGGGGGGGGGCATGCTTCTTGTTTCATTATGCATTTCTCTTCCACCTGTACGAAATGATTTTGGTTTGTGGTAAAAATTTCAGAATTTAGAACATAAGATATGATCATTCGAACCATACTAAATGTCACACTTTACTTTTTAGTTAGTCCCAAAATACATGTGGAGTTTCAAAAACAAGAAAACAATCTCAGTGCAATGTTACTATGGTACAAGCAATATATAAACAAGTAAAGCTCATTCTTTAAAATCATTGACAAGTGAAATGCGACATTTATTTTAGGGATGGAGGAAGTAAAAGGCTAAAAGCTAATCAGATAAGATTATGTACATAAAGAGAGAAAAAGGAGAGAAAGGATGAACGAAACATAGCTGGAAAAAACATTTTCTGATGCAGGGCAAAATATAGAAAGGGATAAACTATTATTAACCTGTTGTACAACTGCATTGCGATAAAATCTATATGAATGTAGCAGCATTGCAACTCTATCAACTTGAAAGCAGTATATCCTTCCGTACCTGCAAATTCACCATTAAAACAGGACTAAAAGTCTGGAAAATGTTGAAGTTTAGAAAATAAAGACAAAGAAAGGAGTAATCAACTTACACAGTGATAACATGGACATCTTCAACTGCAAGAACAGGTTTACTGTTGACCTCAGATTTAGTCATAAGCATCTCAAACTTTGGCAATTGAATTATTCCAGCAGATGAAAGCTGCATTTGAAAATTTTCAAATTATATCAAGCGACCAGATTATCGATGGCTCACACACACACAAAAAAAAAAAACCCAGGCGCGCAGAGCAATATTTATCCACCAACAATCACAGCAGAAGTTCTAGGACAACTTATATGGAACTAAGGTTATCAACGAGTCAAGTCGAGTTGAATATTGCCAAAGACAAGTAATATTTATATTTTTAGATTATCAAGTAGCGTATTTGTTCAGTCGGGGCTAGAGGAAACGAGCTCGCAAAATGCCGGTCGACTTCAACCAAGTGAACTTATGCGAGTTTCACAAGCTGGATCGAATTTCAAATCTATAAGATTTTCTCCTAGTCTTCATACCCAACTTCTAAAATCTACAAACCCCATATGAAGATCAGTTTAAAATGCTAAAACATAAGCTTATCTCAAGCACATTTTCAATAACAAAGCCCAATTCTATCTCACAGTCTATTTCCATTTCCGTCTTTTGATCCCCTTTAAAATGAATTCTAGATTGTTGAGGCAGAACGTGATTGACCCTTACAAAATATAGTATGTTTCATCATCATCTATAGTAGCAAGTATATAACAGTAAAACGGTAAAAGTAATATCACAAAAAGGAAACGTTACATATTTAAATCTTTTCTTTGGAATGGATAAAATGGAATAACTGAATATTTTAAGGGAATAGATGGAGTATTAAATGAATCTGAGGATGGTAAGTCACCTAAACAGTAAATAAGTTGGTGTACCTGATATCCAGTAAAGTTCTTGCATTGCATGCCCGAGGCAAGAAGCAACAAACGACTTTCATGTGTGTAGACATACCAACTCACATTCAACTTCTTTGTCTTGACCAAACGAAGAGATTTCAACTCACAATCATAAGAAAACATGTCCAATCCACTGCAATTCAACTCTATTTCAGTCAAATAAAATTAAAGCCAGATAAAGTAGCAAAATACGAACATTCAACTAAACAAGCTGCCGAGAAATGTCATATCAATGAATAATGTGGAGATAATTATAGCAATAAATTATGATAGACCGTAAGGTTATCCTCCATTCTGCATACAACCTAACTCGTAAAAGACATTCAGTGTTCTGATAAACATGCAGCAGTTCCGGTAACTTGATACTTTATGTTTAGAATGCACCTAAAAACTGCTTCCTCCTTGTTCAAAAGCTTGTACCTGCCATCTCCAAAGAACAATTAACAATCATTGCAGTGTCATTTTCCAAAATTGTTTCGGACAATCAAAAAACTTCTTTGCTCCTAAATTTCTTATTCCTTACTATAATTCCGACCAGAACTTTAACTTTAGTGTGATCACCTCCAGGCTCTACGAAGTTAACTCCACCATCTTCAGTTGGTCTATTCTGTAACTTCTTCACCAGAATTCACCCGTCTAACCATTACAAACTGGCCAAGTCTCCATATGCATAACAAGGAGAAAATCTCCTGTTTGAGCATTCAATTCTCCTCTAAAGCAAGCTCTACTGGTATAGGCAGCTGTCTCGCATCCTATTGAATAAATGTATTAACTTTAAGAAGTTTCTATACTGGGTAACATATTTTCGCTTCCTAGAACTGCTAATATTGTGGCAGCTGGGAAAAAAATTTCAGTTTTGTATCTTGCTTTGCTTTCAGCACCTAACTTCACCTTTGGAGCTGCTCTTTTGGCACTTTGTAGTCCATAACATTTTGTAGTCCATAACCACCTGTATTTCATTACTGCTGACCAATCACTAATTCTATATTTCTTGCTGGTAACCTCTAGCTCTTCCAACAGTGACTGCCATGAAATTTATTTGGTGCCACAAGGAACATTTGGTGAAGATGAGTTGCTACAGCTTAATTAGAAATAGTACCTCCGTCCCAATACAAGGGTAAGATTTGACCAAAAGCATGCAAATAAAGAAAACCGCTTGAGAATTGATTAATTATCTAAATTGCACCTCCAAACATTTAAACTCAAACAAGGCAAGAAATGAAGGTTTAGTTTAGTCAATTTGTTGAAAGAAATCTTCCTTAAATTAAAAGGAAATGTTACTCTTCAATGGGACGGAGCAAAAAGGAATACACATCTCTTCATTGGGACAGAGGAGCTATGAGTTAATACCTCAGAATCTTATGTTCTATGGATATATCTGCTTAGTGGCTAGGGTTTATTTGAGGTACATTTCAATTATAGCATCATATTTTAGATCTTTATCATTACACCTCCTTGTGCCATACATCTTCTCGAAGAAACTAAATGTGCACCATGGAATAGAAGCATAACTCTACAATAAAAATTACAAGCAAAATGACAGCATAGTTCGGACATGGCTTAATAGTCCAAGTCCTAGACTTCTTCGTTCCAATAGGTCACATAAACAAGTATAGTGTTTTTAATAAAAAAATTGTCTTCCAATGCTGTAAGTACTATTGAAGAGCATACCTGGTCTTTACGATTACAATATCATAAGTTGGACAATCTGTCCAAAAGAATCCCAGTACGCTTTCTGATTCAGGCCTGAACTTCTGACTAAAGCTCTCTTTCGTTTCTCTATTCCAAATCTGAACTTCATTATTGGACCTTTGAACAGCTAAAAGCTTTGTATCCAAAGAATATCGAACTGAGAGTATTGGCCCCTCACTTAATGAATCTGATGTGGAAACAATATGAGTAGTAAATGGAACAGTTTTCCATGAGACCACCTAGATAAAAAATCACATGCAAAGGAAAAAAATAAGGTTATGTATTGGAAAAACAAAGCTTTATGTAATTAGTTTCAACAAAATCACGTCCATAAATAGCTTTATGTCCATACCTGATTAGATGTTGATGAGATGATTAGTTTATTTCCATCATCATAAAATAAACATCTCGATTCACTGATTTTGCATCTCAAGGGTGGATACTGAATGTAAACATGGGATAGAGCACCAGATCCACTAAAACCCACACTTGGTTGAGAACTTGATGCTTTGCCAAACATTTTCGCGTTTTTTGAGTTCCAAAATTGCAATTCAGGGAAGTACAGAAATTACCGCCTATGGAGGACACAAATCAAACCAAAAGCTAAGCTCCGGACAGTGTAGATGAGGGGAAAATGCAACCAAGTATCAATATTGAACAAGTGTAAGACTAAAGAGAAAACAATTTGAGATAATAAGAAACCAACCTAAAGTTTTTTGTTTATGAAACTTAACCTTTCTTAAAGCTCCGAGAACTATAGATAGCAACTATACTTCAATTGAAAACCTTGATAGAAATTAATGCTTTCCCTTCAACTGCAGCCAGAAAAGGCATATGAGTGCATAATTTTGTGATTCAAAATGACTAGAAGAAGTACATTTACGAAGGGGAATTCCCAGTCAGCAAAGCCATACCACATTCTTCATGCAATTTTTCAAATCGAGAAATTCTTTCAGACACATATCATGTTCAATTTGAGGAATCCTGGCTGCAACACAACTTCCATACTCTTTTGACTGCAAAAGACTTCTTTGATTCGATTAGGAGGCCTTACAAGAATTTATTCTGAAGCTCCTAAAACGATTCAATGAAAAGGTAAAGAGCCAGTCATGAAAATCTGTATGCTCCTTTCTTCCAGCATAAAGTTACACTTTAAGAAGCAATACACCGACGATATGATTAACATTGCGCCAACCCCCCTCCCACAACGTTCTCTCCCTCTAATAGACACAAACAGGGAAGGCAGAAGGAAAAGAAAAAAAGAGTGAAAACATAGAAGACATAATAGATAATGAAAAGGAAAAGGAAAAGAAAGAAAAAAGAAAAGTAACGAGATCGCCATAAACTAATGAAGAGCCGCCCGCTAATATTGTAATACACGCTCCTTAAATAGGCTCTAATAGATTCCCATGTTCAAGCCTAAAGAGATACTCCCTCTATCCTCTGGAAGGTGAGATTGTGCTTTTTTGGGGCTGTCTCAATTGAAAGGTGCCATTTAAATTTAAGAGTATCTTGCAACGATAAATTGACTATATTAACCTTCATTATTTGTCAAGTATAAAACATGGATCCTACATAGTTTGAACTTTTTGCTTAATGTAAGGGGAAATTTTGGAAATTAGTATATTTTCAACCCTTCTAGTAGTCTGGGTGTTCAGACAAGCAATAGGAAGAAGAAATAAATAAGCAAACACAGTATTCAGGGAGAAACGTAAGAAAAACAAACCTGAGCTGCACATGTCACCAAAATGCGTTTCAGCGTTGAAGTAGTATTCTTCTCTTTCATTATCCCCTACCTGATATTTTGTATTATCATCTACCTGATATTCCACACAACATATGCTAATACTCATTAATCATTGCCCACAAACTCTACACAGAAATGAAGTAGTCTAGAAAATTCCAACAGTATAACCAAGCATCAATTCAGATAGGAACAACCTTAATTTTCTTCGGTTCAAACATTCCACGATTAAACCAAAGGAAATGCCCAAAAGCGTACCCCTGGCACTTGTTAAGGTAGTATTTGCTATTTAGCATAAATATTATATCATTCAAAACATGCAATCGTTCTTTGAGAACACATTTAGCATATTCACAATGATACTTCCATTTTTCTGGATTTAGACTCTTATTGACAACCACAAACAGCACCTTGTTAGCAGGATCTTTGAAAGCATAATGCTAGGCATCATGTACTGCTAACTACCCCTTCTTTGACTCTCAAAATGTATGTAAATGTGATTGGCCTAGCAACGATCCACTTACATGTGAAGCTCACGAAATAATTAACTGCATCCTAAACATCAGTTGCTTGTCAAAGTTCAACCGTTGTCTTCTGCTACCTAGCTTTACTCTAAACAAACACGCACATCAACTATTTCAAATGAAAGCCCCAACAATCGAGATATTTCACACGGCGGTCTTCTGACAAAAATGGACATACAAACACATATAAAGCTCAAACACAACCTTAGGCCCAGTCGCTCTAGGCCATCGGCTTGTTATCCTTGGCGTAAACAGAACAATTAGTCGCCAGAGTATTCGGTCGCAGACAAGGAAGAACAAAAAATAAATCAAATCAAATCTCTGTGTTATACATACATTTAACACACTCCCTCCATCCCAAAATGATGTTTCCATTTGACTATTCAAGTTTTTAGTGATATGTTTACTTTTCTAAGATTACCCTTGATGAAAGTAAATATTACACTCATAACTTTAGTACTTATAGAGTACACATTTTTATCACAAGGATAATGTGGGAAGTTCAATGGTTTTAGTCATTCAATTATGGAAATGAGAACATTTTTCTGGGACAAACAAAAATGGTAAATGGGAACATCTTTATTGGACGGAGGGAGTATATGTCTTGAATCTAACACAGCTTGTAGGCTCACCGTTTTGTGCCTTAATACTGCAACCAAATATTTTTAATTTATATTTTTATTTCTTTTATCCCTTTTCAATTTATTTCTTTTGATTTCAGTGAATCGTGTCACTGTGAGAGCTAATGAACCGATTTGGTCACAGTGAACTGATAGGGTCACGTCCTTGTTTTGCCAGTCTTTGAGCATTTTGGTCCTTTTGCCTTATATTCGGTGTTGAACCCTAATTTTCGGATTTTTTTCTGTCTTTGTGGCCACTTTGGGCTGATTCTAGAACAACTTCTATTGACTTGGAAACAAGCTAGAAATTCTTGCAGAAGAGGAAACCCTATATGATCCCTACACAGAATATTCTCTTACAATACACACTCACAAACACAAATCTCCATATTTCATGGATGACTCCTGTCCAATTGAAGATTCGTTCTAGTTAAGTCTGGCAGTTTTCGAGGTAATCTTTCTTTCTTGTTTAATCGTATATTCAACGTCATTGTTTTAATTGTCGGTTAAACATATTATTGGATTGGAGTGATTATTCCAAATCATGGAATAACTCCAATCCACACAAAATAACATCCCTATAAACCTAAAAAACAATTCTTTGTTGTAAATACATTGGATTGGATTAATCCAAACCTCCGTAGAAAGCCAATAATTGGGTGAGGTGGAGCCTAACACCTTCCCATCTAAAACATAACCCCCCAAACCCTAAAATCGATTAAAATAGATTTTTCTTATGTTGATCTTAAAAAGAACATAGATAGTGACTGTTTAATATTGGCATACTCACACAACGACGTGAGAAAATCATGTTTTTGTAAATCCCACCAAATTTAACTAAGATGAGTTGGAAATGCAACTGCAACATTAAAATCTAGGGTTTTAACAATTCTTCATACAGATAGCATCAATATCAACAATTGGTAGAAGCAAAATGATCACACAAATGTTGGGAACGTTTATGTATTTGATTGACAGAACTGAAAACAAAATAAAAAAAAATACAAATCAGGGAGAGAAGAAGAATACTTTAATATTTGTGACGAGAGCATCACAGTTTCTCACAAGTTCAAGATTTCCCTTTATCTATTAGCTTGAAATATACAGGGACGGGATTCAATGAGTTGTATACCGATACTCCCTTGTCCCATTTGACTAGTCAAACATTTTAACAACATATTTTAATTTCCATCACTATCCTTAATTAGGTTAAATACTTTAATTACTCCATTACCCCCTCTTCTTCCTTGGTTAGTCCTCCCCTCTCTCCCTCTACTTCCTTATTAGGCAATTATGGAAGTTCAATGATTCTAACCTAACAATTTTGGAAATGAAACTATCTTTTTGGGACAAACAAAAATGGTAAATGAGACTATCATTTTGGGATGAAGGGAGTACTACCAAAGAGACCTTGCAAACGAAATCAAAAGTATTTTTATATGGAATACTCCTTCCGTCCAACCCGAAAAGGCAAAAAATGGGCCGTGCACGGATATTAAGGAGAGTGTATAGTGGAGTCAGTGTTGTGAGTATGAAAAGTGAGGTAGGAGACAAAATGTGGGGTAGGGAATGGTAAGTGGATATTTATTGTAAGTATGACAAGTGAGTAATGAATAAAGAAGTATTAAAAAGTTTCCATTTGAGAGTATTCCTTTTTAAATGGGACACCAAAAATGGAATTTTGTGCCTTTTCAGGTGGGATGGAGGGAGTATATGTGTCAACACTCTTATGATCAGGCTAAGTGATGCCATTGTGTGTATGTGAGCAAATGAATGAAGAAACTGATTTTCAATGCATTCAAAAAATCACGCGAGAGCCAATGCTAACTATACACAGTGAATAAATCAATCACATAGGAGGACAAAAGGCAAAAACATTCTTAAATGCCCTAGAAGTGTCAAGTCCAGTTTCTTCCTCCTACGCACAAGTTAACTATACTCCCTCCGGGAAATTGCTTTAAACCATTTCCCATAAACCGCCGCCTTACAGAATTCTGGTTTCACAAACTTCCCAGTACAACAACGCCTATGCACACTAACCCCCCACCACTCCCCCTCCCTTTCTGACCACCAAATTCCAAGGGGAGCAAGCCTTCAAATAAGTCTCACATGCAGCCACCTCACAGCCACAACCAATCACCAGCACCATCGAGAGACGGAAATATTAAACCCATAAATCAAACTGACATTGTAGCTATGTAAAGGCAATTTGGGGGTTCCCAATAACACATCTATGAACTGAATTCAAACAGAGCCACATGATCAAATCAAGTTTCTTCGTGATTTTCCACCAAATTTAACTAACTGAGCTGGAATTGCAACTGAACTACAACAAAATCTTGGGCTTCATTCACCGTACAGATAGTATCATTAGCAACGATTAGCAGAAGCAAAATGATCCCACAAATTGGGGAAACTTTTCGTCTTCGATCAATTCAACTAAGAACAAAACTTAAAACGAACAAATCAAGTATAGAAGAGAAAAATTACCTGCAATTTCGTGAAGAGAAGATCAAAATTTCACAGAAGTCAAAGTTTTTCCTTTTCTGTTGCTTGAAATTTTTACAGTGTGGGATTCATAGAGTGTCTGGAAACTTTCCGAGAATGGCCCAACGGTTTCCTTCAAATAACGCGTAAGGTTTAAGAACCGGATGTTTGTATGGGCCCGCCTTTTGGTTAACGGGCTACTGGGTAGATGATAATAGGCTGACTTAACCAGAAATGGTTTTTGTAAAAACCCCTTGGAATATACAGTCAGGCCCCATGACAAAGAGGTCCAACAAGCCCCACATCACAGGGCCCAACAATTTTAAGGGGTTCCTCACTTTTGTTTTTTATATTTTTAGCCCTTGAGTTTTTTTAAAAAAAAAATATTGTAATGATCCATGAGAAAATACAGTTGACCTCCAACTATATAAAGTGAATTCTTAGGATTAAAATATTGTGAGATTTTCAATTATGTTTGACTTTTGTAGTGCTTTGTTAAATTACTTGTTATAGAATTACATATATACTCCCTCCGTTCCGTTTATAGATTCATCATTTTGAGTATGACACGCAAATTAAGAAAAAAGGTAAGTGAATAAAGTGTTGTGAGTATAAAAGTAAAATAGGAGAGAGAATGAGTGAAGGAAATAGTAAAGTTGATTGGTGTTGTGAATATAAAAGTAAAGTAGGAGAGAGAATTAGTGGTGGAATAGTAAAGATTTTTTGCCATTTTAGAAAAGATGAAGCTTTTAACGGAACACCCGTTTTGACAAAAGATGAAGCTTTCAATGGGACGGAGGGAGTATACTCCTTCTATCTCGTCCAATAGATACAAAGTTGCCGTTCACAGAAATTAATCAGAGTATATAGTGTAGTAAATGTTGTTATTATGAAAAGTGACGTTAAAAAAAGAAAGTATGGTGTAGTAAATGTTGTTATTATGAAAAGTGACGTCAAAAAAAGAAAGTATGGTAGGATATAGAAAGTGGATAGTTATTGTGATTATTACGAGTGTATCCCACAAATAAAGAAATATTAAAATTTTCATTTTGATAGCATACTTTCTTTTTTTGTGTGACATTCAAAATAGAAATTTTTATTTTTTCGGATGGGGAGGGGAAGTATACTTCTACCTTTTCATTTTCAGCTTCACTTTATTTATCCAAAATGGTGTCATGTTTAAAACTTCACCATTTTTAAAATGGCAAAAGTTTATTTTATTATTATATTATATATTCCACACTTGTTATATTCACACACTCAAATAAATTGCAGATCTCACTTGTAAATTTCACTTATTTATTTCACTTACAACATTTTTCGGTTCAAATATTTTTGAATATAAATAATGCTTTCTAAATTTGTTATGCTCATAAAAAATGATGAAGCTTTAAATGAAACGGATAGAGTTTATATTTGTGTATTTTTTTAAAAAAATAAAATAATAAGGACCCAATTTTCAAATTTAGCACATGACTTATTTAATTATTGAGACGAGTTTGTATACAATCAGATGAATCAAAGAAGAAGAAGTAAGAACATACTTATTATGTCTCATTACAAACAACACACTTATTATTTGCTTGAAATTAAGGAAAGTGTTAATAGACTAGATTTTGTGAGTATAAAAAGTGAAGTAGGAAAGAGAGAGTGAGGTAGAGAATAATAATTAAATTTTTGCTTTGAGCACGTTATGTAAGTCTTATTAATATAAAAGTAAAAAAAATAATTCATTTTAGAAAGTGTATAGTTTGTACTGATACGTTTTATTAAGAAAATGTGTAGTTTGTAGTGAAACGAAGTGAGTATATAGACACATGACCCGATGAGTTGAGGAAGTCAAAAGGAATAAGAAAGGGTTAGGATTATATTTTAGGTTTTTCTAATTTTATTTTGTTAAATTATTGAACCAAGCCTTTCGAAATATAAAAAATATAGTTTAGAAATAAGTAATACTCCCTCCGTTCCAGACCAAGGGTATATGGGGGAGATTTCACGCTTCTTAAGAAATTTTTTAAAAAATGAATAAAAGCTAAATGTGAGATAGGGAATAGTAATTAAATGTGTGGTAGGAAATATGAGAGATAATGTAAAAGTTAAATGTGTGGTAGGGAGTAGGAGAGAGAATGTAAAAGTTAAAAATATTTAATAGGAGAGAGAATGAGTGTGAGGAATAGTAGTTAAATGTGTGGTAGAAAATAGGAGAGAGAATGTATAAGGATATAATGAATGATTTTTTTGTAAATATATGAAGATGATAAGGGTATTAATATATTCAAAAACTTGCCTTTTTTGGAAATGAACTCTTGGTCTGGGACGTCCCAAAAGGGAAAGATGAACCCTTAGTCTGGGACGGAGGGAGTAATTTTTAGTGCTATAATATTGATTTTAGTCCAATTCTAAGCGGTGTTAATAAAATTTCAAAATTGATGCCGCCTGGAATTTTCTCAACAGCAATGATCTTGCCAAATTTGCAATCTAGTGGTTTGATCTGAATCTTCAGATTGATTGGTCTCCTCATCCTCATTGTCCCTGAGTGAAACCCATAGGTTCTTTCCCATCTTCCTTAGAGTATTAGCACACTCGTTTGAGTAATGACCCCATTCAGAGCATGCATGACATTGGATTGATTCAAGGTATTTCGGATCAGATCTAGATTGATCTGATGATGCTCTCCTTATGGGACCACCTTTCTGAGTAGATGGAAATGTCCTCTTTGGCATTGAATTGTACACCTTGGTTTGTTGCTCTTTAGCCTTCACCTGCTCATTTTCTTTGTTAAACTTTCTTAACATAGAGTTATATTTCCTAGCAAGTAAGGCAACACTAGCATCTTCACCTAATTCCTCAAAAATTTCGTCCTCCTCATCAGTTGAAAAACTAGAGGATTGAACTTTTAAAGCAACACTCTTGCCTTTAGAAGCTTCACTTTGCTCAGCAAGGTTTGACTCAAATTTTTTTAAAATGCTCATTAATGAATTGATGTCCATAGTAGAAAGGTTGTGAGCCTTTTCTATAGATGAAGCCTTTATATTAAAACGCTCAGGGAGAGTTCTAATAGCCTTTGAAACCAATTATTTATTTGTAAAAGGTTCACCCAAAAGTTGACACTCATTAGCAATATCAAACAATTTTTCAAAATACGAGGAAATGGTATCATTTTCACCCATTCTCAACCTTTCAAATTTGCTAGTAAGACCTCTAAGTTTGTTTTCACGCACACTAGAATCACCTTCACAAAACCTTTGTAAAATATCCCAAGCTTCTTTAGCTGTGGAACTATTTTGAACAAGTTTAAAAATGTGCATGTCAACCCACTCAAAAATAGCATTAAGAGCTTTCTCATTATAGTTAGCTAGGGTGATCTCTTCATTAGTCCACTCGGTGTCAGGTTTAACCTGGATATCACCATCCTCATCTGGAGGTAAAAGTGGAAGAGAGTACCCATTAACTATAGATCGCCAAGCTCGAAGATCAATTGATTTGATATGCGAGCGAAGACGGATCTTCCAATATGCATAATTCGAACCATCTAAAACAGGAAGACGTTTTTGGTTTGGATTTGCAGGATCATAAGCCATGACACCTAGACCAAACACTTAGTATCGTCAAGTGATCTGCTCTGATACCAATTGAAATTGTCACGGCCAGAATCACAAGTGATATCCAAGGTGATAACAGCACCAACGATAGCACTTGGGATAGCACACACACACTTCGAAAATAAAATAATTTTGTAAAAGAGATTGCAGCGGAATATTAACACCAAAATTATTTTTCTCAAGTTATATAAATATAACTTGAGAGTGCCTCTTAGGCAAGACTTTATAATCACTATAATGAATTTACAAAGCCGAAAATATTCCCTATGGCTATAACAATATGAGCTCTATGAAACAAGAGATAACGAACGGAATCCTATCCTAGCCTTCACACAACTTGATACCAATGTAATCAAGTGCGAAATTACAAGGGAGAAAGAATCAAAAGAACCAAACAAAGAACTCTATCTCTAAGCTTTTCGAAGGTGTGTATAAAATGATTTTTCTTGGTACCTCTTCAAATGAAACCTTCCAAGCTTATTTATAGTCTTCAAATACTTGAAGGCTACTCAATAAACAGCCTTGGGGCTGTATTTGCACGTTGAGGAAGAGTGGGGAAGAGGTTTGTTTTGGTCAATTTTCAACAAGTAACATCAATGACGAGAAAAATGACAAAAGAGATAAGAATCTGGGTACAATGATTATTGGATAGAATAGAAATGAACACAAGGAATTTGTTGACTAGGGAAAGCCCTTGAACAACTTGTTCGCCGGCACAAAACCCCGGGAGGTTTAGGAGCCTGCCTTGACCAAAAGGTATATTAAAGATCGAGTTTGAGTACAGAGCTAGGAGCGTATGTAAGGGAGCTTAAGCTAGTGAGATCGTGTGTGCAAAATACAGGTGTTTATCCCTTTTTATACCTCAAATAACGGCTAAAATACGAGGAAAATAACAGGCCTAGAATCTCGGAAATAGGTTGATCTTGTTGAGATATTCTCGCCACATTGTTGATGGAGGAGATAATGGTCCGTTGCTGAAAACTTTAATGAAGAAACGTCATTGAATTAGTCTTCTATTTCATTGACACGTTCCCTAAAAAATAGGATTTAACGTAACAATAATTCAACCTGCAAGATGATCAAGATGTAATAGGACAACTCAAGTTGTTAGTATCAAGATGTTATGTGCAAGTTGAAAACAAGTTGACTGAAAACGTAGGGCCCAACAATTGCCCCCAAACTTTTTGAATTTTTAAAATAAAGAATATAAAGAGGCAAAAATTTAAAAAGTTTGCCAAAAATGGATATAGTGTACGGCGGTTTTAAATGAAAAGGTTTGATGGGACGGTTTTGAGTATTTCCAAGGCAAAGGTCATGATTTTTCCTTAGACTTCCAACCGCTTTCAACCTCCTCCTTAAATAAATTAGAATCCTCCCCCAACTCTCCCTTTCACAGAATCTTTAACAAAAAGGGTTTTCTTTGGAGAGAAACCAAGGAGGAACGCAAGAAGAAGAAAAACAAGTAAAAATTCCGGTGAGTTTCTCGTTTCCTTCTCAATTTCTCTTTGATAATTTGCTCAAGTTGTAAAAATGGGAAGAAAGAAGGTGAGCATAATCGAGAGCGATGAAGGTCTCCCCGAGGGTTTCGTGACCCAAAATCTGTTGAAAGAACCTGATAAGGAAAAATGTTTGATTTCCGAGGCTGATTTGGAAATTATTAAGAAGAATCATGCATTTCCATTCGAAACTATTTTCTTTACTCATCCCGACTTACCTCTGAATGCTATTCCCCTGAATGGGTGTGCTTCCCAGAATATCCCTTCGTCATTGGCCTAAAATTCCCTTTTCTGGACTTAATTACTAGGTTCTTCACCTCTGCCAAACTTAATTACGCCCAAATGATGCCTCAGGGTTGGAGGTGTTTACAAACCCTAGTTAGGTTGAAGGAGGAGACTGGGTTGAATGTGGGTTTAGAAGAGTTGGCTTATACTACTGATATAAGGGGATTTGGTCTTGGGAGGTTTTGTTTTAGAGTTAAGAGTGGTGGTGATCCCATCTTAAATTCCAACAATGATCTTGCTGATAGAGGATGGAGAAACAAGTTTTTCTTCGCTAGGAGAGATAGCTTAGGACAAGAGGCTGGTGTAATTTCGAAGTGGAGGTCTCAAGGTAGGGAAATTTCCTTTGATTTCACACACTTTTAAAATGTTTGCACATTTAGTCTTAACCAACTTGAATGTTCCTCTGTAGAAGTTGCCAAATTGAGCGTGCTTTTCCCAGAACAAGAAGGGACGGAAGAAAATGTGAAAAAGATTTACGAGTTGGATCCATTGGTTAGGTCTTTCAAAGCATTCCCTGTCCTATTTTCTACAGAGAGGGTTGAAGGTGAGGAGGGAGAGGTTAAACCAGAAGAGTCCCTGCCAGGCTCTATCAAGATGTCCACAGGTTTGACTAACATCTTAAAGTTTTGCCTATCTCCAATCTGTTCTAATTCTTCAAATTGTTCTAATTCTATAACCTTTATTGCAGCTACTCATTCTAAGACCAACGTGAGTGCTGCGGACCTACTTGTTGAAGCTAAAGCAAAGAGAACTGCAAAGAGAGATAGCAAGCCCCCAACTCCCAAGTCTATGGTATCCAGTTCTGAAGCGAATGCATCCAAGAAGAAGGATGAAGCAAAGAAAAGGAAATTGGTGGAGGCTGAAGCCACAGATGCAAGTGATGTTTTGAGTATGGAAAAATCGAGAGAGAAGTTTGATGCTGTGATGACAGAATTTGTTGATAAGGTAAAACGAGGAGATTTTGAACCTTATACCAAATTTATAAAGTATTAATACTTTTTTTACACAGGTTTCGGAAATTATGAGTCCTATTATGGACCAAGTCAATACTTTGAAGATCAAGGCGGCTAGATGTAGTTATGAAGCCGAGGAATCCAAGAAACAAACCAACATAAGTGCTGGGGAAGTAGAGAGACTGAAGAAAGAAGCAAAAACACATGCTGGTGAGGTGGAGAAATTGAAGAAAGACATTGGGACCTTGAGAAAGGAGGTGGAAGTTGTTCGTGCTGAGAAGGTGAAGGAGAATGAAGCCCATTTGAAGAAACTTGAAGCAGCAAAGGGAGACTTCAAGTTTAATGCCACCAAGACACTGTTGGAGGCTAGGATCCAGCTCATGGAGGAGTTCAAGAATGGGCTGGCTCCAAGTTGGGATTTGGAGGAGGAAAAAAGAACTCTGGAAGATTTCATTGGTGAACCAGCGGATGGGGAGGAGGTGAACTCACCGGCCCTTGAAGCTCTTGACAAACTGGTTGACGATGCTAATAAAGTTTTGAGTACCATAGTGGTAACTCAAGTTGAAGAAAATAATCAAGGGAAGGAGACAACTGTACCACCAGCGGTAGCATGCCAAAATGTTTGAACAATTTAAATGCTTTAAGTAGTTTGAGAGGAAGGATAACAAAAACAATTTCTTTTTCTGTTTATTTGGTTATGTAATGGCTCATAAGAGCCCAGACAATTTTATTTGGGGGTACTAGGTTGGTCTAATACTCCAAGCTTTCATAGGTTTTAAGGGATTGGTTGGCTTATCCAACTTGTCCTTCAGTTGTGAACTCTTTTGGGAACATTTCAAAGTTTATAGAAGTATTTTAGGCTTTTCAGAAATACTTGCCTGTTCAATAGGTAAAATGCTGATGCTATAAACAGTAGGTAACATGTCAATGTTACAACCAATAGTCACAACTTGAATAAGTGTGAAATCGTGCGCACGGGCGAAGGTGTCAAAACCTTAATTCTTTAGAAAAGATGTAAATCTTTTAACCATAAGTAAAATGTACCTTTGATCAGGGGTAAATCGTTTGAAGAAACAGAACAAGTCTCAGCCGTCTTGGCGTGTCAACATGTTCCATCCCTCTCCAGCTGAAGTTTCAACATGTTGGAGCCGTACTGGCGTGTTAACATGTTGAACTTCTTTATCTCAGGTCCAAACATGTCGAAGCCGTACTAGCGTGTTAACATGTTGAACTTCTTTATCTCAGGTCCAAACATGTCGAAGTCGTACTGGCGTGTTAACATGTTCGACCTGCTCCAATTTAGGTCTCAACATGTCGGAGCCGTACTGGCGTGTTAACATGTTGAGCCTATTCCGCTTGTTCAAGTCGTATACCTTGCAAAACAAATTCGTGTTAGGATTGGGTGTTAGCGTAGCTAACACCCCTCCGATGCTTAAGTTAGTAAGGATTTCCAATAAAATTGAGAATTTGAAATGCGTGAATGAACTTGACATAAATTAAATCGTACCTGAGAAGTCTAGTTGTGTCTCTGGCAAGCATCACACTTCTGCACTTATCGCATATGATCTCTGATGGTACACCAAACCTGCTAATAATATTCTTCTTTAAAAATGAAACTACCTCCTTGTCTCTCACTTGCACATAGGCCTCTGCCTCAATCCACTTTGAGAAATAATCAGTCATTGCCAACATGAACACTTTGCCTCCGGGGGCCTTAGGCAACTTGCCCACAATATCCATGCCCCATTGCATGAAAGGCCAAGATGCGACGATAGAGTGTAGAGGTTCAGCAGGTTGATGTAAGATGTTGCTGTGTCTCTGGCAAGCATCACACTTCTGCACATAGCTCATGGCATCTTGATGCATGGTTGGCCAATAATAACCAGTCTTGAGAGCCTTCGATGCCAATGCTTTCCCGCCAGAGTGATTTCCACATATTCCTTCATGGATTTCACTTAGCACGAGCTCGACTTGCTTATTGTCAATACATCTCAATTAGTGTCCTGCAAAAGATTTCTTAAACAAGACATTATCTATTAAAACAAAAGTTGAAGTACGCATTTTAAAAGATCTAGCATTCTTAATATCAGGTGGAATAGTTCCAAGTAGAAGGAACTCAATTATAGGTTGGGTCCAAGATGAACTTGTATCCTGTGCCCCATTAGATTGTGTAATTTCTTGAGTTTCCTCTACTTGGTCTATTGCCGGGTGCTTAACATAAATAATGGGAATATTAGTATGCAACATAGACTTGCAAGTTGAACCCAAGTTGGCCAATGCGTCCGCTTCTGTATTTTCTTCCCTAGGGACCTGTTCCAAAGAGAATGACAGGAATTTTGAAGCTAAAGCTTTAACATGTTGGAGATACAGAGTCATCTTGGAATGCTTCGCCATATAACTGCCATTGAAATGGTTAGCGAGCAATTGAGAATCGACATATACATTTATATGAGTAATATTTAAACTTAAAGTAGTAGTTAAACCCATGATTAAAGCTTCATACTCAGCTTCATTATTTGTTGCATTGAATTCACAAGATACAGCTTGAGGTATGATATCACCTTGAGGGGATTTCAGAACTATTCCCAAGCCAATTTGTTTGGAATTTGAAGCTCTATCTGTAAACAGTGTCCAAAATCTAGGAATTGTTTTACCTTCAAGCTGTTGTACTTCCAGTTCCACTTCGGGCTGCAAACTTGGACTGAAGTCTGCTACAAAATCGGCTAGAGCCTGAGACTTGATAGCTGTTCTTGGCTCATATGAAATGTCATACGTGCTCAACTTGACCGACCACTTGGCCAATCTGCCTGACATCTCTGGAGTTCTTAACACATTTCTCATAGGATAGTTAGTTCTAACAGTTATAGAATGTGTTTCAAAATAATGACGCAGTTTTGTAGTGGCAGTAGTTAAGGCTAAAATTAATTTTTCAAGATGAGATTACCTCGTTTCAGCATCTAGTAAAGACTTACTTATATAATAAACGGGATGCTGTTCACCTTGGATCTCTTTCACCAACACTGCACTAACTGCATTCTCGGATACAACTAGATATAAATAAAGGTGCTCACCATGTTCTGGTTTGGCAAGTAGGGGTGACATCATCAAGTATTCTTTAAGTTGTTTAAAAGCTGCCTCATGTTGATCAGTCCATTGGAAGAGTTTATTCTTTCTTAACACTTCGTAGAATAACCTGCACTTATCAGATGATTTAGATATAAATCTATTTAGGGCAGCTACTCTACCTGTTAACCTTTGGACGTCTTTGATATTCTTGGGAGATTCCAAGTTGAGAATAGCTTTGATCTGTTCGGGACTGGCTTCAATTCCTCTCTTAGTCACCATATAACCCAAGAACTTTCCTGCTTTAACACCGAAATTGCACTTTGCTGGATTAAGTTTCATGTTGAAAGCTTTCAAGATGTTGAACGCCTCAGCAAGATGTTCCACGTGATCTTCAATGTGCTTGGATTTCACTACCATATCATCTATGTAGACTTCCACTGTCTTGCCAAGTTGATCTTTGAACATCTTGTTCACCAGCCTTTGATAAGTTGCCCCTGCATTTTAAAGACCAAATGGCATAGAAATATAACAATATATACCTTCCGGAGTCATGAATGCCGTATCCTCTTGGTCTGAGGGCTCCATTTGAATTTGCTGATATCCTGAGGACGCATCCATGAATGTCAAGATATCGTGGCCAGCTGTCTCATCAACTAGAGAATCAATATGAGGAAGAGGGAATGGATCTTTCGGGCAAGCCTTGTTCAAGTCTGTGAAGTCCACGCATACTCGCCACTTGCCGTTCTTCTTCTCTACCACCACAACATTAGCTAACCACCTTGGATATTGAACTTCCCGGATCATCTTGGACTTCAAAAGCCTCTCAACTTCATCCTTTATAATCTGGTTCCGCTCCTGGGCAAACTTTCTTCTTTTTTGGTGGACAGGACGGATGGTTGGATCAATGTTCAACTTGTGAGTAATGATGTCCTTGCATATTCCTGTCATGTCCTCGTGCTTCCACGCAAAACAACATTTCTGACTTTTCAAGAACTCAATCAGCTCCTCCTCAATTTCTGATGGAAGATCTGCACCAACTTGCACTTGGGCCTCATGATTCGACTCATCAACAGAAATATTTTTCGTCTCATGCTCCACTGCTTACAGAACATCCTGGGCCTTTTTCTTTAATTGCTATGCTTGACGAGGAACCGAACTTGCTTTCATATTAACCTTGTAGAATTCTTTAGAAACCTGCTGATTTCCATTCAACTTGGCCACACCCCAAGGTGTTGGAAATTTGACGCACTGGTGATAAGTTGACGGCACGGCCTTCATGTTGTGGATCCAAGGTCTTCCCAAAATGACATTGTACGAGGATGAGCACTCAATCACACATAATCTTTCCATAGAATTCATACCCTCCAAATAGATAGGCAACTTGATTTCTCCGACTGTTTGCTTCACTTCACCACTGAACCCTACCAGTACGGACGAATTCTTTACAACTTCGGACAAAGGAATGCACATCTCTTCCAGAGCATGAGTGAAGATTATGTTGACTGAGCTGCCGCCATCAATCAGAATTCTCTTGACCACACAATTAGCAATCTGCACCTGAACAACTAGACCATCGTGATGGGGGTCCAACGTGTTGTCCTTATCCTCATCTTCGAAGGAGATAACTTGACCATCTGTGAAGTCGCGATACCTTGAGGGCAGTTCTGATTGATCCTCTTTAGAGCTCTTGGCATGACGCTTGGCTGCGGAATAAGTTGTACCACAAATATGGGATCCACCTGAAATAACATTTACTACCTTGATGGCTGGAGGAGGTGCTACTTTCTCGGGTCTGGACTGCTCCCCAGAATCAGGCTCTTTGGACTCATTTCTGACCCTCTTCTTACCCAACAAATCTTTAAGAAGACCCATTGACAATAGATGAGCAATCTCCTTTCTCAAGGCAAAACAATTTTCGGTGGTATGCCCAAAATCTTCATGAAACGCGCACCACTTGGACTTGTCCTTCCAGGTTGAGGGCTGGTCACTCTTCTTAGGCCATCTTGCTTTGTCTCCAAGATTTCCCATAGCACAAAGGACTCCTGCAACGTCCACAGAAAAGCAGTAATCAGAAATTTTGGGATAATCATTATCATCTCCATCTTGATCATCATCTACAAAATGAACTTTAGAAGATTCAGATTTAACAGGGGGTTTGCCCCTGTTAGACTTATAATGATGAGAATCTGATTTTCTGTCCGAGGGTTCAAATAGAGGAGTAGGAGTCCTCCCAGCTGACTTCTCCATTGCCAGGCTATCATCTTCCAATCTGATGAAACGCAAGGCTCTGGTTCTGATTTCTTCAAGTAGTTTTGCAGGAGTCATCACCAACTCATTATAAAATAGAGAGCTCTTCTTCAAGCCTATATGGAATGCTTCCGTAGCTGTGGACATATCCAATCTGGGTATGGTCACTGCCTCCTTGTTAAACCTGTGCAAATATTCTTTAAGATTCTCATTAGGCTGTTGCACAATTCTGTAAAGATCACTAGTTAACTTGTCAAATGCCCTGTTGTACGAAAATTGATTAGTAAACATGTTGACAAGTTGAGCATAAGAAGAAATCGAGTTTAGAAAAAGTCCTATTAGCCATTTTAAGGCTGGTCCTGACAAAGTTGAGCCAAAACCCCTGCAAAAACATGCTTCTTTAAAAATAGGGGGGATACTTATAATATCCATTGATTCTTGATACAGCAACACATGATCTGCTGGATCGGTGCTCCCGTCATACTTCTTCATATGAGGGACTGAAAACTTCTTTGGGATCTCTACATTAGCTATTGCTGGAACAAAACGAGACTCATTATAGCAAGTTGGAAAAACTTGGTGATAAGGCAAGTTGACTCCAGGTACACTTCGAAGCAACTCTTTTATAGTCTGCATTTCCTTAACAAGTTGATTCTCTGCGAAAAGAGGATTATTGTTAAATTGAGATGCAGAAGTATCAAAAGCATTAAAGAAACTCCCTGTTTGCCCCATTGAAGGTGTGGCATAGGTATAGCAAGATGACAACACAGGTTGGCTAGCTGTAAGGCTGAATCCTGGTCGCGTGATTGGAATGGATGTCACGATTGTACTTTCTGCCGGCAAGGTATTGGACATAGGGATATCTCCAAAATGACTTGGCCCTGTACCTGCACCAAATAAAGATCTAGGATGCAAAGGTGAAAATGGAGTAGATACTTGAGTTTCAGTTTGCTTCCCTTTACGCATGGTATCAATGGCATTGAATATCATGGTGTTCGTATGCTCCTGAGCATCCAACCGGTCATTCACTTTCTTCAACATATCGACCATGTTGGACATTAGCTCCAAATTGACAGCTTCTGAATTCGAAGATAGATTGCCTTGGGTGCCGGAACTAGGAAGCGACTGACTCCTCTCACCTTGATTGCCGGACGACGGATTGGTCATTTCTACGCAAATAATCAAAGTATTCCCACAGACGGCGCCAAATTGTTTTGGTCAATTTTCAACAAGTAACATCAATGACGAGAAAAATGACAAAAGAGATAAGAATCTGGATACAATGATTATTGGATAGAATAGAAATGAACACAAGGAATTTGTTGACTAGGGAAAGCCCTTGAACAACTTGTTCGCCGGCACAAAACCCCGGGAGGTTTAGGAACCTGCCTTGACCAAAAGGTATATTAAAGATCGAGTTTGAGTACAGAGCTAGGAGCGTATGTAAGGGAGCTTAAGCTAGTGAGATCGTGTGTGGAAAATACAGGTGTTTATCCCTTTTTATACCTCAAATAACGGCTAAAATATGAGAAAAATAACAGGCCTAGAATCTCGGAAATAGGTTGATCTTGTTGAGATATTCTCGCCACATTGTTGATGGAGGAGATAATGGTCCGTTGCTGAAGACTTTAATGAAGAAACGTCATTGAATTAGTCTTCTATTCCATTGACACGTTCCCTGAAAAATAGGATTTAACGTAACAATAATTCAACCTGCAAGATGATCAAGATGTAGTAGGACAACTCAAGTTGTTAGTACCAAAATGTTATGTGCAAGTTGAAAACAAGTTGACTGAAAACGTAGGGCCCAACAAGGTTGAGCTTGTTCCTTGATTTAAGCACCCACTTCCTCAAAAATAGCAATCGAGTTGATTTATCTCCAAGTCCAAGCTTCAACACCTTGTACTCCCAAGCTTTATCAACCTTGTACTCTTCTTTTATTCAGCAATAACTCCTTGACCAGTCTCCACGTGTTTTAATTTGTTGTTGCCAAAAGTTACGATTTTATGCATAAAATGTTATTTATGCATAAATCATTTCCTTCCAAATTCCTCACGTGTCTAGCTCTTTCTTCGATCCTATTGCAGCCTGAAATATGAACATAAACCATAGAATATACAGATTATATTAGCACATTAGTCCATTAAATAATAAACAAAAAATGTTCAACTATATAAATTTCAGTACAGGAAATCATCTACGATATCACCTAGAATTTCGGAAATCATTTACGATATCACCTGCAGTTTACACTAACAAGATGCATTGGCCAATCTTGGATCAGCTTTCAAAAGCTTATCTCAGACCAATATACCAATCATACATATTGACATCCCTGCAGTGGAAAGGTTAGAACTTTTCTGCACAGATGACGACATCCCAGATGATCAGATAGCGACATCTTGGATGACGCCAATAATTAAATATCTTCAAGATGGCACCATCCCTAATGAAGAAAAGAATGCAAGAGAATTCAGGGTAAGGATTTCAAGATTCGTATTAATAGATAATGTGTTGTTTAAGAAATCATTTGCAGGTCCATACTTTAGATGTCTCGAAGCTGACAAAGCCAATGAAGTTCTAAGAGAATTGCATGAGGGACTATGTGGTAACCATTCTGGGGGCAGAAGCCTATATACGAAAGCTCTACGAATGGGTTACTACTGGCCAACAATGCGTCAAGATGCTGCCATCTTTGCCAAGAAATGTGATTCCTGCTAGAGGCATAGTGACATCTTGCACCAGCCCGCAAAATTGCTTCATCCAATCCTCTCCCCTTGGCCATTTATGAGGTGGGGGAATGGATATTGTGGGAAATTTGCCTAAAGCTCTCGGAGGAAAAGTATTCTTGCTAGCAATGACTGATTACTTCTCCAAGTGGGTTGAAGCTGAATCTTACGTACAAGTTCGTGATAAAGAAGTCATATCCTTCATTAAGAAAAATATATTTAGCAGATTTGGCATCCCCTCTGAAATAATATGTGACATCGGCTCTCAGTTCATTAGCAAGAAGACGCAGGATTTTCTTACTAGGTGGGGAGTTAAGATGGTGACATCCTCACCGGTGCATCCTCAAGCTAATGGCCAGGAAGAGTCAAGTAACAAAATAATAATCAATAACCTAAAGAAGAGGTTAGATCAAAAGAAAGGATGATGGGCGGAAGAGCTTCCATATGTCCTTTGGGCAGATAGAACCACACCAAAGAACGCGATAGGCCAGACCCCTTACTCCTTGGTATTTGGAGCAGAAGCAGTCATCCCGGCAGAAGTCATCGTCCCTATTGCCAGATTCAAGATGTTGACACCTGAGCAGAATGACGCCAACCTGAGTCATGATCTATATACCATTGACGAGCTAAGGGATTTAGCCAAGATCAGAATAGCAGCATATCAACAAAAGATTGCTAGATCCTACAACAAAAATGTTAGATTACGGAAGTTCCAAGTCGGTGATCTAGTCCTACGAAAGGTGTTTCAGAATACGAGAGAGCCCAATGCTGGAAAGATGGCTCCCAAATGGGAAGGGCCATACTTAGTTGATGCCGAAGCAGGTAAAGGCTCCTATTGGTTGTCAACTCTGGAAGGAGCAAGGATTCCTCGAAGCTGGAATGCCATTCACCTCAAGTCCTACTTTATGTAAGTTTCCATAATTACTTTACAATGCAAATAAAACCAAGGTACGATCTTTAACATTCTATTTTCAATAAAAGTACTTGTTTCCGTTTTGTTTATTTTTTGAATGATTACTGACTTAAGCATCGAAGGGGCGTTAGCTAAGCTAACGCCCACCCCTGACATGTTTCTGTTTTGCAAGAAAACAAGAAGCATTTGAATAAAACTCCTTGACAAATTAAGATGTTAGCATCCTTCCAAGAAGTTAACATCTTAAATCAGGTACGACCTTTTTCTTACTTTCTGTTTAAAAAGTATTTTTATGAAGTTCTAGCACTTTTTTACTTTCTTTTATCAAATAAAATATGACATCAGAAAAGATGTCGAAATCTCTCATTAACTTGTCATTTTGCAAGAAGTATTCAATTCATCCCAATCCTCATGAAAACAACCATTTTGAGACTGACCATCTCACCTCCGTTTAAGGTACTTAATCCCTTCAAAGATTTAAAGAAATTACTTTCTTTCGTCTCATTAAGGTTTAAACACCTCGTCTGGAGTGCACGATGTCAACCTTGATTGAGGTGTGTGGTGGGCCCATACGTTTAATATGTACGAATTACCCATCTCCACTCGATCAATGAGTTTTGACCCTAAGAATTTATCAATATGGTTGTGACATATTCATGCCACCTAAGAACAAACGGTTATTTACATTCACATGTCAATCAAAGTAATTGCAAAGGATTTCTACATCCACTCGCAAGTTGTCACTATCTACGAAGAGGTTAGCATACCAACCTCCTAATTTCATTTTTCACAAAGATGCTTGAGAAAAAGTTTTTTTCACCAAAAACCCAAGCAAAAGTTTTACCCTACGAAAAGCGTAAAAGTGCTGGACCAACCCAACACTTGAAAAGCAAATTGTCTTGACCCTTATGGGCCGATTACAAACCAAAATATTTAAAAACATTGTCTTTGGGACGCAGCCCAATTCCAAACCAAAGTTTTTTAAACCAAAAGTTTTTAAAAAACCAAAAGAACCATTTTCTTTTTTCCTTCATGGGGTGGCTACTACCGCAGATGTTGTCGCTGCTCCTTCCTCAAAGATATCATCATCCTTAGCAGTTGAAGATCCTTCTCCTGCCTCCTCTCCCTTAGCATCAAAGGCCTTCAAGAGTGAACGTTGTTGCTCAACATCCCACTCTGTGTGCTTTCCAGCATGAAATTCTTCCATCATTTGAACTTTTATTTCTATCATGCTTCGGGCAGCGAAGGCCATCATGTTCTTTCTCACATCTTCAATCTCCTGCAGTTGGGTGTCTTGGATGGAAGACATGCCTTTCATCAAGCTCTCCACCTCATTCTGTAGATCCTCTATCTTCTTAGCCGAAGCCTGCTTCAGTTTCTTGTTCTGTATCGCCTCCAGCACCATCTTCCTATTCCTTTCCTCAAGACTGCTCATTCTTATCTTAGCTGCATCAACACCCTGCAAAAAGACAAATTTGATCAAAATTTGAGATGCGTTATTCAAATAAAAATTCCTTTGAAACTCTGTTTTTTCAAAAAACCTACCACTGCTGCTCTAGCAAGCGCCTCTTCAACATCCACCAAGCATGTTTCATCAACGTTTATCACTTCCTTATAGCTACCCTTCCTCTTCTTCACCCTTGCTCCTACAGATGGTGCCTCCATCTCTTTCTTAGGCATCGATAACTGTTGGCTTGCCTGGGTTTGCCCAACAAACTCCTGAAGGTCCTTTAAGGAAAAAGCAGCTGTAGACTTTGAAACTGTCAAAAACAGAAAGAGTGCTATCAGAGGAAAGTGAAATCAAGATACAAAAAGGCAAATTTTGTAGACAAAATAGGATCTTACCAGTGGACATCTCTGTAGATGGTGGTATCTCATTGTCTTCAGAAAGGGCTATGGCTTCAAATGGCTGGAAGGATCGCTCCCCCTTTGAGAACTCCAACAATCTCCTCACTTTACCAATTGTCTCGGCAGATGGTGGAAAGAGCTTAACCCAATCAATAGCTTCAAAAACAAACAAAGAAATTACAACAAGTAAGTGCGGGAAATAAAGAAAAATTAAAGTTTGAAAGAGGGATACCTTCCCTGTTCCATCCAGTTGCCAAGAAATCTCCTTCCTCCAAGGAATCCTTCTCAACAAAAAAGTATTTTGATTTCCAACCCCTATCATTCACTGTTACTTTCAAAAACAGAGGTTTCATGCCAGACCTAGTTTTAAGAAGATATCTCATAGAGCCAAAGGTTTGAAGCTCGTACACGAAGGCTAGCTCTTTCAAACCTATGTCTAACCCAAATTCGCGGTTCACCCGCAGGACACAAGAGAAAATCCTCCAAACCATGGGCATCAGTTGGACGAAAGCCAAGTTAGTTTTTCTAAAAAACTCAGTTATTAATGCAGGGAAAGGATATGAGAAACCTAGAGTGAAGGGATATTCATAGAAACAGACCCATTGCGGAGATACAAAATCAGCCCTAAGGAATACATCAAAAGACCTAAAGATAGTGGAATTCGGGACGCATCGTCGATCCTTGACAGATTCGATGAGCTCGTTGTTAAAGACACAAATTTCTTCATCTGGTTTTGTCAACAAGCCTTCGCAAGAAAAACCCCCATCCTCGTTCGAACTCAGAGGGTTTCTTGCAGCTTTGCCCTTTCTTGGCTTAATCATTTTTCAAAAAAGCAAAAAGGGGGAAAAAGAGAGGGAAAGATTTTACCTTGAGAAAGAAATCACCGCCGTGAAGAAGATGATGAAAACGATTGGAAAAGTGGAGAAGAAAGTGAAAGGAACTCGGTTAAAAACCCTAGATCCTTGGTAGTTACGCTAATTAAGTGGGATTAAACCTCTTAACTGCCACGTCTCCTTTCGAATTAATTAACTGCCCAGGCTTCTAGAAGGAAGTAGAAAAATCATCCTTTTAAATTCATTTAAAGACAGTTTTTGGGGACAATTGTTGTGAGTAAATTCAGGATTGCTACATCTTGAATAGTAGCCAGCATGTCGTCATCTTCAAACCCGTAGACAAGGTAAAGTTTACTTAGATAATTAATTCATTATTTAATTATTTCTGTTATAGATTTAATTACATGTATAAAAGAACGTGGGAAAAACATATTCCATGGACCCATTTCAACGGTTGATAGACCAAGTCAAGATAGAGATAACAAGGCCGAAATTCTAGGAAAGTTTGTTAGGGTTTTATGTTATCTTCAGTTATTTTCTCTATTTAAAGGCTCATGGCTGGAACACTAAGCACACATTACTCACACACAGTTCACAAACACATTGTAATCCGCCATAGCTTCAAACTTTGTAACTCAAAAAGATCAATACTATTGTTTGGGAAGGTAGGTGCTCATAATCACCTCCCGAGGTTTTGTGCTGACGAGATAGTTATCTCAAGGGTTTTCCTCGTTACATGATCGAGCCATCCTAGTTTCATTGTTACACCGATTATATTTCATTGCACCTTCCTCAACTTTATTTCGAATTTCTTTACTGTTGATTGTTTTTTACCAAAACAGTAACCGCTTCAAACGTCCCTACCAAGGTTGCCCCTTGATTAGCAAATACTTCCTCGGCCTCTGTGAATACCCCGTCCCGATGCAACGCGCATTCGGAAGTTTGAAATAATTAATCATATAATGTCGAATCGAAATAGGATATTCATTTAGTGACACTCGCTTTAAACCATATTAAAATATTAGTTTAAATTTTGAGAGTCGCCACGCCACTTTGATATAGCCCAAAGCTTTGAAAAAAGGCTAAACAGTTAATTGGGTTCGGGGGTCAAGTTACAACAGAAGAAGAAACGCGATCACTCCTATTGCCCGACGGATCGGTCTTTCTAGCATGTGGGGTGTTGGTTGTGTGCGGTGTTTACAGGAATAGATCGAGGAAGCGGGATCATGCATAAGGAGGAGGGGAGAGAAAGAATTAATTAATGATCACACCCTAGAACCTTTGAGTTAGGCCCTCGGAAGGTACACTAATCAACGCTCATCCTTGGGGGATTGTTGATCATGGGACAATTACAACTAAGGTGGAAAGTAAGAAATAGTTCCTAGATCCATTGGGTTTTCTTGGGCGAAACCTTAGATCATCCTCGGCTATAGCATATTTAAATATATTAAAAATGTCCTAAATCTAACATAAAGGCACAATTAAAATATAATAAGCATGCGAATATTATGGCAATAATAATAATAATAAGGAAGAAAATATTAATAAGAGCCTTACCAATGGTAGCAAGACTTTGGGATCGAATCTAGGGCGATTCGAAGGGAATGGAGAGAAATACGGACGAAACAAGTGTAGTCCTTGTTTCACCGGAATAAATTGTGTGTTGAAAACTGTAACCGGGCACCCCTATTTATAGTGCTTCGGTATTTGGGCTGGGCCAGCTGAAGGGTCGATCGGCCCTAAATATAAGGGTCGATCGGCACAAAAATAAAGGGTCGGTCGGCACAAAGATCTTAGGTTCGATCGGCACAATAATAAAGATTCGATCGGCCATTCAACAGGGAAAGGGCCGATCGGCACAATATCCTTGCGTACTTTCCACGCGTACGGCCGACGGCAGATTTGACAGAATAAAGAGTAGGTTTTTTAGGGTTTCACTTATATAACCGGGCCAGACATTTAAAATGCCTTTTTTCGGACCAGGTACTAACAGTAACCCCTCGACGACGCTTCTTGTAAGACAAGTGGGGTCGACGATAAAAGAATAGGATCCGTCCTGAAAAAAGGGATTTCAGGAGGTGAAACGATGATCTCGCGGATGTGAGGTTTGGACTCGAGCTAAGTCGCAAAAAAGATGACCAGGTAGGTCGAGCGGCTGAACCCACGTCGGGCTACCTACGTATCCTAACAGGAATCAAGCCAAGTCGTAGTTCGAAAGAGTGGGCGTTTAGTACCCGAGAGTGGCGGACGTGCAGCGTCTCAAACCAAAGATGCGATTGTGCGAGAATCACCTGAGGATGCGTGACTGCGCGAAAGTCACTGGAATGCGAAGACGTGACTGTGTGAAAGTCACTGGAATGCGAAGACGTGACTATGTGAAAGTCATTGGAATGCGAAGTCGTGACTGTGTGAAAGTCATTGGGATGCGAAGACGTGACTGTGTGAAAGTCACTGAAATGCGAAGACGTGACTGTGCGGGTGTCACCCAAAAAATTGTGAGAGTATGACTATGAGGGAGTCACCCGGAAAATAGGAATTTTAACTGTGTGGGAGTCAACCCGAAAAAAAGGAATTTGACTTTGTGGGAGTCACCCCGAAAAAATAGGATTTTGACTTTGTGGGAGTCACCCCGAAAAAATAGGAATTTGATTTTGTGGGAGTCACCCCGAAAAAATAGAATTTTGACTTTGTGGGAGTCACCCCAAAAAAATAGGAATTTGACTTTGTGGGAGTCACCCCGAAAAAAATAGAATTTTGACTTTGTGGGAGTCACCCCAAAAAAATAGGATTTTGATAAAACAAAAAAAAAGTTTTGAGTTATAAAATAAAAAAGAATTTATTTTGAAAAAAGGTTTTTTTTTTTTTTTTTGAAAACGGAGGTTTTTTGAAAAAAGGAGAGGTTATTTAATAACCTGGTCAAACACTCTGACCGAGGGGACGCGTGTCAAGCGGGGAAGGGGAAGGGTCGATCGGCCCTTCCTTCTGATTGGCTGAGGACGATTTGACGCGGATCCGCGGCACCAAGATGAGATCTGGACCGTTCGATGGTCCCAAAGAAGCACAAAATAATGGGCCGATCGGCCCTTCCTCTCATTGGTCAGACTTTACGGCCGATCGGCCTTTAAAGCCGTCCGTCTTCTTCTCCTTTACGTCTTCTTCTTCCTCTTTACGAATTTTCTGAAGCTTTTTCCTCGCCAGAAAATTTCTTGAGTTCCATTGATTTGTGCCGAGTTTTGCTAAGGTATTGCCATGGATCCCGATGTTGCCGCTTTGGAACTCTTGCTCAATAGACCGGATGCTCCATCGTTGGGCTCGTACACCGGAGGTATGGGAGACGCCCTCTTTGGCTATGGTGGTGGAGTTGGAGCTAGTGGCCATGGTGCCGGGAGCAGCCGCGGTTCTGGTGGTTTTGGGGGCGGTTATGGCAATATTGGCGGTGGTTTTGAGGGTGGTTATGGAGGTTGAGGTTATGGAGGTGGTGATGATGGCAGCCATGGCGGTTATGGCGGTGGTGGCAGCGGCAGTCATGGCGGCAGTGGTGGCGGACATGGCGGCAGTGGTGGCGGACACGACGGTCATTTTGGCGGCAATGACGGTGGTAACGGCGGCGATGATGATGAAGAGGAGGGTGATCCTGACGCCGGGGAGAGTGATAGGAGTGAAGCCGGCGGGGACGTTGAGGCTAGGAGGCGGCGGGCTTCGCGCAATTATCGGCCCTCGAGGCTGCATTTTCTGTTGTTCAACCAGTCCGACTTTTATCCGGGTTTGGCTTTTCATGGATCCACCGGTCTTCGCTCCCGCGTCGGGATGAAGGTAAAGAATTTTTTATTTAACAACAGAATATTTCATGCATGTGCAAAGTGTTTATTATTTTCAAATGCGAGTAATGACACGTACCTGTGTTGTGTTTACCTGCAGGGGAAGAAGATGAAGGGACGTAGCTCCCTTAGAGCGGTTGGTGAGTTGTGGGCACTTCTGCCGGCTGGTGAGGGCGGTCCTCGCGAGAGGGTACGGAGCTTGGGGTTGGCTCCCTTTTTTGACATGGTCTCACTGATGGGCCAGACCAGGAAGTGTACTGCTGTGGTGAAGGCGTGTCGGGAGTTCTGGTGGGACACGACACATACTTTCCATTTGAGTTGGGGTGAGGCCACGATCACTCCTACAGACTTTGCCGTCCTTAGTGGATTGAGGTTCACGGACATAGCATTGCCTTTTGATGATACCCTTTATGCCGACCCGGCTCGTCAGATTCAGCTGTTTGGCGCTAGCTTAGGCTCGAGCAGAAATTTCGGCGTTGATGCGGGGAGGTTGTACAAGCTGGTCAAGGCTGCTATTGATCAGTACAGGGCTGGCCAGTACGGGCTTGACGCACTTGTCAGGGGATTCCTTTGGTACGGATTCTCAGTATCGCTTTTCCCCAACTCGGGCCCAGTGTGCCGATTCTCTTTGTTGGGCGCCTTGACTGATTTGAGCTTAGTGCGAGATATCTCTTGGGGAGGGGCCGGCTTGGCCGAGCTGTATCGGGCTCTTGATACTGTTTCGAGGTCCAATACCTCTTCTTTTGATGCCTTTCAGTTTGTTCTGGAGGTATGCCGATTTTTGTCATTTTCATTGTCCTTTTACTTGTTACTTGTCTTTCTGCCTTTATAAATATCCGCTTTCCGTGTCTTTTGCTGGCCTGGGTTTATGAGATTTTCGGTGTCGCGCCGTTCACTCTGCGGGACCAGACTCGGGATGTGCCCGTCTTGCGGTACTGGAGGAAGGAGAATCGGATTGAGGGGTTCCCAAAGACGGTTCGTGAGTCCAATTTGAGGGCTGTTCTTGATGGTCCCAGTAGGCCCGAGTTTTTGCTCTACCCTTGGACTCCTGAGGCCTCGGAGATGGTTGGTCTTTGTCAGGGACGTGGCTTGCTTCCCGCAGATTGTTGGTTGGACTGCTTGCTGACGAGATGTACTTGGGTGAGCGGGTTGCGAGACAGCACTATGCATGGGCTCCGCTTTATGCGCCCCAACATCCTCCCAGGAACATGTGGTATCCGAACCGATTGGCGAGGAGGGCGGAGTATCTACTTGGGGTCCCTGCTTATCAGTTCCGTCTTGATATGGGCTATGTGGATTTTGTGGAGCTTTTTCTGAGATCGCCGCAGGTGGTGAGGCGGGCTGCGAGGCCGCTGGCATAGGGGAGCAGGATTTGGTCATCCCCGAGCCGATGGGTGCTGGACATCCCGAGATTGCTGATATGCCTCCATTTCCTGACCATTTCTTTGTGCATATGGCCGACGGGGAGGTGAGGGTAGACTTGACACCTACAGAGGCCGATGAGGTGGAGGGTGCTCAGCTTCCTCCGGGCGGTGCTGGCGAGGTATGCCTCTTACTTTTTCTCTTCATGCACTGATTATTATGTTCTAGCTATGGTGTAACTCTCGCGCCTGATTTTGCAGGTTACCCGGGAGTCTTACGTGCGGGCCGTGAGGCAGACCAATGTACTGAGCCGTCTGCTGAGGAGTGCAGTGCAGGCGCTTTCTTGCCAATCCCGGAGATCAGTGGATGTGGATCCGGCGCAGCGGAGACAGCGATCACATGATGAGGGTAGCTCGACATCTAGATTTTCCCGTGGTCGCCCCTCGACCTCCCGTCGGGGTCATTAGGACTTTTTATTTTGCAGTACCTGTAGGGAAGAAGTAGGAGCGAAGCATGCAGACTCTATTTTTTATGCTGACTCACTGATGTAATGCAAATGATTTATGTACTAGTTTATGGGTTTAACATAAAAGTTAGCATTTTCTATTTATGAATATTTTCTATTTTTGGACATTATCTATTTTTGTACACTGCATTAAAGACAATTTTGTAACACAATAAAATACATGAAGCTTTAGAATCCTTGAGCTGTTGAAGTTGCACGTGCTTGGGAAAGCAAAAAGGGTCGATCGGCCTTATATTAAAGGTTCGATCGGCCTTAAAATAAAGGTCCGATCGGCATTATCTGAGAGGCGGTTGGTTTTCCTTGAAAAGGGCCAATCGGCTCTTATGGCTCCTTTTCCTACACGGATTACCTCGCAGTCCTTTTCCCGTACGGACTCCAATACCCAATACTTATAAATACTTTTGCCAGCCGACGGTACACCATACTTTTTTTCTTTTCTTTGCTCTGTTGCTTTTCTTTTCTACTGTCGTGAACAACAATGAATTCCCACCCTTCCGTTCTGATGGAGAAGCAAAGCAGTTTTGAGAGTGATTTGGATGTTTGGATATCCAAGGTACCTCGCTCCATTCGTCATGTCTTTGACAAACGCTTTGGGGTAAAGTGCATTTGGTCCCTTTTGCCCATGCATCCCAACTGGAATCTCTTACATGCTGCAGCTGCTTTTTGGGATGACTCCAATCACGTTTTCAACTTTTCCTACAACGAGATTACTCCCACCTATGAGGATTTTCTTGCTTTGTGCGGCGGAGATGATGTCAGTTTGATAGCAGTCCCTCAGGATCGAGTTCCGTTGGTGACAAGGGTAGCCAAATTTCTGCGCATCCCTATGGCTGTGGCTAGAGGTTTGGTTGAGGGTGTGGATATAGATATCTGTGATTTGCCGGGGAGGTTTGCTCATGGTGATGACTTTGACTCGGATTTTGCTTTGGATTGCCTGGCCCTCTGCTTGTTTTCCAAGGTTCTGTTCTCTCCTTATGTGGGGGTAGCTACCAGTGGATGTCTGGATATGGTTGATCAGGCTCGTTCTGGGAGGAGCGTTGTTCCGGTTCTCTTGGGCGAGACACTTCATGGTATATCTCAGATAGCTAGGGGCGCTCCGCTTATGACTAGGGGCAGTGCCAAACTACTGACCACATGGCTTGAGGATCGGCTTTTTGTTCTAGAGATTCCCCCTTCGAGTGTTAAGCCTTGGTTTCACGGTTGCAGGAGGAAGGTTGATCCGCTTTCCGGCTTATCAGAGCGGGAGTGGAAGATGTACTTGGCGGAGGTGGATACGGACAGGATTCAGTGGCGAGTACAGCATTGGGGTCTCTCTTTCATTCGGAACCTTCAGCTTGGGCAATGCTTGATTCGCGTACCAGCTTTCGAGACCACCACTTTTTACTATGCGGAGCGGGTACTTCGCCAGTATGGCATGGAGCAGGTCCGTCCTCCAACTTGGGGATCTTCTGAGTTTGATGATTCTGCCAAGGTTCTTCCAATGGACGTTGGTGTTTCAGTTTTGATGGTAAGCTTATGGAGTTCTCATGGGATGCCACGAGTTTATCTTGCACAGCGGACCCTTAGCACTCATTTGTCGCATGCTTATTTGACATGGTATGAAGAAAACTTGGGACCGATGAAAGAGGTTTTATATGACTTGAGACGGAGATTGATTCCTAACATATCTTCGAGTCGTTTTCTCAGAGACAGAGAAGCTTTGGAGACTTCTTCGGACAAAGTGGAAGAGCATCCTCCCAAGAAGATTGAGCGGAAGCTGAAGGGTAAGGCGATTGAAGAGGTTCCCCAATTGAAGAAGAAGCATTCGCCTTATTTTAAGAGAGAGAGCAAGAAGAAACCGACTCGACGAGCTGCCAAGAAGAAGAAGGACGGAGATGAGGGGCCTAGTGTCAAGGAGTAGACCTATATGTCTGAGTATCCACCCACAGTCACATGCAGACACATTAGTTATTTATTTTGTCTTTTAAAATTTTTTAGTTTCTTTTGCAAGTTATGTAGTCATTAGTATAGTCGAGCTTAGACTCATCAAATAAGTGTAATCATGCATTGATTGTGGGAATGCCAAAAGTTTATTGCCTTGGTAAAAGCAGTGGATTTTTATTTATTTTTGGACCGCGCCGATTAAAGTGCCTACGTTCCCCTTTTACAATGAGAACCAAGGGGCTCAGGTCGTCGTAGTTCATTTTCGTCAAACGACTAATTTTAGAAAGGGAAGATAGAAGCGGGACGATTTTTATTTTATTTGTTTGCTCTAACTTTTGCCTAGACCGCCCTTTACGGGTTTCAATCTAGCGAGCTTTTGAACGCACCCTTTCTTTTATTGCTAGACCGCCCTTTGCGGGTTTTCAATCTAGCGGGCTTCTTTTTGCGTTTTTTTTTTTTTTTTTTTAGAGGAGGAAGAGCTTAATCATAGTAGCGTGCGAGCTTGCTGAGGTTGACGGGCTCCTTGAATTCGTTGCCATCCAAATCTGCCATTTTAACTGCTCCACCCGAAAATATCTTCTTGATCACATACGGGCCGGTCCATGTAGGGGCCCACTTCAGAGGATTGAACTTATTGGGAAGTCGGCGCTTCAAGACCAAATCTCCTTCCTTAATGTCTAAGGGCTGCACCTTCTTGTTGAAAGCTCTTGCTGTCCGTCTTTGATAGGCTCGGATGTGTTCTATGGCTTTGAGTCTACGCTCGTCAAGTGTGGCCAATTGATCGTATCGGCTGCGGAGCCATTCAACTTCTGCTACTTGATTCTCTAGTAAGATCCTCAAAGACGGGACTTCCAGTTCAGCGGGAACCTTGCCTCCATCCCATATGTCGGGGCAAAAGGAGTTTCGCTGTAGCGGTACGGACGGAAGTTCTATATCCCCAAAGTGCCAATGGTAATCTCTCGGGCCGAGTCCTACCTCGAATTGCCGTTTTCGATTATACGCTCAATTGTCTTGTTAGGCGCTTGTTGCTCCGTTGGTGCGAGGCCTATAAGGGGAAGACTTGTGCGGGTAATCTTGAACTCTGCCCGATGTCTGTCACAATCTCCGCCAAAGTGGGACCCATTGTCGAGATGATCTCATTTGGTACCCCATATCTGCATATGATATCCTCTTTAATGGCTGTGACACCTTCTTGGAAGTCGACACCTTGTAAGACTTTGCCTCGATCCACTTGGTGAAGTAATCGACGGCTACTAATACAAAACAATGCCCGTTGCTTCCGGCGGTGTAATCTTGCCAATCACATCAATCCCCCATGTCGCAAATGGCGAGGGGTTACCATCTTGTACAACTCGTGAGGGGTACATGGTTCAGATTGGAACACATTTGGCATTTGGGACATTTCCGCACAAAGCTGGATGCGATCGGCTTCTATAGTGACCCAATAATAACCCAACCGTGTGATTTTACGTCTCAACATCCTGGCGTTCATGTGCGGACCGCATAAGCCATCGTGTACTTCTTCCATGATCGTTTACGCCGTTTCGCATCTACACGAGTAATAGCGAGACCATCGTAATGTCTTTTGTACAACGTATCATCTAGTAGAACAAAGCTGTCCGGCCAATCGCTTCAATACTGCAAGCTTTTGGCTTTCACATCTCCTAGAAAAGACCACATCACCCTTCTTGAGATACTCATAAATATGTGCGTACCACGGATCCTTACTTTCCTCAGTGCCAGCTTGGATCTCGTAGCAGTAGGCTTCGTAGCAGTAAGCGGGGTTCTCTCTCCGGCCAACCCTGAATGGTTTTACTGACATTCCGTGAGGGATTTCGACCAAAGAAGCCAGTGTAGCTAAAGCGTCGGCGAATCTATTTGTCTCTGGGTAGATAATGGAATGTCACTTCTACGAATTGTTTGACTAGATCTTCCATGTGAGTACGTCTTTGCTGTAGGTAGGGGTCGACAGGTTTTCCACTTCTTAGATGTACGATTGATGATTAAGGCGAGTCTCCATATACCTCCAACTCCTTCACATTACGTTCTAAAGTTGCTTCCAAGCCGGCTATGCGAGCCTCATATTCGGCCGCGTTGTTGGTGGTTGTAAAATTCGGCTTGATGGCGATGGGGGTGTGCTCATCTTTGGGATCGACCAAAAGGATTCCCACTCCGTTGCCTCTCTTGTTTGCGGCCCCATCAAAGAATAGTTGCCATCTCTCTTACGTATCAGTGAAAATCCCCTCGTCTGGAAACTCCGGTTCGAGCCCCTGTTCTTACGTGCTAGGAAACTACGCTAAATGATCCCGCCATGGCTCTCCTTTAAGCGCTTTTCTCGGCACATAGGTGATGTCGAATTCCCAGAAATACCGACCACTTGGCTAATCTCATGGACGAGAGACGGCTTGTCGAACAAATACTTAATCGGATCCATCTTTGACACCGGTAGGATCGGATGTGCTTGACAAGTAATGCTTTAGCTTATTAACTACCCAAACTAGCCGGTGCAAGTCTTTTCCAATCTTTGAGTAGTTTAGCTCAACGCCCTGCAACTTAGGCTAACGAAATAAACGGCATTCTCTGCCCGAGAATCTTTGGCTTCTGTGCCCGTAGCCCCAGCAGTATCGATTCTTGTTAGGTACAAGAGCAATGGTTTCTCCGAATGTGGGGGGCGAAGGATAGGGGGATTGACCAAGTATCTCTTGATTTCCTCAAAGGCCTCTTGACACTTCCAGTCCCAATCTACACTTGCGGTCTTCTTCATCAGTCTGAAAATCGGCTCACACATAGTAGTCAATTGATTAATGAAGCGGCTGATGTACTGTAACCGTCCCATGAATCCCTTAACTTCCTTTTAAATGCGTGGTGGCCTCATCTCCATGATAGCTTGAATCTTCCTTGGATCTGCCTCAATCCCGCGTTCTGTGACCATGTAACCCAGGACCTTTCCTCGGATAACCCCGAACGTACATTTGGCAGGATTCAGCCGCATGGAGTGCTCGCGCAGCCTGTCAAAGAACTTCCTCAAATCAATAAAGTGCTGACCGTCTGACCCTTTGGAATGAATGATCATATCGTCGACATACACCTCAATCTCCTTATGGATCATGTCATGGAATAATCTTTGTGACCGCTCTGCGGTATGTAGCCCCTGCATTTTTCAATCCGAATGGCATTACGGTGTAACAGTATGTTCCCCGTGGTGTAGTGAAGGCTGTCTTCTCTACAGTGCGCCTCGGCCATCTTGATCTGATTATAACCCGCAAAACCATCTACAAAGGACTTGACCTCGTAGTTATTAGTGGCATCTACTAACATGTCGATGTTGGGCAGCGGGAAGTCATCCTTTGGGCTAGCCTTGTTGAGATCACGGAAGTCAACACAAACTCGACCTTGCCGTTCGATTTCTTGTTGTCACAATGTTGGATAACCACGTCGGGTACTCAATAACTACGATAAAACCTACTCGGAGGAGCTTCTCTATCTCTTCTTTGACTTGCGAGACCACTACGGCTTGATGCGGCGCAATTTACGCAGACGGGCTTGGGCGTACGGTGCTAGCGGTATTCTATGCTCCACTATTGAGTTATCCGGCCCGGCATATCCTTATATGACCATGCGAACACATCCGAGTATTCCTTGAGCAGCTCGATCAAAGCTTCCCTTTCAGTCCCTTCGAAGAAGCTTCCGATTTGCGTCTCTCTCGGCTCCTCTTCCGTTCCCAAATTAATACATGCTAACACCTCATCGGCAGCTTGGGCTCGACCTTCCCTTTGATTAATAACTTGCTCAGAAATTTCTTTAATGTATTCGTTGTTTAGTGTGTCTGCTTCTTCTAATGAATCATTATTAACTAGGTTAATTTGATTAAGTTGAGCATTATTTTTAGTTAATTTATCATTTAAAAGATTGGCTATGAGGGGATACTCAGAAAGATCTAGCTTTTCATTCATAGCGAAAGGGAAAACAACATTTGCAACTAAGTCATAGTCCTCGACGTGAGGTCATCGAGACTTAGAGGAAGACTCAAACTCAAAAGAAAACACATCGACTCAAGCAAAACGAGATGACTCAGAAGAAACGAGAGGACTTGGGGGAACCAACGGGAGACTCAACGGGAGGAGGCATCGAGTCCTAGCTCTTGAACCATGTATTTCTTCGTGGCTACGGGTCCGCCAAATACGCACCAATTCTTCAGCTTTCCAACCATGGGTGCCACCAACGTCCTTGGATCAACATTGTCTATCTGCTCTGCTCCAATGACTGCAACCATATCATCCTCTATATTCAGATTCCCCAAATGCTTTGTAGCAAGGTCGACCATCCCATTCCTCGACTCTTGCAGGCTGCAATATTCTCGACCAACGGCTCATCCAAAGATACTTGCCCTAGCGGATCGCCAACTTGTCTTGATCTTGACGGCATACGGCTCACGAATCATGACAACCTTGCCTCCCCTTTGATGCGGATCCATAAGAGCTGTCTTCATCTTCGACTGTCGAACTCCGTATCCACTGAAGATCTCAAAGCCTTTACGTAGTTTACTGTGTGATCGAACCAAGGCTCGTTAAACTCCATGCGGGAGAACTCCTCGCCTTCCTTGACAAAGTAACTATTGAGGGAAAGGCGGTATGGTCTCATCTACGGCTTCTCGTAGGGTAGCTTTGCCCTCTTGAGATACTCAATTCTTTTCTCTTCGGCCCGATCTTCGGGGGTAATAACATAGCTTTAAACCGTGCTTGCTGCGATGATCGGTAGCTTCCACTGGTTGCGTAGGTCCTTGGAGATGCTCACCCGGCCCCCGGTCCCCGGTACAAATCCCATGTTCCTCATCATTCGACGGCTGGTCGTACTCTGTCCGATGTTTTGTGAGGTCTACCGCGCAAACAGTGCTTGTGCTATTAGGCCGAAAACCGATGAACATTGAACTGCTCTCTTCATGCTGAATTTGCAGAACCGGCTTTCCCCCAGTGCTTGACCCTTGAGACGTTACCAAATCGCTGTAGATGACTGTCACTTGGTCGCCCGACTGAAATTTCACACACTGATGCAATGAGGAAGGGACTCCATTCATCTGATGCAACCATGGCCTACCCAGCAGCATGGTGAAAGTGGAAGGTATGTCTATGACTTGGAACTCGGCAATCATAGTGGTGATCCCGCAAGTAAGAGGCAAACTGATTATTCCCAATACTGACCGGCTAGTAGAGTCGTATCCTCGCACGGAATGAACTGAAGGTCTCAAATCTGTAGGACTTAGATTAAGGACGTCCATCATCCTGAAAGGCAGTATGTTCACCGCAGAACCGTTATCAATGAAAATACGTGGCAACCTTTTCCCGTTGACCTCAATAGTAATGTGCAGCGGTTCATTATGATCCGACCCAAACTCCGGCATGTCCAACTCTGAAAATGTGATGATATTCCCAAAGTGTATGTTGCCGATCATCTGCGTTCATCTTCTGGCTTTGTGTCAGCAGAAGATGTATTTTCATAAACATGATCGATTGTCGACACTTGACAAACGTCATAATGACACATATCATACATAGGTGGTTTGGACCAATCAACAAGATTTTCTTGCCTTGAAGATTCGAACAAAGAACCTTTTTTAAAACCAACAGTATCCATCAAAGAATCAATTGAATCTTCAGGATTTGCATCAAATAGAGGGGGTTGTGACCAATCAACAAGATTTTCCTCACTTGAAGATTCGACAAACAAACCCTCTTTGAACCCAACAGAATCAATCCAAGAATCAAAGGAATCATTAGGAATTGCCTTACCTTCGATTTCCGGAATTTCGATCCTCATATCGACATTTCTCGAACGGTTAGCTACATACCTATCATGAAGTCCATGATTTTGGCCGAAGGAATCCATCCATTCTTGATAGTACTCCTTTTGCTCGGCTGGAACAACCGGATCTAAACCCCTCTTCGCTAGACGCTTTTCTCTGCGATCCAAGTGGTTCTGGAGTATTTGAATCTGTCTTCGTATCTCATCAATCTCGATATTGCGACGGCGTCATTTGTGATGATGGTCATCTTCTTGGGGCTCCGCTGCACGGCTGCTCCATCGACCACCATGTCCACTACTAGCAACGCGTCCTCGTTCAGCCATTGATATTTGAACCGGAGCTCTGATACCAAATAATGCCGAATAAAGGCTAGAGATTAGAATGACCGAACGATAATGACTGTAGACACCCCATTCTGAACACATCGGATCATATTTATACCACTCTAAGTCTCGCTTTGAGTCAAGAAGTAGAAATCCACCATTTCGTCATGTTTCGTTAAGTTTTGATTAACCATCGTTAGTTTGGGACTAAACTGCATACGAGATAACGAGGAAAGGACGGAATTGTCCATAGAAACAATATCTCGCCGCGAGATGGCGTGTCTCGCGCGAGATATCCTCCCTCTGCAGCATGCAGAAGGCAGTTTCCTCGTCGATTTCAACCTCTTTTCGGGATAAAACTTCATCCATCCGGCCAACCAATAGAGTTTGGAGTCTGGAACCATCTTGAAGTGTTTGATCTCATCTTCAACACTTCCCCAACCCCTATAAATACTTGGTGACTTCCAAGGTTCAAGAGGTCCACAATTACACAACACACACATTTTGTTGGTTTCTTTCCCTGAAAGAATCCTACAAAATCACCCTAAAACTCACCTCAAAGTTTGTTTGTCAACCTTGTTGAAAAACAAACATCAAGATCCAAGTCAAGAACCGAGGCGAAGCTCTGTCCGTATCAAGATTCGATTCTAAACTTGAGTCGAAACTCTGCCCAAATTACCTCACGCAAGGTAACCCCCCTAAATCCCTTTCTAATTGATTGTTAGGGTGGTATAAGTCCATAGAATCTAGGATCGGCCTAGAGCCTCTCCAAGACATGGAGACGGTCTCGAAGCAATCGATCCTACATTCCGTTTAACCCCCTTAAATGGATCTTTTATTTGTATTATTTAAAATATTTTTCTTCTTCTTTTTGAAAACATCTCTTTTCTTTAGCAAGACCGATCTCCGGATTGGGTGGAATGAATGCTCCTTGACCTACCCATTCCATAACCTAAGCCCCGAACCCAAATCTCTTTCAAAATGGTTTTTCTATGTTTTCCAAACGAATAATATAGGTGGCGACTCAAAAGATAAAATTCACGCAAACGCTACAATGACAAGAATCAATTTCGAAAGCTTCATGCTTTTCTTTTCTTCATAAAATCAAAGTCTGCCTCATACAAAAACCCTAGCTTATTATTTATACTAATAAGAAGAAGATTCTAGAACTACTAAATAAATAAAACCCTAATTTAATAACTCACTAAAGTCCTAAAACCCATAAAGTAATAATTCATTAAAACATTAAAACCCTAAAAACTCAAAGCCCAAACCCAGCCAACACTGAAGCCCAATTCTGATGCGTTGCTGAAGTTCTCGCCTGGCTACCAGGCGTCCGCCTGGCCATGTGTGGGGCGCCCTCCTCAGTTCCAGACTGCTTGCCCCTGTTTCTGTCGTTGCTGCTTCGTTGCTTGCCTCTGTTTCTGTCGTTACCGCCAACCTGCATCAAAATATGTCTTATTACATTGTGTGTGGGTGTGGAGGTTATGCCAAGTTCATTCTCATGTCTCTTATACTAGATATTTTTTTGGGCATAGCCAAACTATTGAACTGGTAGGTAGTTACATTCTTCAATTACCAAGTCTGCTCTGAAAGTTGAAATGTCAATAATTGTAATAATGCATTTATTTATTGCTAGTGACAGAAATGGCAGTATTACAGAAGCCCCTTCAAAAAAAGTACACCCCTATTCATCAATGTTGTGGTAAAATTCAACCTATGCTCTCTTATTTATCCTTAATTATTACTCTTTTGATGCCTCCAATCACACACATTGAATATCAGACCAAACTTATTTTCCTGTTCTTCCCTATTATAGCATTTGTGATGCAGTATTATGATGTGATAGACATGTGTAAGAAGATGTGGCAAATATCATGGATGCACCGGAACCAAGCCAAGGACCAGAAAGTTCATGCGCAGATCAGCTTTGGAAGATTAAGTTTTCATTATTAATTTAATTAAGTACTCTCCGTATTAATATTATTTTTATTTTATTTTAGATTAAGGGTAATTTAGTAATAAGGTTAATTAGGGTTTTTATTTGTAAGTTAGGAAGTTCTTGGTCAACAAGTTTTTTTTTGGTCTATTTAAACTTTTCTATTGTAATAGTTAGGACAATCATGCTTTAAGTTAGTCCCATACAAGCAGTGTGCTCGTGAAAAAACCTTCGGTGTTACACCCTTAGTAAGCGAATCCGCGACCATGGAGTTAGTCCCAATATGCTCAATACAAATCTGTCTACTCTGAATCCGTTCCTTAACAGCAAGATACTTAATGTCTATGTGCTTAGACTTAGACGAGCTCTTGTTGTTATTGGAATACATAACTGCCGACTTATTATCACAAAATAACTTTAATGGCCTATCAATGCCACCTAATGCGCAGCCCAGTGATAAAATTTCGCAACCAAATTGCGTGATTTGATGCCTCATAACACGCCAGATACTCTGCCTCCATCGTAGAAGTAGCAACAAGTGTCTGCTTAACACTCTTCCAAGAAACTGCTCCTCCACAAAGTAGATAAACGTAGCCCGAAGTAGACTTACGACTATCTTGGCATCCAGCAAAGTCGAAATCCGAATACCCAATGATCTCAAGTCTATCCGACTTTCTGTAAGTGAGCATATAATCCTTTGTTCTCTGTAAATAACACATGACCCTCTTGGCTGCTATCCAATGATCCTTTCCAGGATTGCTAAGGTATCTGCCTAAAACACCAACTATGAATGCTAGGTCTGGGCGAGTGCAAACCTGAGCATACATCAAGCTCCCTATAGCCGAAGCATAAGGGATGCTATTCATTTCCCTAGATTCAATCTCATTCTTGGGGCACTGAGCAAGATTGAATTTGTCACCTTTAGCCACTGGGGTGTCACCCATTTTACAATCCTACATGCCAAATCTCTTAAGTACCTTATCGATGTAACTCTTTTGTGACAATCCAAGAATACCTTGAGACTGATCTCTGTGTATTTGAATTCCTAATACAAAAGATGCATCTCCCAGATCTTTCATCTCAAATTTCTTTGAGAGAAATCTCTTAGTTTCATGCAGTAAGTCCGTATCATTTGTGGCTAGTAGGATGTCATCCACATATAAAACCAGAAAAATATATTTACTCCCACTGAACTTGTGGTAGACACAATCATCAACTGTATTTGTCGTGAAACCAAATGACAATACAACTTGATGAAATTTGTAATACCACTGACGGGATGCTTGTTTTAGTCCATAGATGGATTTCTTGAGTTTGCATACCATATCCTTTGAATCTTTTGAAACCAAGGTTTTTGGTTGCACCATATAGCTAGATTGTTTCTTCAATGTCTCCATTAAGAAACGCAGTCTTAACATCCATCTGATGTAACTCTAGGTCATAATGTGCCACTAATGCCATAATGATTCTAAAAGAGTCTTTCGAAGAAACCAGAGAGAAAGTCTCTTTATAATCTATTCCTTCTTTCTGATTAAATCCCTTAGCGACAAGACGTGCCTTATGTCTTTCCGCATTGCCCTGTGAATCCTTTTTGGTTTTAAATATCCATTTGCAACCAATAGGTTTCACTCCTTCTGGCAATGGGACAAGATCCCATACATCATTGCCTTTCATTGATTTAATCTCATCATCCATAGCGTCTATCCACTTTTGAGAGTTAGAACTACCAATGGCCTCATGAAAGCTGATTGGATCATCTTCCAATTGACCAATGTCTACCTCTTGTTCATTTAGAAATACCAAGTAATCATCCGAAATGGCACTTCGTCTCTCTCTAGTAGATCTTCTTAAAGGCACTTGTTCTTGAGGTTGTTGAGCTTGTTCCTCATGGACAACTAGAGGGATATTGACAATGTCTTCTTGATCCAAATTTTGTTCTTGAACCACATCAGGATTGTGATCCAAATCATGGTCAAGGACAATCGTAGGAAGAGGAATGGTAACCGGAACCTCTTCAAAGACAAAATCATCTCTAACTTGTCCCCCCACAAGCTCAACATCCTCAAAGAATTGAGCATTTCCCGTGTCAAAAAAGTTTTTGGATTTGGGATAGTAAAACTTAAAGCCCCTTGACCTTTCAGAGTAACCAACAAAGTAACTACTAACAGTCCTTGAGTCCAACTTCTTTTCATTAGGCCTGTAAGGCCTAGCCTCAGCCAGACATCCCCAGATGTGTAAATGCCTTAATACAGGTTTCTTGCATGTCTATAGTTCATAAGGGGTTTTGTTAGCAGCCTTTGTGGGTACCCTGTTAAGGAGATAAACTGCAGTCTTTAATGCCTCTCCCCAGAGTGAGTCTGGTAAAGTAGTATGACTAACCATACTTCTCACCATTTCCTGTAAAGTTCGATTTCGTCTTTCAGCTACACCATTCATGCTAGGTTTGCCTGGCATGGTGTACTGAGGGACGATACCGCACTCCTCTAGGTATTTAGCAAAAGGCCCAGGACGTTGTTCACCTGATCCGTCATTTCTGCCATAGTATTCACCACCACGGTCAGATTTGACTTTCTTTATTGTTTTGCTATGTTGATTTTCAACCTCGGCCTTAAACTTTTTGAACATATCCAATGCCTGTGACTTTTCATGGATCAAATATAGGTAATCATAACGAGAGTAATCGTCTATGAATGTAATGAAATATTCTTGACCATTCCACGAGGGTGTAGGAAATGGTCCACATATATCCGTATGAATTAATTCCAAAACATTCTTAGCTCTCTCAGCTTTTAATTTTCTTTTGTCTATTTGTTTTCCCTTAATACACTCAACACATATTTCATAATCTGATTCATCAAGTGTTTCAATAATTCCGTCTGACACAAGCCTTTGCATTCTCTGTTTTTATATATGTCCTAATCGCTTGTGCCATAATGACATGGAATTATTGTTAGTAAATTTGCATTTAGTACCACGTGTTTCCACATGCAGGTTTTCATGATATGAAGCAACAGTATCCAACATATAAAGATTATCATAAACCGACAAAGTACTAGATCCAATAAACTTAGAATTATACGAGAAACGACATTCACCGTTTACAAATGAACAAGTAAATCCTTCTTTGTCCAAAACTGAAATGGAAACCGAATTCCGTCTAAAATACGGTACCACATGTGTCTCATACAAATCTAAATAAAATCCAGACTTTAATAATAATCTAAAAATTCCGATTGCTTCAACTTCAATAGAATTGCCGTTTCCCACATAGATGAATCTTTCAGCATCACTTGGCTTTCGGCAGTTCAGGCAACCCTGCATAGATACACTAATGTGAGTAGAAGAACCAGAGTCTAACCACCAAGTATGTCTAGGCACTGAAACCAAATTAACCTGAGAACAAACAAAAGCAAGAGATATACCTTTCTTTACATGCCATGCGTGGTATTTAGGGCAATCTCTCTTCATATGATCCATTTCCTTACAGAAAAAGCAACATGGATCCTTATCTTGTCCCTTGGACGTTGACGTTGCTAAATCCTTAACTTGTCCCTTTGATACTTTATATTGCTTTTTCTTTGGCTCATTGACTGCAGTTTCTTTAGCCTTCGTTTTCTTGTTATAGCCCGAAGAGGAAGCCGCAAAGTGAGCACTCTCAGTCTTTTCAGACTTTAACCTTGATTCCTCTTGCACACATAATGAAATGAACTCATTAAGAGTCCACTTTTCCTTCTGGCAATTGAATGTTACTTCAAATTGCCCAAACTGTGGTGGAAGAGAGATCATAACCATATGAACAAGCATGTCATCCGACGGCTCGAACTTGAGAGCCTTAAGTTTAGATGCCAAATTGGCCATCTCCATAATGTACTCACGCACGTTCCCTTTACCTTTATACCTCATGGCAACAAGATTACGCAAAATCGTGCTTGTTTCTGCCCTTTCATTCTTAGCAAAACGCTTTTCAAGCTCTGTAAGGAACGTCATTGCAACTTTCTCATCATCTATATCGCCTCTGAATGATTCTGGGATGCTTTTCTTCATGATCTTAAGACACATGTGATTTGAGCGTTCCCACTTTTCCATATCCTTCTTAGCTTGAGATGTACTCGTGCTAGTCAGGTCAGCAGGTTTTGGCTCCCTGAGTGCAAGGTCTAGATCCATAACTCCCAGAACAATCAGCACATTTTCTTTCCAGCTCTTAAAATTCATCCCATTTAGCATGGGAATCGAGTTGATGTTAGCAGATACATTAGAAGCTGATGAAGTAACTGAATAGAGAACAAAAATAAAACAAATAAGCTCACATATAACTTTAAGTAGATAAATGTTTGAAATTAAAATTATCTCATTACAAGAAAATCGACGCAACATTAATTTTAATCTTTGGATAGAAAATTAACTTGCAGGTGATTTTCTTGAAGTAGAAATCAAATATTAACAGTAAAATCCTGTCAAATACCAAGCATTTCTTTGGACCGACTCAATATTCACATGGACACTTAATAACTGTTACATATTTATCTCCACAAACGAATTTGAATTTCTGCCAAATAATAGCCTTCCTTTGGGCCGACCATTACCCGCATGAAGAACAAACACGCTAAAAAAAACTTCAAATAATCATGTATTTTAAATTAAAAAAATTTCATAGGAGAGGTTACTTTGGTAACATGCTACGTAAATTTAATAACATAAAATACAAGATGTGTTCGAATAAACGAACCCAAAGTAATTTCAAACATGGGCATAAATTAAACATTATTACAGGTGCCTTTTAATATAATAAAATTGCACTAGGGGCGTTTTGGTAAATTTTCGGTCCATTTCGATACTTTCGGAAACTTTTTATAAGTTTTTTGCGAAGGAAGTACTTTTAAGTCATTTCTCCCTGCAAAAGGGCCTACAAAGAATTAATTGTTTTGGACTTGTTGGGAATTAATTCGGAATTTTCCAGAACCAGCTGCTTGGCGCTGAAAACGGTTAGTGGCATGTTGTGTCACGCGACACAACGAGCCACGGAAAACGGAAGCGGAAGGTTGTGCAACACAACTGGCCCTCATCAGCAGCCTATAAATAAGACCCTACCCCTCTCATATCTGGATCCTTTTTCCAGCTCCATACTGTTACCCTGCCAAAATACGTCCAGAACCTTGTCTCTCTCCTCCTTCCATACAAACCCACACCAATTCCCTCAATTAAATCTCTCTCATCCAATTCACCCTCCATCATGCACCAATTCCATCTCCCTTCCATACACACATTGAAGATCCGAAGCCAGCACTCCATCTGTGCTCGAATCCGCATCCTGCAGCTGATTTGAAGGTCACTACACCTAACTTGGTGTAGTGATTGTGGATCTACAAGGGTAACAACTCCCTTCCTATTCCTCTCTCTCATATTTGTTCATTGCATAATTCATTGTAGTCTCTGTTCATTGACTTGATAATCAAGCCCCATCTGCTCTGATTATCAAGTCTCAATCGCCATCTCTCTGTTTAAGTTGCTTTGCTTGGTATAATTGATGTTCATGATGTAATTTGGATCATATTTGTGGCTTGTTCATCAAGGGAGTGTGGATCTCTCCATTTCCACACCCCCTTGATTGATATGATGTTGATTCATGTGTTTTCGGAGCTAAATTGTTGATGTAATTTGATTTGGATAGGCTTTGTTTAATTCTGTGTTCAATTCTGTAATGGCTTCTGTACATGGCAACCTATGTCACGCTACACAACTTGCGTGGGTGAGTCCTGTGTCACGCGACACAACTAGCCAGGCAGATCCTGTGTCACGCGACACATCTTGCCATTCTGCATAAACCACCTTTCCGAATGTAATATGTTCCTCATTGTAATCGGGATGTGGCCCCCCATATCAAGTGGTTCACAAGATGTAATGTTCTCAGTTGATCAATAAAACAAAGCTCATATGTATTTTATCACATATCTCGTCTCACACAATTTGCACACACTCTTGATTGTTTTGGATGTTGAACATGGAAAGACTCGTTTACGAACGAGGCGTGTTGGGTGAACTCTCAGTTCTTCCCAACACGTAACTTGACCCCCGAACCCAAACTCTCTTTTCAAAGGTTTTCAATGTTTCCTTTAAAACGGCGTGGCGATTCCCAATTTTCCTAAATTTTTCGGCGAGCGTACATTCAGTGGCGACTCCGCTGGGGATATTGAAACTTGTTTTTCAAAAGTGGGTCAAACTTTCATTCTTGTTCAACATCCGTTTCATTCATTTGTGTCCGCATTGTGTGTGATATTGTGTGATATTTGCATATTAATGCTTTGTAGGGGGTTTCCTTTCCTTCCTTGCCTTCTGTTATGTGATGCTGGGGCTTGATGTTGGGCTGTGGCACTTGCTTGGAGGCTGGGGCTGATTCTGCTTAAGATTCTGGAATTTTGGCCTTTCCTGTTACGCGACATAAGTTGCCTTCTCAGTCCTGTGTAGTGCGACAGGATTGGCCAACCTGCAGGAGGTGATTTGTTCTACTTGGTTGTGATTGTGGGGTAGTCCCCCATGATCAAATTATGATCATTTTGATTATTATGCTCTGTGGGGTTTAGTGTGTGTGTGTTGTTTTTCATTTCTCACCCCTTTTCAAATAAAAAAATCATTTTCATAAATAAAGGAATTTAGCCATCCTCACACTACTTCACTAGATCTAGAGCCATTTGGTGCGATTGACGGCATCGCGGACGGCCATGTAATTCTCCTACGCTTGAGCGCCTAATATCAAACCTTTCCCCCTAGCGCATCATAGGTGGAGCCACACATTTTCAGCTTATCCAACGGTTGGTTTTTGATACAATATTTTCAAAAATATACTAAAATGAATTGTTTCAAAATTTATAATAGGCTTTAATACATATCCCAAAACCTAAGCACATATGGGCATGTTGCCATTGCAACATGGTTTCACGTAGGGACATGTCGCTTTCACGACATGTTCTAACAAGAGATCATGTCGCTTTGTCGGCATGCACCGACAAGAGGTCATGTCGGATTTTTCCTTGAATTTCTTCAGGAATACCCGTTATGCGCCCAAATTTCCCCAGAAATTGGGATTGCTCGTCCTACCATAAATGCTTCGGTTTTATTTAGGTATTACTGCCTATTATTAATTTTTAACCAATGTATTTGGTATATTTTTGAATAGTGTGTTCCCTAGGTTCCCCCGAGGTCTAGATTGCGTGAATAAAGGTTTCCCCCTTTTCCAACCGTCTCTAGGACTTAAAAGACACCGATTTCAACTTGAACATAAATAAAGTGCTTGCACGAGTCCCTCTCATTTTCCATTCTTCCCTCTCCCATACCTCCTCAAGGTTCTCTATCCTCCACCTTATACACGCTCTCTCCTCTCCAGTTACGGAAAGTTGGGTGCGCGCTCCGATTCCCGGTGCTCGTTTGGTTCGCGTTTCTGAGGTAGTTGTAGTTTCGGCAGAGTTTACATCTGAGAATGGTATGACTACTCAATTTGGGGGTTCATCTGCCACGGGTCAACAAGGCATGCATGATCTGTCTATGGAAGAGATGAGGGCTACTATGGAAGCCGCTCTAGTTAGAGAGCATGAGGCTCAGTTACTCGCTCAAGCCGCTAAAGCTAGAGAAGAGGTAGCACACTCTAAGTTTGTAGAAGCAATGAGAAGCCGTGGTATTGCTGTGATCCGATGTGCTGATGGGACTTATAAGGAGATTACTGATGGCAACGAGTTTGATGTTGAGACCAGAAATGTCTCCCTTCCTCCCCTAGCTCCAACATCTCATCCAATTCAAGTTCCGAGTCAGGGTGTGCGGTCAAACCCTCAAACATGTTTTGGTTTAGTCGGAGGACCACAGCCGATCTTCTATGATTTGACCTCCTCACCAATTCCCAATGCTTCCATGCCTCTAAGACAATTCGGGTCCCAACTTCCGAATAGTCAGGGTTTGTTGTTTCCGGGTACTCAGTATCAACAGGGTCAGTTTCATGGTCTTCACTTCCAGGGTAACTCCCGATGTCGAGTCGGCACCTTTGCCGGGAATCGGTTCGGCGGGATGGATTTCTGCAGTTCCCTGCTAACCAGCCTCAACCTCAGGGGTGTCGGTCTCGACCTTTAATGGGTTCAGCTTTTGGATTTGGCTCATCATCTATGCAACATCTGGAGTCAGCTCCCTACTTGCCTGCTAGTGCTTCTATGCAGAATCAGCATTCTCCAACTGGTCGATTTAATCATTTGCCAGCTCCAGCATCTTGGTCAGCTCAGCCGTCTTTCTTCCAATCAGCCAGTGCTAAACCTCCTTCAACTATTGCTCCCGCTCTTCCTCAGCTTCCCGGGATGACTCCAGAAGTGGCTGCGCTATTGAAACAAATGCAGCAGCAAATCGACAAGTTGACTATAGGATCAAGTGGACTTAAAGTTGTTGATCTAGGGCAAGTAGAGCCTCTTCCTTATAAGTTCAAGATGCCCAAAATGCAATTTGATGGCTCAGTATGTCCGAAAACTCATGTGGACACATATGTGATGAATATGGGAGCAATGGGTTGTACTCTCGAGTTTATGGCTCAGCACTTTCATCTCACACTCAAGGGTCCTGCCTTGACATGGTTTCTAACTCTTAAGCCAGAAGCTTGATCTACTTAGAGTCAGACCACTGAGGCTTTTCTTGAAAAGTATCGCGGAAACCTCGAGTGGCGCACAACTAGAGACGACTTGGTTGGCACAATCCAAAAGAGTGATGAGTCTATCACCGATTTCTACAAGCGCTGGAATGCCAAATTGAATGAGCTGTCTGAGCCAATCACGCTGCAAGACCAAAAAGACATTTTTCTATCATGTGTGAAACCAACTCTTCGTGAAGCCATAGGTACTAGATGGTATCCCAATTTAAGGGATTTGGTAGGCATGGGAGCTCGTAGCGAGAATCGACTAATGTTAGTGGTTATAATTACAAGATTGTTAATCGAGTTTCCCTGGTCCCAAAAGACAATAGTATCAACAACCTTCAGAGAGGAAGCACTGGTCCAAGCAGTGGGAAATTTCAACCTCGCCAGCCACGGAGGTTTGACGATCTTGGCATGACTACTGAGGAGGCATTCAATGGCTTAGTTAAGACGGGGAAGGTCAAGCCCCTTGATAATTACAGCCCTGTTCATCGCAACCCAAAGCTGGACAGAAGCAAGTACTGCTGCTACCATCAGTTTCCTAGCCATGTCACCAATGACTGCATCCCCCTGAAGATGCTCATTCAGAAGCTTGTTGATGAGGGTAAGATTGAGAAAGCTCTCCCCATTGGTGTCGCCAATCCCCTTCCATGATTCAAAGGGGCTCTCCCATTCAAAGCCGAAGAAGTTAGTTAGTCAGTGCCATAGGTTCTAGAGTGTCCTTTATGTTGTTACGAGTCTGTTAAGTCCATGCTATGAGTCTTTCAGTAATAAAAGCCTTTATTTCTTTTCTTTCTAGACTCGAGACATTACTTGCACACCCACGTTACACTTAATTGAAATGGTTTTATTCTACATGATCGCTTGTGCTGCTCAACCACTAATGCATTGAAATGATTAATATTTAAATTAGTCAGAGTGAGAAAATTGATTGATATCTTTCTCAAATTGGGGCTTATCAACTCCCCATCTCGCATCTCATATGTTCGCATCTCTTTCATCATCCTCAGCGTTCCGTTGCCCAAAGAATTTGCATGAATCTTTCCCAATTAAGCGTAAGCAAGCAATGAAGACTTAATCTCGTTTAGGTCATCCGATAAGGATTGCGGTTGAATCCTTTCACCCTATGGAAGCTATTACCTCACCCTCACCAAACAATACCCTTTCATTTCAAGATCGGCATGTTTTGAAACCCTGTTTAGCCATCATCTATGCTCCTTGCTGAGAGAAGTCCAAGCAATGCTAAGAAGTTAGCTTCGAGAATCGGCGGTGCACAAAATACTCAAGTCATGAAGGAAGGACAGATATAACCCTCAAATTCCTCAAGAGGTCTTCCAAATTCTCAAAAGAAGGATTTTAAATCCTCACAATTCAGCAAAAGTCCCCGACTTCTCAAAAAGCTCTCCAATGTTCAAAAGGAGCCCGAATTCTCACAAGTTCACAAAAGTTCTCAATAGCTTGGATTTCCTCTCACCAACACTTTCCAACCAATTTCATCCATCCTCTCGAATTTAGAGGATATTTCCCTTTACCTTCATTAATCCCGAGCCGTCCTTTCATTTTTAGAGGATATTCCCATTACCCTTGCCTTTGGCCGAAACAAATTTGACCTTTCATTCTTAGAGGCAATCAATCTTCCTTGCCATAGAAATCCCAAACACATCCTTGAAAGCCAACCTCTCATCTTTAGAGGTTCAGTCAGTAAAAGGTCCAGCCGACCTCTCATCTTAAGAGGTCATGATTTTCCAAATCATCCAATGACCGATCGAAGCCCTGAAGCCCAGCTACAATTCCTACCGGATAGTAGTTTCATTCTAATTTCATCGAGATCTAAATCAGATTAATGCTTTGTTGCTTGCTTAGGTTGGAATCTAATCCATCTCGGTTCAAGATCATCAATCAAAGATTATGCAAATCCAATTCGTTTGACATTTCATGTGGGCATATTTCATTTCTCCTCCACAAACACTTTCAGTGAATGCCTCACTGGGGCTTTGCATCCGTGTCTTTCATTGACACTCCAGGGAGACATGTGCTTCAACTCTCCATTCCCAAAAGATTCTCAAAATCTCAAATTTCACATTTCTTCTCTTTCCAATCGGGACTAGCCCGAACTACGGCGACCTGAGCTCCTCGCCATGAGGGGAACGTAGGCAACCAGAAATGGTCCGGTCACAAACACATCTCAGAAAATCCGGTCTCATCAAGGGCCGTCCCCATACACAAATCCTCTTTCCATCTTTCCAAATTTGATTCTTGATATCAGTCGGTTTTCTCCTCGTGATTAATCAAAATATTTGTTCATATCAGATTTAGTGTTTGTATAACCCGAACATCAATAAAGGGTTTTAAGCAACCTTGTGACCATCATGAATAAGACAAGTTTTCAAATGTCTCGACAAGTCTTCTCTCTCTTCATCATAGGGAATAGAGCCAAATACTGTCTTTCTGTCAGCAGGGGCTTCCATACACTTTTCCACACCTTGTTGTGCTTATACTCTCTCAAAAGAGTCAAACCCAAAGCGAGTGTGTTACATAAAATTGAGATTCATTCCCACTTCTCGAAACCTCCTTGGCCACATGATGATTCTGTCTGCAATGGAGCTGCATTGGAACTCTTCAAGCTGGGGCTTTGTTAAGCTATTCTCTCAGGATCTTCTTACCAAATTCCCTCCGGGTTTGCTTTGCATTATCGACTAGGGCTTCGCCTAGTCATCCCTTCAAAGCCAGGATATTCTCCGCACCTTCTCTGCTACTTGCTGTCTCATGCGCGCGACACGCTTTGTTCTTATCAGCAACAATCAACCTGCTGCAATTTGTACTCCCGAGAGCGTCCCCGACTTGCCTAGGCTGCACCTTGTCATCCATACATTTCTCATTCATCACTCATAAATTTTCCCACCTCATGGGAGAGGGTTCACCCCATCATACATAAACACATTCATCCCATACACAATCCAGAATTTGCTACATACACATATCAGCCGTGCAAAATCCTCATTCCATTTCCATCCCCATCCGAGATGGACTCGTGCAATAAAAGATAATAATGCATAAGCAAAAATTTCGAATCAAGTTCAAATTCTTGCAAAATTGCATAGAGTGTTGTGTTTCCCCCAACAGGGTACAATAATCAATTGATCATAATCTGATCATGGGGATTGCCCCTCAAATCACAACCTGGACAAAGATTTTAAATCCTGCAGGTGGCATATTCTGCCTTTATCAGCTTCATCAGTCTCGTCATATTCGGATTCATCAACATTGTTTGGAAGAGCTTCAGCTGCCCCAATCTCGAAGCAATAATGCTCATCAGTCTCAGCGACATCAAAGCCTGTTCCGCACGACAAGTTATCAGCAAAGCTCGTTCTGCACGGCGAATCATAAAAAGCCCATTCTCATGGGCAAATCATCATCAAAAGCCCATTCTCATGGGCGGATCTTTATCAAAAGCCCGTTCTCATGGGCGCACCTTCATCAAAGCTTGTATGCACTGGCACGTCTTCATCAAAGTCCCCATGAGTGGATGGAAAATCATCAACAAAGACCGTCCCTTGCACGAAAAACCAACATCTCTTCATCAGTCGTAGCCTCAGTCGTCCTTTCGGCAGCTACAGGTAAGCACAACACAGGTATGAAAGCACATCTCAGTCAATTACTTTTCTAAAAGCATCAATATTTTCTTCAGGTTTAGATACCTTCAAATGATCTCTCTATCAGGTTTAGATACCTTCAAATGATCTTTCTCTTAGGTTTAGATACCTTCAAATGATCTTTCTTTCAGGTTTAGATACCTTCAAATGATCTCTCTATCAGGTTTAGATACCTTCAAATGATCTCTCTATCAGGTTTAGATACCTTCAAATGATTTCTCTATCAGGTTTAGATACCTTCAAATGATCTCTCTCAGGTTTAGATACCTTCAAATGATCTCTCTATCAGGTTTAGATACCTTCAAATGATCTCTCTATCAGGTTTAGATACCTTTAAATGATCTCTCTCAGGTTTAGATACCTTCAAATGATCTCTCTTTCAGGTTCAGATACCTTCAAATGATCTCTCTATCAGGTTTAGATACCTTCAAATGATCTCTCTCTCAGGTTTAGATACCTTCAAATGATCTCTCTTTCAGGTTTAGATACCTTCAAATGATTTCTCTATCAGGTTTAGATACCTTCAAATGTTCTTTCTCTCAGGTTTAGATACCTTCAAATGATCTCTCCTTCAGGTTTAGATACCTTCAAATGATCTCTCTTTCAGGTTTAGATACATTCAAATGATCTTTCTCTCAGGTTTAGATACCTTCAAATGATCTCTCTCTCTCGGGTTTAGATACCTTCAAATGATCTCTCTCTCTCTCAGGTTTAGATACCTTCAAATGATCTCTCTCCCAGGTATAGACACCTTCAAATGGTCTCCCCTATGTTTAGACTCCTTCAAACAGTTTCCTCTCCGAACTACGATCTGGCTTGATTCCCACCTGGGATACGTAGGAATCCTTTCCTAAAAAGGTCCATCCATCCAGCCTCATCAATCATCTGCCATATCCCCAGCCGATCATTGGAATTGGGGTCCTTCTTATCGACAACCTCGCTTCTTCCATAAGTGATGTTTCTGAGGGGCTCTGTGAGTACGCCAATCCAATTCGCGACCCTCTACAGGTGCCTTTTAATATAATAAAATTGCACTAGGGGTGTTTTGGTAAATTTCTGATCCATTCCAAGACTTTCGGAAACTTTTTATAAGTTTTTGCGAAGGAAGTACTTTTATGTCATTTCTCCCTGCAAAAGGACCTACAAAAAATTAATTGTTTTGGACTTGTTGGGAATTAATTCGGAATGTTCCAGAACCAGCTGCTTGGCGCTGAAAATGGTTAGTGGCATGTTGTGTCACGTGACACAACGAGCCACGGAAAACGGAAGCAGAAGGTCGTGCGACACAACTGACCCTCATCAGCAGCCTATAAATAAGACCCTACCCCTCTCATATCTGGATCCTTTTTCCAGCTCCATACTGTTACCCTGTCAAAATACGTCCAGAACCTTGTCTCTCTCCTCCTTCCATACAAACCCACACCAATTCCCTCAATTAAATCTCTCTCATCCAATTCACCCTCCATCATACACCAATTCCATCTCCCTTCCTTACACACATTGAAGATCCGAAGCCAGCACTCCATCTGTGCTCGAATCCGCATCCTGCAGCTGATTTGAAGGTCACTACACCTAACTTGGTGTAGTAATTGTGGATCTACAAGGGTAACAACTCCCTTCCTATTCCTCTCTCTCATATTTGTTCATTGCATAATTCATTGTAGTCTCTGTTCATTGACTTGATAATCAAGCCCCATCTGCTCTGATTATCAAGTCTCAATCGCCATCTCTCTGTTTAAGTTGCTTTGCTTGGTATAATTGATGTTCATGATGTAATTTAGATCATATTTGTGGCTTGTTCATCAAGGGAGTGTGGATCTCTCCATGTCCACACCCCCTTGATCGATATGATGTTGATTTATGTGTATTCGGAGCTAAATTGTTGATGTAATTTGATTTGGATAGGCTTTGTTTAATTCTGTGTTCAATTCTGTAATGGTTTCTGCACATGGCAACCTATGTCATGCGACACAACTTGCCTGGCTGAGTCCAGTGTCACGCGACACAACTAGCCAGGCGACACAACTAGCCAGGCAGATCCTGTGTCATGCGACACATCTTGCCATTCTGCATAAACCACCTTTCCGAATGTAATTTGTTCCTCATTGTAATCGGGATGTGGCCCCCTATATCAAGTGGTTCACAAGATGTAATGTTCTCAGTTGATCAATAAAACAAAGCTCATATGCATTTTATCACATATCTCGTCTCACACAATTTGCACACACTCTTGAATGTTTTGGATGTTGAACATGAAAATACTCATTTACGAACAAGGCGTGTTGGGTGAACTCTCAGTTCTTCCCTACACGTAACCTGACCCCCGAACCCAAACTCTCTTTTCAAATGTTTTCAATGTTTCCTTTAAAACGGCGTGGCGACTCCCAATTTTCCTAAATTTTTCAGCGAGCGTACATTCAACTATATCTTGTAAATTAGTACAAGTGGGGTAATGTAGAATACTCTTTATATCACATCACCTAAGTAAGTGTGAACATGGCCGATTCGTTGCGAGTTTTCTTAGGCAAATTCTCTAAAGCACTCGCAGAATCAAGAAAGTTCAGGGCCGAAATAATGAACACAATAGAGAACTAAAATCTGATATGAGAATTAAATGTGTTTGTTCTATTGTTTAAGATTACAATAACGTCTGACAATTCAATACGTTACGTACACTGATTAGCCAAGTAAGTTAGATAGATTCTTACTAAAGAAGGTTCAAAGCGAAAGCCACCTATCTTGATGCATTTATTTCTCAGCTATGCTCTTCTTCTTCTTTCTTTTCCGTGTCGACTTCTTCCATTCATGTGGGGGATTGTTGGAATATTGGGTCAATATAAGGGTGAATGGTAAAAGTCACTTCCCAGGAACTGCTCGGTCGAGCAAGGCATAAGCCTCGGCCGAGCATTCCTGTCCAGAAACTAGCGAATCTGCCCAGCCATTGCTCGGACGAGTCACCAGTAGTGCTCGGCCGAGCAACCAGCCAATGCTCGGGCGAGTCACCAGAAGTGCTCGGCCGAGCAATCTGTTTGTTTGCAGTTGCTGGCTTGGGGTTTCGTGACTTGTCTGAATAGTCATAGGAGTAGACTCATTCATGTCATATAAAGACCTCTTATTCCACTCATTCATCACAATCATATCATCACAAATTACAATCGAATTTGTAAACACAATTCTCTCTCAGTCCAACAATTACTGAAAACTTTGTTTTGTTTTCAAAAGATTTCAAGTATCCTTCGTCTTCCAATGTCAGAAGAAAAGAGCAAGTAGGATTATTTGGTTCGCCAGTCAAGGTTAGTTAAGTGCAATCTAACTCTTGGAAAAAGCATTGTATCTTGGGAGACATTCGCCATAATTCCGTTTGCACAGTTACGGAGGCAAAATATTGTCTTAAGGAGATTTGTCTCGGCATACCTCGCTTTCTAGTCCTTCATCTAAATTCTGTTTTGATGATTACTAAGACAAATATAAATTATAAACAACACTATATATATAAAAAAAAACAAACACAAACAATCTAAAACCGGTAAATCGGGAATCGAAACCGTGAATCGTAAGTCGGCAGTAAAATTCATGTCGGCCTTTTCATCAAATCGTGTGCATCCGATTTTCGACTGTGATTTGACGGGTCAGTACGACCAGGCACGTCTAGGTCAGACGGCCTTAAAAAGAGACTAAATTAGGGTCAAGTTAAGAATTAATACTAACACAAAGTAGTGACACTTTGTAATTTATTGAATCAAAGTGAAATATGAAAAAAATATAAAGACAAAAAGTGTTTTTTTTTTCTCGTGCTCTATTGTCAGGCCAAGGAAATATAAATCTAACAATTTAATTCTTTACTTTTCTCAATGTTGCATTTTGATAAGCTCCTAGATAGATGCATAATTAGCTCAAATATGGGGATTTGATTCAAACTAGGAAACAAATAGAACAAGATATTCAATAATGGAGAACATAAACATTGTACTCCACAACCGCAACTTGATAATCGATGGAATGGGTCTTTGCAAGAGCATATCCACGAGCAAATCGAAAAAGCCCACTCCCTCCTACAATCGGCATCTCCCTCACTGTCGACATTGCCGAATTCCTCCCTAAAATACTCAAAGTGCTCCCTTTATACTTCCCATCCACAAACACATAATTCAAACACATCAATAACCCTACTTCTTCAAAGTCTGCGAACCCGTAAATCCCTTGTGCTCTTCCCACAATCCTCGAGGTTGGTTCGGGCCCCACAGTTAATGGGTCATCCATCATGAGAACTGCCCCAAACCCCGTGTGGGAAGTATTTGTCACTGGGGCTTGGGCTATTCGAACTGCGCTCATGTTGGGCCCACTTATAGTGTCATGGAAGTAGAAGTGGAGGTGGCTTAGTTTTTCTCTTTTTAGGCCAAGTGAATTTGGTGATAGTGTTTTGGAGAAAGATTGTGAGTTTGTGGTTGTGAGGAGATAAGAAGATATGGAAATGAGAATGAAGAGTTTGGCCATGACCATGGTGAATAAATTTTGGGTATGGTAGAGGCTAAGGTTTGAAAGAGTTGCTGTTCAATTTATATAGGTAGAATTGGATAAATATTGTAGTGGATTTGGAACCCAATTTTATGAATTGTTTAGGGTATGATTGATGCTTTCGGTTGTCATGTTCTGTCAGCTTTTGCATTTTCTATAAAGTACTTCCTCCGTCCCAAATCAAGGGTTCATCTTTCCCTTTTGGGATGTCTCAGATCAAGAGTTCATTTCTAAAAAAGGCAAGTTTTTAAATACTCCCTCCGTCCCGGTTCACTTGGCACCAAATTTCTGGGCACGGGAATTAAGGAAAAGTAAGTGAGAGAAAAAGTGAAAAAAAATGTTGTGAGTATGAAGAATTAAATAGGAGAGAGAATGAGTGGGAGGAATAGTTAGGAGAGAAAATGTTGTGAGTGTAAAAGTGAAGTAGGAGAGAGAATGAGTGGAGGGAATAGTGAATATTCTTTTATTTTGGGCGGTCTTAGCCAAGTGAAGTGGGACGACCAGAAATAGAAATTAGTCTTAGAAGTGAAGTGGGACGGAGGAGTATATTAATACCCTTATCATCTTCATATATTTACAAAAAAACCATTCATTATATGTCATACATTCTATATACATTTCTCTTATGGCGTTTAAGCTACTATTCCTCCCACTCATTCTCTCTCCTATTAAATATTTTTAACTTTTACATTCTCTCTCCTATTCCCTACCACACATTTAACTTTTACATTATCTCTCATATTTTCTACCACACATTTAATTACTATTCCCTATCTCACATTTAACTTTTATTCATTTTTTTAAAAATTTCTTAAGAAGCGTGAAATCCCCCATATATCCTTGGTCTGGGACGGAGGGAGTAATAAGATTCTCTTGTCTAGTCTCTACTTTGAAATTTAAATTAAAAGCCGTTTGGTGTAGTTTTTTTAAATTTTTCATTCCTCCGAAATAACCAATTTCATCAATGGAAGTAATTTGTCATTTTCTTCATATATGGGAGGAATGCTCAATTCCTTTGACAATAGAATTAAAAAAAAAGTTATGACCAAAATACCCCCAAATCCAAATCACCCCTACCTAACCCACACCCCTGCCTACCCCACCCACCCAGCCCCTGCCCTACCACCCCACCCTCACCCCCCTGCAAATTTTTTTTTTTTTTACCCATTTTGCATACCCACCCGCCTACCCCCACCCACAATCCTACCACCCCCCACCCCCCAAGATTTTTTTTTTTTTACTCATTTTGCATACTCCCTGCCTACCCCACCCACCCAGCCCTGCCCTACCCCCCCCCCTCACCCCCACAAAAAATTTTTTTTTTTACTCATTTGCATACCCCCATGCCTACCCCACCCACCCACCCAGCCCTAACCCCCACCCCCTCCCACCCCCACAAAAAAATTTTTTTTTACTCATTTGCATACCCCCATGCCTACCCCACCCACCCACCCAGCCCTAACCCCCACCCCCTCCCACCCCCACAACAAAATTTTTTACTCATTTGCATACCCCCGCCTACCCCACCCACCCACCTACCCCCCACACCCACCCCAAAAAAATAATTTTTTTACTCATTTTTCATACCCCTGCCTACCCCACCCCACTCCCCTCCAAAAAAAAAATTACTCATTAATTTTTTAAAAGAAGGGTAAATTGGACATTTTATATGCTTTCATTCAATTCCTATAATTTGTATTTTCAAACCAAACATGATTTGTCAAGAAATTGAAGGAATTGAATGACAATTTCATTCAATTCCGTGCTAACCTAACAGAGGGGTTTGACCAGTTTTTTTCCATTCCAATTCCTTCATGAATTCAATTCCATTGACCATTCCATTCATTCACTTTTTTTCCATCGAACCAAACGGCCCCTAAGTGAAAAAAATGTTAGGAGTAGAAAAATTAAAGTACGAGAGAAAATGAATAAGGAGATAAAAATTTGATACTGTTGTAATTATAAAAATTTCATTTTGTATAGTGTTATAACAGATTTATATAAAATAAATCAATCACACAACACAACGATATACGTGGTTCACCAACTTGATTACGTTCACGGGCATAGGACAAGAATATTATTATCAACTAACAATCAACAAATACAATCTTTAATCTAATGCACGAACTTCTTGATCAAAAGAATTCACAAGTGTTCAAACCCTAGATATAGAGAAACAAAGAAACAAGAAAACCCTTTCAACACCTATAATTATTGATCTCTATCACATTAGAAATTACAACCTTTAAAACTGTTAGGAAATAGGGTTTAATTTATAATGCCTATTGCTAACCATACACAGCTTTAAAATCCTGTATCAAATATGCCTATATTCAGGCCCGAAATCGCCTAGGGCGCGATCACCTTGTGTAGGGCGCGATCGCCCCGTCCGCCCAAAACAGGCACCGAGCAGTCGCCCCTTCCTAGGGCGCGATTGCCCCAAAATTTCAGAAACTCCGCGCGGTCGCTCCGTAGGTGTTGTCACAGGAATTACTGATTTCCCCTTGTTCAATCCTCTAAGTTGTTCCCAAGTTAGATGGTATCAAACCCCAACAAATCTCCAACTTTACATCTAACCTCCCGATCACAAAACCAGAACTCCCCTCTGCCTCATATGTGTCATGCCAAACACCCAACTTGTCCACCGGACAAGCAAAACTGTATCTCCCTAGACACCCAAATGTGTTACGCCGAACACCATAAGACTTGCTGCAACTGTTGATCAGACCCGTTCAACAAGTAAACAAACGTGTTTACCAGTCACCCAAATATATCCCCCTGTACACCCAAACTGTGTTGCGCCGAGCACACCAATGTGTATCCAATACACCCAAATGTGCCACTGCAGTAGGCACTCAAAATTGCCCCAACCGGCAATTGGGCAAATCTAGTCGACATTGGATCTTGCCAACCCAAACAGATGAAGCGGACATATCCGTGGAATCCCCAACAGTACGTACCTTTTCCTCGATTCCTTCCTCGCTTCCCAATTGTGTGTGTTGACCTACTAACCGTGGTTTTCCCATTTCAACTCCACCTTAAGTAACTTGCTGCTTCACCTGTTTATAAACCACCCCACACGAAGCCATGCAACATGCTTACTTCAGATGTGTCTCTATCATACCCTCTATTGTACGATGCTTGACATCCAAACCCAAAAACGTAGATCCTTGGAGGACGTACAAGAAACCTTGTTTTACCCCTTTCATAATTACATTTGAACCCTTGCAGACATTTACTGCTCCACCTTCACCTTTGAAACTGTATCCCACCTTGTCTAGCCGACTAAGCGATATCAGATTCTTCGTTACTTCAGGAACATACCTAACTTTGTTCAATGTATAGAACTTAACACCCAAGTTCGCTCCCTGATGGAACCCATGTCAACTACCTTGCATACAGAACCGTTATCAATATAAATAACACCCCCTTCAGTCTCCTCGTACGTTGCAAACCATTCCATGCGCGAACACATGTGATAAGAATCCCCAGAATCAAGAATCTATGTATCTTTCATACCTTTGTCTTCTTCGGTTACTAGGGCATAGTACTCCTCATCGTATTTTGACATAGCTGCAATAGACCCAGATTGCTCGCTCTTATTCAACCTGAGATATTTACGTTTCCAATGCCTCTTTTCCTTTCATTAAGTACAGACATCTCTAGGTTTTGGACCCCTTTTATAAGAACCCTTGTTTCTCCTACCTTGGCCCATATTGCCTTTTGCAACCAACCCTGCTGATAGAGATTCTGTAGATAAACCGCTTGCCTTGCGGCGCAGATCTCTGGTCTTGAGATTATTTTTAACCTAAGGTAACCGTATCCTTACCATTAATGCAGGAATCCACAAATCACTCATATGACAGTGGTAAGGAGACACACAATATAAGAGCAACATCCTCATCTTCAACCTTAACATCAATATTACACAACTCAAGTAATAAAAATGTAAACCGATCTATGTGATCCTTAATGGGCGTACCTTCCGTCATTCGGAGAGAATACAGCTTTTGCTTAAGATACAACTTGTTGGTCAATGATCGTATCAGATACTTATCTTCAAACACAAGCCACAAAGCACTTCCGGAATCAGTATTTGCAATATCCTCCACAACATCATCATAAAGGCACCTGATGATTTTAGAGTGTGCCCTCTCATCTATCGCGATCATATCTTATTTTTCCTTCTCAGCTGCCTTCCCTGAACCATCTGCCGTTGCAGCCGCTACAACACCTATGGAACCTGCTAACGCTTTGCCATTTGAATTCTGACGATTCAGGATTGCAACAGCTACCAAAGCCCACAAACCATTGCCTCTCAACAATGCCTTCATCTTGATCTACCAAAAAGAAAAAAATTATTCCCATTGAACTTGTCAACTTGTCATTCGATTCCTGATCTCATCTTCTTCTACAGCGGAACACCCTACACCTTTATCAACCTAACCGGCTCTGATAACAGTTTGTTATAACAAATCTATTTAGAATACAAAAAATAAATCAATCACACAATACAACGATATACATGGTTCACCAACTTGACTACATTTACGGGTAGAGGGCAAGAATATTATTATCAACTGACAATCACCAAATATAATATCTAATCTAATATACGAATTTCTTCATCACAATAATTCATAACTGTGAAAACCCTAGATCTAGAGAAACAAAGAGACAAGAAAACCATTGAAAACCTAAAATTATTGATCTCTATCACACTAGAAATTACAACCTTTAAAACTGATAGTGAATAGGGCTTCATTTATAATGCCTATTCCTAACCCTACAAGGTTTTAGAGCCTTGCATCAAATATGCCGCTGATCATGCCCGAAACCGCCTAGGGCACGATCTCCCGAATCTAGGGCGTGATCGCCCCGTCCGCCCAAAACAAGCACCGCACGGTCGCCCCTTCCTAGGGAGCGATCGCCCCAAAATTTCAGAAACTCTGCGCGATCGCGCTCCATGCTTGGCGCGGTCGCTTTGTTAGTGTTGTCACAGGAATTACTGATTTGCCCCTTGTTCAATCCTCTAAGTTGTTCCCAAGTTAGATGGCATCAAACCCCAACAAATCTCGACTTTACATCTAACCTCCCGATCACAAAACCAGAACTTCCCTCTGCCTCATATGTGTTATGCCAAACACCCAACTTGTCCTCCGGACAAGCAAAACTGTATCTCCCTAGACACCCAAATGTGTTACGCCGAAAACCAAAAGACTTGCTGCAACAGTTGATCAGACCCGTTCAACAAGTAAACAAACGTGTCTACCAGACACCCAAATGTATCCCCCTGTACACCCAAACTGTGTTGCGCCGAGCATACCAATGTGTATCCAATATACCCAAATTTGTCACTGTAGTAGGCACTCAAAATTACCCCAACCGGCAATTGGGCAAATCTAGTCGACATTGGATCTTACCAACCCAAACAGATTAAGCGGACATATCCGTGGAATCCCCAACAGTACGTACCTTTTCCTCGATTCCTTCCTCGCTTCCCAATTGTGTGTGTTGACCTACTAACCGTGGCTTTCCCATTTCAACTCCCCCTTGAGTAACTTGATGCTTCACATGTTTATCAACCACCCCACACGAAGCCATGCAACATGCTTCCTTCAGATGTGTCTCTACCATACCCTCTGTTGTACGATGCTTGATACCCAAACCAAAAACGTAGATACTTGGAGGACGTACAAGGAACCTTGTTTTAACCCTTTCAGAATTACATTCGAACCCCTTGCAGACATTTACTGCTCCACCTTCACCTTTGAAATTGTATCCCAGCTTGTTAAGCCGACTAAGTGATATCAGATTCTTCGTTACTTCAGGAACATGCCTAACTTCGTTCAATGTATATAACTTACTACCCAAAGTTTGCACCCTGATGGAACCCATGCCAACTGCCTTGCATACAGAACCGTTATCAATATAAATATCACCCCCTTCAATCTCCTAGTACGTTTCAAACCATTCCATACGCGAACACATGTGATAAGAATCCCCATAATCAAGAATCCATGTATCTTTCATACCTTTGTCTTCTTCGGTTACTAGGGCCTAGTACTCCTCATCGTATTTTGCTATAGATGCAATAGACCCAGATTGCTCACTCTTATTCAACCTGGGACATTTACGTTTCCAATGCCCCTTTTCCTTTCATTAAGTACAGACATCTCTAGGTTTTGGACCCCTTTTATAAGAACCCTTGTTTCTCATACCTTGTACCATATTGCCTTTTGCAACCAACCCTGTTGACTGAGATTCTATAGATAAGCCGCTCGCCTTGCGGTGCAGATATCTGGTCTTGAGATTATTTTTAACCTATTCCAAAGTAATCGTATCCTTACCATTAATGCAGGAATCCACAAATCCCTCATATGACAGTGGTAAGGAGACACACAACATAAGAGCAGTATCCTCATCTTCAACCTTTAAATCAATACTACTCAACTCAAGTAATAAAGATGTAAACCGATCTATATGATCCCTAATGGGCGTTCCTTCCATCATTCGGAGAGAATACAACTTTTGCTTCAGGTACAACTTGTTGGTCAATGATCGTGTCAGATACATATCTTCCAACGCAAGCCACAAAGCACCTCCGAAATAAGTATTTGCAATATTCGACACAACATCATCATCAAGGCACCTGATGATTTTAGAGTAGGCCCTCTCATCTATCGCGATCAGATCTGATTTTTCCTTCTCAGTTGCCTTCCCCAAACCATCTACCGTTGCAGCAGCTACAACACCTATAGAACATGCTAACGCTTTGCCATTTGAATTCTGACGATTCATGATTGCAGCAGCTACCGAAACCCACAAACCATTGTCTCTCAACAATGCCTTCATCTTGATCTGCCATAAAAAACAATTATTCCCATTGAACTTGTCAACTTGTCATTCGATTCCTGATCCCATCTTCTTCTGCAGCGGAACACCCTACACCTTTATCAACCTAACCGGCTCTGATAACAGTTTGTTTTAACAAATCTATTTAGAATACATAAAATAAATCAATCACACAACACAACGATATACGTGGTTCACCAACTTGACTACGTTTACGGGCAAAGGGCAGGAATATTATTATAACCTGTCAATCACCTAATACAATATCTAATTTAATATACGAACTTCTTGATCAGAATAATTCACAAATGTGAAAACCCTTCTAGAGAAACAAAAAGACAAGAAAACCATTGAAACACCTAAAATTATTGATTTCTATCACACTAGAAATTACAACCTTTAAAACTGATAGGGAATAGGGCTTCATTTATAATGCCTATTCCTAACCCTACAAGGTTTTAGAGTCTTGCATCAAATCTGCCATTGATCAGGCCCGAAACCGCCTAGGGCACGATCGCCTCTATCTAGGGCGCGATCGCCCCGTTCGCCCAAAACAGGCACCACGCTGTCGCCCCTTCCTAGGGCGCGATCTCCCCAAAATTTCAGAAACTCTGCACGATCGCGCTCTTTGCCTGGTGCGGTCGCTCCGTAGGTGTTGTCACAGGAATTACTGATTTGCCCCTTGTTCAATCCTCTAAGTTATTCCTAAGTTAGATGGCATCAAACCCCAACAAATCTCCAACTTTACAGCTAACCTCCCGATCACAAAACCAGAAATCTCCTCTGCCTCATATGTGTTATGCCAAACACCCAACTTGTCCTCCGGACAAGCAAAACTGTATCTCCCTAGACACCCAAATGTGTTAAGCCGAACACCAAAAGACTTGCTGCAACAGTTGATCAGACCCGTTCAACAAGTAAACAAACGTGTCTACCAGACACCCAAATGTATCCCCTGTACACCCAAACTGTGTTGCGCCGAGCATACCAATGTGTATCCAATACACACAAATTTGCCACTGCAGTAGGCACTCAAAATTGCCCCAACTGGCAATTGGGCAAATCTAGTCGACATTAGATCTTACCAACCCAAACAGATTAAGCGGACATATCCTTGGAATCCCCAACAGTACGTACCTTTTCCTCGATTCCTTCCTCGCTTCCCAATTGTGTGTGTTGACCTACTTACCGTGGCTTTCCCATTTCAACTCCACCTTGAGTAACTTGATGCTTCACCTGTTTATCAACCACCCCACACGAAGCCATGCAACATGCTTCCTTCAGATGTGTCTCTACCATACCCTCTATTGTATGATGCTTGACACCCAAACCCAAAAATGTAGATCCTTGGAGGACGTACAAGGAACCTTGTTTTAACCCTTTCAGAATTACATTCGAACCCCTTGTAGACATTTACTGCTCCACCTTCACCTTTGAAATTGTATCCCACCTTGTCAAGCCGACTAAGCGATATCAGATTCTTCGTTACTTCAGGAACATGCCTAACTTCGTTCAATGTATATAACTTACCACCCAAAGTTCGTACCCTGATGGAACCCATGCCAACTACCTTGCATACAAAACCATTATTAATATAAATATCACCCCCTTCAGTCTCCTCGTACGTTTCAAACCATTCCATACGCGAACACATGTGATAAGAATCCCTAGAATCAAGAATCCATGTATCTTTCATACCTTTATCTTCTTCGGTCACTAGGGCCTAGTACTCCTCATCGTATTTTGCTATAGCTGCAATAGACCCAGATTGCTCGCTCTTATTCAACCTGGGACATTTACATTTCCAATGCCCCTTTTCCTTTCATTAAGTACAGACATCTCTAGGTTTTGGACCCCTTTTATAAGAACCCTTGTTTCTCATACCTTGTACCATATTGCCTTTTGCAACCAACCCTGTTGACTGAGATTCTGTAGATAAACCGCTCGCCTTGCGGTGCAGATCTCTGGTCTTGAGATTATTTTTAACCTATTCCAAAGTAATCGTATTCTTACCATTAATGCAGGAATCCACAAATCCCTCATATGACAGTGGTAACGAGACACACAACATAAGAGCAGCATCCTCATCTTCAACCTTAAAATCAATATTACTCAACTCAAGTAATAAAGATGTAAACCGATCTATATGATCCCTAATGGGCGTTCCTTTCATATGACAGTGGTAAGGAGACACACAAATGTGTTACGCTGAACACCAAATGACTTGCTGCAACAGTTGATCAGACCCGTTCAACAAGTAAACAAACGTGTCTACCAGACACCCAAATGTATCCCCCTGTACACCCAAACTGTGTTGCACCGATGAAATTACCCGGGATTTCGCGCGCGGCGAAACGCGGTTGTCTTTCGCGGGGTGTTGGTGTCTGAGACCTCGCTTCTTGGGAAGGAATGAGGAGTCGCCACGCGGTTTTTGTATTTTGAGCCTAAACGTTGAGAAATGGCTTTAGTGAAAATGGTGTCATTTTTATTGGTAGCAAAAACTTAGGAAAAGGCTTTGAAAACAGGGGATCATTTTTATTGGTAGCAAAAACGAGTAAAAAGCTATTTGGTACCAGAGATTGTTAGGTTCGGAGGTCATGTTACGTTTCGGGAAGAGTATTACGAGATCACCCGAAATGCCTCGTATGACGAGTCTTTCTACCTTTCTTGAAAACGTGTGCATGTGTGTGTGTGTTTTGAAATGGGGGCTTGAATGACAAGCTTAATCTTGGTTTGAATGTCAAACGTTGATTAGGTGACTTTGTTTGAAAAGACGAGCGTTTGAATGACAAACGTCGTTTTTTGTGAGACGGAAATGAGCGTTTGCGTGGCAAACGTCGGTTTTGAGTTTGAAATGAGCGTTTGCGTGGCAAACGTAGATTTTGATCTTTTGAAAGAGAGTTCGAAGGACGAACTCCGGTTTTGAGCCGGGCGAGTCATTGTTAACGATTTTTACGGAAAAAACGTATTAAATGATTTTGAGTGTCAAATGGCGGCTTTTAAGCTTGAAGATAAGCGTTTGGATGCCAAACGTCATTTCGCGCGTTTTGAAAGAGAGTTCGAAGGACGATCTCCGATTTTGAATCGGGCATTACATTGTTAACTATTTTTACGGAAAAAAGCGTATTAAATGATATGCAATCAACGAATCGGGTTGCGATTCGGACTTTGAAAAGTAAATACTATCACGATCCAAACGGGTCGGACTTTATAAATGACAATATTTAAAGTGCGGTATCAACGGAATCAAACGATCTGGAATCTCAAATACAATTCGGTCAGAGACGCCAAGTTCTCAAATGCAAATCGGTCAGGGATGCCAAGTTCTCAAATGAAAATCGGTCAGAGACACCAAGTTCTCAAAAGCAAGAAGTCCCAATGTGAAGACAAGCTCAACAACTTCTACAAGGTTGACGATCACCAGCAAGATGCAGACTCAACCAAACTCCCCCCTTCAGGTCAAAATGCCTCCAAAGACAGCAAATCGTCAGCAGAAATCGTCCCACGAACGGCAACCCATCAACTCTTCCTCAACATCAGCCGTTGCCTCAGTCCTTCCTAAGCAGCTACAGTAAGCACAAAGACAGTATGAAAGCATATCTTAGTCAACTACTTTTCTAAAAGAACATTATCATCAAATCTTAGGGTGACTTCCCAAAAATAGTCAAATCTTAGGGTGACTTCCAAAATAGTCAAACCTCGGGTGACTCCCAAATACCGTCAAACCATCAAAGACCATCCACAGCTTGTCGAACTACGTCCATGCTTGATTCCCACTCGGGATACGTAGGTAGCCTACCTTAGGTCCAGCCACTTGACCAACACGGTCACCCTTTTCCCCGATGATCATCGTAAGCTCTAATCTTCCCCTGCGAGAACGCCCTCAAACAGTCTCCCTCAGATACAAAACCTCGACTTAGGATCATACTCTGAACTAGGTCCCCATTCAGGTTCATACTCCTGAACTAGGTCCCCATTTAGGTTCATACTCCTGAACTAGGTCCCCACTTAGGTTTATACTCCTGAACTAAGTCCCCATTTAGGTTCATACTCCTGAGCTAAACTCCACCAAAAGACTGTCTTTCCCCTCGGAGTCTGTCCCCAACGAAAGGATACAAACATCGAAGGAAATCATTCCAAAACAAATTGATACCTCTAGATCACTCTTCATCAAGGTTCGAGGCACCTAAGACGCCATCATCAAGGTTCGAGGCACCTAAGACACCATCACCAAGGTTCGAGGCACCTAAGACGCCATCATCAAGGTTTGAGGCACCTAAGACCCCATCATTAAGGTTTGAGGCACCTAAAACGCTATCACACACAACACGAGTAAAGCGATAAATCGCAATCATCCCCTAATTCGACAAACCGAAACCATTACCAGGGCGACTTCCCAAAAATAGTCAAACCTTAGGGGGACTTCCCAAAAATAGTCAAATCATAGGGGACTTCCCAAAAATAGTCAAATCATAGGGCGACTTCCCAAAAATAGTCAAATCATAGGGCGACTTCCCAAAAATAGTCAAACCTTAGGGCGACTTCCCAAAAATAGTCAAATCTTAGGGCGACTTCCCAAAAATAGTCAAACCATAGGGCGACTTCCCCAAAATAGTCAAACCATAGGGCGACTTCCCAAAAATAGTCAAACCATAGGGCGACTTCCCCAAAATAGTCAAACCATAGGGCGACTTCCCCAAAACAGTCAAACCATAGGGCGACTTCCCCAAAATAGTCAAACCATAGGGCGACTTCCCCAAAATAGTCAAACCATAGGGCGACTTCCCCAAAATAGTCAAATCATAGGGCGACTTTCCAAAAATAGTCAAAATCATAGGGCGACTTCCCCAAAATAGTCAAGTCATAGGTTGACATCCTAAAACAGTCACTCCAGGGTCGACGACTGAAGATAGTCGAAAAACCCGAACTACGGCTGGCTTGATTCCTCTTAAGGATACGTAGGTAGCCTATTAAATAGGTTCAGCCACTCGATCACTTGATCATCCTGCCAAATATGGAGCCTTACTCTTATCGACGACCCCGCTTCCTTCGAAAGCGCCGTCGCCGAGGGGCTACTGTAAGTGCTCCAATTTTTACCAAAAATCATGGGATCAGTTTAAAGTCTTAAAAAGAGTTCCCAATTTTTACTTTCCTCAGTTTCAACTCATTTCGGCCAAAGTAACACACACACACACACACACACATACACACACAAACAAATGGTTTTTAGCTTGGAAGACTCATTTTACGGGGCATTCCGGGTGCACACTAACGTCCTTCCCGGCGTGTAACGTGACCTCCGAACCCAAATCTCTTATCTCGGGCATTTTTCAAAGTTTTGGCCCTTAAAACAAAAATGGCGTGGCAACTCCGTTTGATTTCAAAAATCGGGTACATCACAGTGGCGACTCCGCTGGGGACTAATAAGCTTTTTCTAAAAAAAATAAAAAATGATATTTGGTATATTGGTGGAAACCATTAAACTTTCCGTTATCGCCTCCTAACACGAGTCGGGGATAAATTGTGGTTTAACAATCCCACGTACCGGTATCATTGTTTTCAAAAAAAAAAAAAGGAAAAGCTTTTGAGGGTCAAGCTTCCGTCCCGGCATTAAAAATCATTTGTTGTGTGTGTTGATTTTTGCACATTTTTCGTGTTTGTTTTGGCCGCCTCGGAAAAAGTCAAAATTTTGACTGTCGGAATCATGTCCCTAACTGTTGGAATTTTTGTGCTATGTGCTTATGTGTTCATTAAATTTCAAAAAAAAAATTCAAAAAAAAAAACTTCAAAAAAAAAAGATTTTTCAAAAAGAAAATTTTCAAAAAAAAAAATAATAAAATCATGCATCATATTTTTTAAGACACATGAAAAATTTCTATTTTACTCAGAAAAGGAAGATAGACTGCTTGCACACTACGCGCACGTTGACCGTACACTGCACACTACGTCCCTAACCCGGGGAAATCCTTATCGCGGCCCGTTTGGTCTTATTACGCCTCTCGGTGCAAGCACAGGACTACCCAAACATCCCATGGAGCCTCGTGTCGATCATGCACTTGTCCGTGACACACTTTGTCCGAGACCCGGTTGGTTTTTAGTTTGGTCTGTGTCATGCCCTGTCTGTGTATAGACCTTTCCTTTCAAGCCTTTGTCGGCATACCGACTCAATATCTTTCGGGACCCTAATCGGCCGAAGCTCGCGGTTTTCGCCGCAGACTTTGACCAAGATATTGACCGGCGCCTTGACTTCTGGCCTCGATCGGCACAAATTATACACTGACTCCCAGCATGACACTGAGTCATCAAGGATTAATGATTATTCCATGCCTAATTACGGCCTAATTGACGACAATTCAAGATCAATTGTGGACATTCATCAGTCCAAATCATGCCGACTTTTCGTCGAGCCCTCGGACGTGATCTTGACTTTTGACGTCAGCTTTGTCCGTAATTTACATCGAATGCTCGTTAAGACTCGATTACCCGCCATACTTTTAGGATCGTTTTTCTTTCGGTCGGTGGGACCCGCTTGCCCTATAGGACCCTCGCCGGGGGCTGTCCACCCTGCGGTCGAAATACAGGTGGAATACGAGGGGCTTATAGACGTAGTGATGGGGCCCACTGATCCAGGATCCAGAGTAGTTTGCGAAAAAGAAGAGCAATCTTTTCCAACCGATTAGGATAATAAAACATGTTTTAAGTAAACATGAACAAATAACTGCATGTTGCATGAGCCCAAAGCCCAAACACCTACCCTCCTTCATTCCCAAACATCTGAACCCTCGTGCCTTTTCCCCCGCAGCTCCTCACAAAGGTTGGTTCCGGACACCGGGTCACCGTTTGATCAGTTGGGAAGAGTCAAGCGCATCGTCAGCTTCGCCGTTTATTCCGACTCCGGGTTTCAGAATGTCTGCATCAGCCGGTAATGATGGGGACAACGTCACCCTGCCTCCTGGGACTCCTCAAACAGAACCGCAATGGAATCAGTTAGCTGAACAGATGAGAGTGCGACAGGAAGCACAGCTGAAAAGCCTTATGGAGGCTATCAAAAGCCATGGATTGGCCGCCAGTCTCAACCCAGATGGCACCTTCACTGTGGAAGAAGAGGAAGACCTCAATCCTGCTCTTGGTCAACCCGACTACTCCAGGATGCCACCACCGGCCTCCCACGGTACTACCACCAGAGCCCATACTCCTCGATCTCTAGGTCAGCCGGCTCCCCAACTGCAGACCACTGGATCCACGCAGCTCGACGGATGAGCCGGTTCGCAATGCCTCGGTGGGGACAAAGTCGATACGAAATGCCTTCCCATGGTTGGGGATACCCGGAATGCCACAGCAAATTGGGATCCCGCCTCGGTTTGGGACCAATCAATCCGGACTTTCGCAAAGTCAGGTTTGGAATGCCACTACAGTTTGGTTCGGGGCAACGATCGGGAGCCCTCCTCCTCGGAATGATGCTAGCTCATTGCTCCTCACACGGCTTCCGCAAACCCATTTCTCACTCGGGGTTCAATGGGTTACCAAGCCCCCATCCCGGTTTCATCAGAATCACCGGGACCACGGTATCCTCTCGGTTATGCATCCTCGCCACAACCGGCCATGCAATTCAACAACCAGGGACGGCGGCCCGCACTTAAGCCTACTTATGGGCCTCACTCCGGAAATCCAAGCCATCCGGCTACCTCGAATCTGCCTCCATCTTCTCTGCCGATTGGAAGCCAACAAGAAGTCGTCGAGTTCTATCCCTTTGCCCAAGCTCCTACCTACACTCCCAGGAGTAATTTGGGCCAAGGACAGGTTTTCACCTATGCTCCGGGATATGGTATTCCTTCCACCAATGCACCACCAACAGCTAGTCCTCTTCCCGGCTTAAATATCGGCTCAGGCATTCCCGCTCCACCTTTGGATCCCCAATTGGCTTGGTTTATGGAGCAACACAAGGAAATGAAAGCGCAGATCGCTGAATTGACCGTCAAAAGGAACACTGCTCTTCGGCCTACAGATCCCGACTCAATTGTACCTCGCCTCACAAGTTCGTGATGCCCAATCTCGAATCGTTTAATGGAAGTGCGTGCCCTAAAACCCACTTGGACACCTACACTTTGGCAATGAAAGCTAAGGGATGCACAAACCGGCGGTTGGGCGACTACTTGATCTCTCTTTGAAGTCGGGGGCTTTGAAATGGTTTTTCCGATTACGGCTGAAGCTAGGGCTACTTGGGAGCAGATTACCGGTACTTTCACGGATAAGTATAAAGCCAACTTGGAATGGGAAACAAACAGAGTTGACTGCGGACAACGGTGCGGCGCCACGATGAGAATATTGGGGATTTCTATAAAAGGTGGAACCCGAAGCTTAGTGAAATGGCCATTCCTTCCTCGACGAGGAGCGATTAGACATCTTTCGGTCATGCTTGAAGCCGCATTTGAGAGCTTCCCTCGGTCACTTCCCCTACGCCGACTTGCGTGCAATGGTTAATTCCGGCTAAGTTCGAAAAGGCTTACAATCGCAGTCGACCGTCGCACCCGCTACGATACCGGGTTTCTTCCACCTCCAACACGGCTCCTTCCCAACCAAAAGGTAAAGAAGTGATTAGCTATGCGGGACGGGGTGTAACAATGCCACTTCCTTTATTCCCAAGAAACCCGATGCATCCAGATCCCGGCTCCAAGACTTGAGAAACTTTGGGATGCCTTTGAGTGATATCTTCAGAGGTTTGGTGAGAGAAGGTTTGCTCCGGCCTTTGGAAAATTATCAGCCTAGAAACCCCAATGCTCCTTTGGATACCTCCAAGCATTGTGCCTTTCATCGGTACCATGGGCACTGACGGATGATTGCGTCCCCCTGAAAAAGGCAATCCAAAGTTTGATTGAACAAGGGAGGTTAGAGGTGCCTGAAGGGCCCAATACTATCAGTAACCCATTCCCTAGAAACAACAACCCGAATGTCAACATGGTCGAGTTTGGTGATTCAAGACTTGTGGGCATAATGGAATTTGACTCACCCCTTTGTAAGGTCGGTGGACCGACCATCGCAGATGATGAAAATGGTTGGATTAAGCAAGAGATTGCCAAAGAAATCCTGATAGAAAGATCTGCAATAGCCCCCATCTCCAGCGTCGAAGAGTAGATGCATGGTCCAACAACAAAGAGCGGCTAGACTAGGGGCTACCTATCTTTAAAATAGTCTTTTAAGTCAACCTTCGTAGGTTCTAGTACCTCTCTTTCACCTAAGTCCTTCCTGGACATTTGTCATTGTAGTCCATTTTGGACATAATAGTTAAATGTCTAACTTTTATATATATGTCTTCTTTCTTTTCTTGCTAGACTCGAGACATCACTTGCGCACCCACGTTATACTTAATTGAAATGGTTTTATCCAAAATGATCACTTGTGCTGCTCAACCACTAATTCTTTAAAATGATTAATATTTAAATTAATCGAAGTGAGAAAATCAATTGATATCCTTTTCAAATTGGGACTTACCAACTCCTCATCTTGCATCTCATATGCTCACATCCCTTTCATCATCATCATCATCTCGTTGCTCAATGAATTTGCATGGATCTTTTCTCATTTAAAGCTTAAGCAAGCAATGAAGACTTAATCTCGTTTCGGTCATCCGGTAGGGATTGCGGTTGAAGCCTTTCACCCATAGGAAAAACATTACCTCACCCCGCTAAACAATACCCTTTCATTTCAAGATCGGCGTGTTTTGAAACCCCATTCAGCCATCACCTTTGCTCCTTCCCAAGAGAAGTCCAAGCAAAGCCAAAGAAGTTAGCTTCGAGAGTCGACGATGCAAGGAAAGATAATTCCCAATTCCTCAAAGAGGCCTTCCAAATTATCAAAAGAAGGATTTTAAATCCTCACAATTCAGCAAAAATCCTCAACGTCTCAGAGGCTCTTCAAAAAAAAAAAAGAAGAAAGAAAATAGAAAAGCTCAAGCAAGAACTTCAAAAAAAGGGGGGACTGTCAATCCTCACAATTCAGCAAAAGTCCCCAACTTCTCAAGAAGCTCTCCAATGATCAAAAAGGAGCCCGAATCCTCGCAAGTTCGCAAAAGTTCTCGACGGCTTGGACTTCCTCTCACCATTACCTTAAATCAACCCTAAGCCATCCTCTCGCTTTTAGAGGATATTCCCATTGCCATTACCCTCGCCTTTGGCCAAAGTCAAAATCTGACCTCTCATTCTTAGAGGCAATCAATCTTCCCCGCCGTAGATTTCCCAAACACATCCCTAAAAGCCAACCTCTTATCTTTAGAGGTTCAGTCAGCAAAAGGCCCAGCCGACCTCTCATCTTAAGAGGTCACAACTTTCCAAATCACCCGATGGCCGATCGAAGCCCGGAAACCCAGCTACAGTCCTTACCGGATAGTGATTTCATTCCAGTATCTTCAGGAGCTAAATTAAATTAATGCTTCATTGCTTGCTTAAATTGGAGCCAAATCCATCTCGGCTCATATGATCAAAGATTGTGCAAATTCAAGTCTGATTCATTCGACATTTCATGTGAGCATATTTCATTTCTCCTCCACAAACACTTGCCGTGGATGTCCCACTGGGGCTTCGCATCCGTGTCTTTCATGGACACTCTAAGGGGATATGTTATTCGAATCTCCAATCCTCAAATTCCCAAAAGAACCTCAAAGTCTTGAATTTTCACACTCATTCTCTCTTCATTCGGGATAAGCCCGAACTACGGCGACCTGAGATCTTCATAATGAAGGGAACGTAGGCAACCGTAAAATGGTCGGTCCGAAATCACAAACAAATTCCAAAAAAAAAAAAAAATCCGTTCTCATCAAGGATTGTCCCTATACACTTTCCGCCCTTCCGAGCTTGATTCTCGATATCAGTTGATTTTCTTCTTGTGATTAATCAAAATATTTGTTCATATCAGATTTAGGGGTTGAATAACCCGAACATTAACAAAGGGTTTTAAGTAGCCTTGTGATCATCACGAATAAAACAAGTTTTCAAGTGTCTCGACAAGTCTTCTCTCTCTCCATCATAGGGAAATAGAGCCAAACACTTTGTCTTTTACGTCGGCGGGGGCTTCCATACACTTTTCCACACCTTGTGATGCTTATACTCTCTCAAAAGAGTCAAACCAAAAGCGAGAGTGTCATACACAAATTCGGGAGAAATTCCCACCTTTCAAAAGATATGCCCACACGTAAACATTTCGAGTCTTGTCCAAGAATCGGTTGACTAAGGTACGAAAAGATGGGTGCCTCCTCTGTTAGACTACTCTGAATTTCTTCACGTTGGGGCTTTGCTAAGCGGTTCTCCCGGGTTCTCTGTATCGGCTCTTCAAGCTGGGGCTTATATAGTCGTCTTTGGGTCCACATTGGGTTCTTCACTACAAGATAGATTCGATCTTCATCAAATTATTTTCGGGATTGCTTTGTATTACCAATCGGATTGGGGCTCTGCTAATTGTGTCGAAATCACAACGAGGTTATAAGATTGGGGCTTCGCCAAGTCACTTCTTCGAAATCTGGACTTTGCCAAGCTGGTCCTCTGGACCTGAATTTTATCAAGTCACAAGAAAGGTCTAGTCACATCAACAGCTAGGTTTTCAGCTTCAGAACTTGGTACATAGCAGCTTCCTGTAGCGTCGGAGTCTAAGATCTGGGTTTCACCCGGCATTAGCAATTCCATCAAGTCATTCTCCGAACAAGGTTTCGGCCAAGTCACGGCTCACCCAAATGAAAGAACTTTCACTCATATCAACGTGCCCTAGAGCACATCGGCATCAGCTTCAAATGACCAAAATTGAGAGGGAAAATTCCAAACAAGACCCGGGATCCGAATCCAATCTCATCAAGATTGAGGTCCATGTGATACTGTTAACAAAACCTCATCAACAACCACTGTTTAAATCGTAATCGAGGGCTCTCACCTCCCCCACTTGCTCAAAATCTGTTCCAAACAGTCTCCAGACACATACATCCCAATGCATCCCCTCTCATCACCATGCATCCCCACAAAAATATCCCAAGGGCTCATGTAGCATGCACAAAACTTGAATCAATAGGAAAAATCCTAAGTGATTGAAGATCATAAATCATAATTTCCCTGCCAAAAGCTTAGGCTAAGTGCATCTTCGAAAGCAAGTAAATGCATCATCTCGCGAACACATGCAGTGATATTGTCATAATCATTCTGATTCTATGCATGCATCTGTCATCATGAATGTCATATATACATCTTCCTCTCTACTAACCAATGCAGGGATTCGAACGTGAAAGACCATTTTCCTTCGCTATTGAGACTTACCCTCAACAAGGAAGATATTTACCAAAAGTCCAAAATCAATGGTTTCAACAAAATCGCAAGAAATCAAATGCCCCTTTTCGACAAGAGATGATTCCGGGCAAAACATGTGCAGATCACCTCCAGTGTCTACAAATCGGTCAGAGATGCCAAGTTCTCAAATACACTACGGTCAGAGACGCCAAGTTCTCAAATACAGTTCGGTCAGAGATGCCAAGTTCTCAAATACAGTACGGTCAGGGATGCCAAGTTCTCAAATACAGTACGGTCAGAGACGCCAAGTTCTCAAATGCAAATCGGTCAGAGACGCCAAGTTCTCAAATACAATACGGTCAGAGACGCCAAGCTCTCAAATACAATACGGTCAGAGACGCCAAGTTCTCAAATGCAAATCGGTCAGAGACGCCAAGTTCTCAAATATAATACGGTCAGAGATGCCAAGTTCTCACAAACAATTCAGTCAGAGACGCCAAGCTCTCAAATACAATACGGTCAGAGACGCCAAGTTCTCAAATGCAAATTGGTCAGAGACGCCAAGTTCTCAAATACAGTACGGTCAGAGACGCCAAGTTCTCAAATACAGTTCGGTCAGAGACGCCAAGTTCTCAAATACAGTACGGTCAGGGACGCCAAGTTCTCGAATTGCCAATCAGTCAGGGATGCCAAGTTCTCAAATACAATTCGGTCAGAGACGCCAAGTTCTCAAATGCAAATCGGTCAGGGATGCCAAGTTCTCAAATGAAAATCGGTCAGAGACACCAAGTTCTCAAAAGCAAGAAGTCCCAATGTGAAGACAAGCTCAACAACTTCTACAAGGTTGACGATCACCAGCAAGATGCAGACTCAACCAAACTCCCCCCTTCAGGTCAAAATGCCTCCAAAGACAGCAAATCGTCAGCAGAAATCGTCCCACGAACGGCAACCCAACAACTCTTCCTCAACATCAGCCGTTGCCTCAGTCCTTCCAAAGCCTACAGTGTAAGCACAAAGACAGTGTATGAAAGCATATCTTAGTCAACTACTTTTCTAAAAGAACATTATCATCAAATCTTAGGGTGACTTCCCAAAAATAGTCAAATCTTAGGGTGACTTCCCAAAATAGTCAAACCTCGGGTGACTCCCAAATACCGTCAAACCATCAAAGACCATCCCCAGCAGTTGTCGAACTACGTCCAGGCTTGATTCCCACTCGGGATACGTAGGTAGCCTACCTTAGGTCCAGCCACTTGACCAACACGGTCACCCTTTTCCCCGATGATCATCGTAAGCTCTAATCTTCCCCTGCGAGAACGCCCTCAAACAGTCTCCCTCAGATACAAAACCTCGACTTAGGATCATACTCCTGAACTAGGTCCCCATTCAGGTTCATACTCCTGAACTAGGTCCCCATTTAGGTTCATACTCCTGAACTAGGTCCCCACTTAGGTTTATACTCCTGAACTAAGTCCCCATTTAGGTTCATACTCCTGAGCTAAACTCCACCAAAAGACTGTCTTTCCCCTCGGAGTCTGTCCCCAACGAAAGGATACAAACATCGAAGGAAATCATTCCAAAACAAATTGATACCTCTAGATCACTCTTCATCAAGGTTCGAGGCACCTAAGACGCCATCATCAAGGTTCGAGGCACCTAAGACACCATCACCAAGGTTCGAGGCACCTAAGACGCCATCATCAAGGTTCGAGGCACCTAAGACCCCATCATTAAGGTTTGAGGCACCTAAAACGCTATCACACACAACACGAGTAAAGCGATAAATCGCAATCATCCCCTAATTCGACAAACCGAAACCATTACCAGGGCGACTTCCCAAAAATAGTCAAACCTTAGGGCGACTTCCCAAAAATAGTCAAATCATAGGGGACTTCCCAAAAATAGTCAAATCATAGGGCGACTTCCCAAAAATAGTCAAATCATAGGGCGACTTCCCAAAAATAGTCAAACCTTAGGGCGACTTCCCAAAAATAGTCAAATCTTAGGGCGACTTCCCAAAAATAGTCAAACCATAGGGCGACTTCCCCAAAATAGTCAAACCATAGGGCGACTTCCCAAAAATAGTCAAACCATAGGGCGACTTCCCCAAAATAGTCAAACCATAGGGCGACTTCCCCAAAACAGTCAAACCATAGGGCGACTTCCCCAAAATAGTCAAACCATAGGGCGACTTCCCCAAAATAGTCAAATCATAGGGCGACTTTCCAAAAATAGTCAAAATCATAGGGCGACTTCCCCAAAATAGTCAAGTCATAGGTTGACATCCTAAAACAGTCACTCCAGGGTCGACGACTGAAGATAGTCGAAAAACCCGAACTACGGCCGGCTTGATTCCTCTTAAGGATACGTAGGTAGCCTATTAAATAGGTTCAGCCACTCGATCACTTGATCATCCTGCCAAATATGGAGCCTTACTCTTATCGACGACCCCGCTTCCTTCGAAAGCGCCGTCGCCGAGGGGCTACTGTAAGTGCTCCAATTTGAGCTTGTTAGTATTTTCGTTAGAAAATTAACGAAAGTTATAACATTTCTAACAATTCCTAACATTTCTAACATTTCTAACCAAGTAAGGGTAGATTAGGGATTGCCAAAAAAGGATAAACCAAAGAAAGAATCTCAAAAAGCAAAAGAAATTAGAAAAATCCGAATTGGGCAAGTTGAAAAACATAAACTGCTGGATTTTTGAATTTTATTCTTCCTGTCCAAAGCCTGGAGCTGCATTTAATGAACAGTGCACGTTTACAATCCCATCCGCGCGGACATGTTTGTCAATTTCAGAGGGCTATAAATTGAACCCTCCTCTCTCAGTCTACACAACACAAATCACTCACAGCAACAGCACACTGGCGAAAAATAGAGAGAAAACAGTGGGAATTCACTTGAATTGCCACCATTTTCTCTCCAATCTTTCCCAAATCTCACTCACTCACAAACACTTCAAAACACTCTCATACATACTCTCATACATACACCAATCCAAGCTCAAATCACCCCTTAGGAGGAGGATTAGAGAGAAAACATAGAGGACTTCATTGTTATCTACTTGTTTTCTCTTTAACCAACTCAAATCATCAACCCTAAACACTTTCAAGCCCTAAACACATTCAATCCTTTGAATCCATTCAAACACAAAACACAAGGAAGATAGGTATAACCTCCCTCTCCTTACCCTAAAATTCATCCATGCATGCATTTTCAAACTCCAAAATGTAGTTTGTTCATCTTCTTTTCTTAGATCCAAGAAGATCACCATGGAAGTTCATCTCCATGGATGATCTTCTACAAGGATCAACATTATTTTCAAAGTATTCTTACTTTCTTGCAAAGAAAACACATTTTCAAAACCCTAAAAATTATTTTCATACATCAAATCTCATTTTCAAAGGATAAAATTCTCCTTCCCAAGCAAATGAAGTGCTTAGTCCTAATGTACCCCAAGGATGGTTTGATATAGTTGATTCACCACTAAAATGTCAAGTGATCACTAATCAAAACCTAGGGAAATGGGGACAAGCATGGATGCAAAACCCCCTTTAAAATCACATTTTCTTTCTTGAGAAGTTGCTGTCCAGTAGCAATTTTCTAAGACCCCAGTCCATGGTATAATTTTTTGGACACGGATAAACTTAGAATTTGGTGTTGACTACAAAATACTTTTTGTAGCCAACATCCAGAGATTTCCAGAAATATTTTTTTATTATTTTTTACGTGAGTAAAACTCCTTTTTTCAAATTTTCTTTTAAAGGTCAGCTCATCAGTCTCTGGAAATCCAGATTTCATATCTGAGATTTCCAGAGGGTTTTAGGTCCACAAATCATCTCCAAAATGAAAAGTTCTTTTACAGAAACCTTATTTAAGGTGTTTTGAACATTTTTCATTCTCGAACTTTTCCCAGATTCTGGAGTTTTCAAGCCTTAAAGTCCATTTCAAAATCAAGTGTCCACTGCCTTCTTCATTCTGGCAGAAATGGTTTCCAACTTCCAAAAATCTTTTGAGTACCAAAACTCAACCCAAAAATTTCACCAAAAATCATGGGATCAGTTTAAAGTCTTAAAAAGAGTTCCCAATTTTTACTTTCCTCAGTTTCAACTCATTTCGGCCAAAGTAACACACACACACACACACACACAAACAAATGGTTTTTAGCTTGGAAGACTCGTTTTACGGGGCATTCCGGGTGCACACTAACGTCCTTCCCGGCGTGTAACGTGACCTCCGAACCCAAATCACTTATCTCGGGCATTTTTCAAAGTTTTGGCCCTTAAAACAAAAATGGCGTGGCGACTCCGTTTGATTTCAAAAATCGGGTACATCACACACGTGTCCCATGAGTCACCAGCTGTGTGGGAGTTCGTTCCCGGGTCCCGGTTTTGTCCGTTTTTTAAATAACAGTCCGGAAAATGTCCGAAATACCCTCAGAAAGTACCAGAAAGTGCGTTTTTCAGGGAAAGTCGTACTTTTACGTGCGATGACGTGTATTAAGTACGCTTCGACGTTGGGATGCTCGGGGCAGTCCCGGGACGTCTCGTTGGCTTGGCAACGGGGAGTTAACGAGTTCCGGTTAACCTGGAGCGGGCCAGTTAACGGATTTCGGTTAACTTTCTGACGGATTTTGACGATCCGAATTTGGTTACTTACAGTTAGCCCCTCAGCGACGTCTCCTCCGAAGGAGGTGGGGTCGTTGAAAAAGATAAGGATCCAAATCGGGATGCCTTACTTTGAAAGAGACATGGGCGGTCAGCTGGCTGGACCCTTAGCGAAAGAATTCCTACGTATCCCGAGCGGGAATCAAGCCGATCGTAGTTCGTAGGTGCAAGGGCCGCGCGTGGGGACCTTGACCTGAGCGAGACTGTTGGGAGGTGTCTAGACCTGAGAGGAGACCATTGCGAGGTACCGAAACATGAATGGAGACTATTGTGAGGCGTCTGAACCTGAGAGGAGACCATTGCTAGGTACCGAAACCTGAATGGAGACTATTGTGAGGCGTCTGAACCTGAGATGAGACCATTGCTAGGTACCGAAACCTGAATGGAGACTATTGTGAGGCATCTTAACCTGAGAGGAGACCATCGCGACGTACCGAAACTTGAATGGAGACTATTGTGAGGCATCTGAACCTGAGAGGAGACCATTGCGAGGTACTGAAACCTGAATGGAGAATGTTGTGAGGCATCTGAACCTGAGAGGAGACCATTGCTAGGTACCGAAACCTGAATGGAGACTATTGTGAGGCGTCTGAACCTGAGATTCCTGAAACCTTCGAGGGCGTGTGGCGCCTCAGACCGGAGTTGCTGAACATACGAGGGCATGTGGCGCCTCAAACCGAAGCTGCTGAATCATACGAGGGTGTGTGGCGCCTCAAACCGAAGCTGCGAGGATACGTTTATCCTGAGACGAAGGCGTTCGTGCCTTGGGGGCTGGGCTTACGTTGACTGCCAGGTTTATCTGCCGAGGATAGGGGTGACAAATGATGGGAACGGTTGTGTTAAACTGGCGTTATTAACAACACGGAAGGATTGATGTTCTAACCGCGGGGTTAGGAACGGGATGTGGTCTTGGGAGAGACTGACACATCGCTGGGGACGAGTGTCCCGGGTTCTGACGGGGTCAGTTAGGAACTGAAGGGGATGATTGACGTTTATTCCGTAGATGGATGGTCTTAGGATCCTGCTGGGGATAGGTGTTCGGACTTACGGCTGGCCGAAGAGGGATTGTTGTGCGGGCTTACCTTGATGGCCGCTGAGGTGGGACGATCGGGCTTACGACTGGCGGCCGGGGAGAGTGAACATTGGTGAAAACCAATAAAACTTTAACGTCGGGAGACGGAAATGTGACTTGAATGTCCGGAGACAGGGTTGAGCGTTTGAATGTCAAACGTCGGCTGGGGATTAAATTTAACGTCTGGAGACGGGATTGTAACTGGAATGTCCGAAGACATTGTTGAGCGTTTGAATGTCAAATGTCAACTGGGGATTTAACGTCTGGAGACGAAGATGTGACTGGAATGTCCGGAGACATTGTTGAGCGTTTGAACGTCAAACGTCAACTGGGGATTTAACGTCTGGAGACGAAGATGTGACTGGAATGTCCGGAGACATTATTGAGCGTGATTGCCAACGCCAAACGCCAATCGGGATTTAACGTCTGGAGACGAAATTGTAACTGGAATGTCCGGAGACATTGTTGAGCGTTTGAACGTCAAACGTCAACTGGGGATTTAACGTCTGGAGACGAAGATGTGACTGGAATGTCCGGAGACATTGTTGAGCGTTTGAACGTCAAACGTTAACTGGGGATTTAACGTCTGGAGATGAGCGTTAGTGAAAACTAACTGAGAATTGATCCTCGGGGGATAGAGTGTTAGAAATGTCTAACTGGGGGAAATTTTACACTTTTAGGGGCCAAAAGGGGTAAAATTGGAACTGTTAAAAGTTGAGGGGCTGAATCGGAAGGAATCTTTTCTGGTGCACTAAGAGTCCGGCCGGACTTGGACTGAGTTTGACCAGATTCAAATCAGCTCCAAGTCCGACGCAAACCAAACCATTTCCCCCATTACTTCCGACGAGAGAGGAGAGAAAAGAGAGAAATTTTGCACCCCAAATTGTGAGGTTTGCTCAGATTTGTGAAGGAAAATTGCTATGGAAGGTGATTGGGAACCAATGGCTCGTCATGGAAGGACCGATGACGAAAGAACGCGGTTGGTTCGGACCATTCGAACCAACATTCATCCATTGAATCCGGCGGAGTTCTACCCTAGCTTAGGATAAACACAACTCCAAAGGAGGGATCGAGAGACAAGTAAGCTTCCCTCAAATTCCATTAATTTTAAGAATGTGCATTCTTTAAATGTTAGAAATTTGACTAGGAAGGAGTTAGGGATTTTGGTGCCCGAATTGGGGCTTTTGACTTTGCTATGAACCTTTGTCGAGATTGACTAGGATGTAGTTCAATTTACACTATGGGTAGATGACATAAAAATTTTGGTTGAAAAATTCCATGTCTAGATGTGTTTTCCAAAATTAAAGTAGCTTTAATTCGGGACAGAGTAAATTTTCGAAATGTTCGAAAGAATTTGAAAGTTCCGGTTTCGACGGAGTTTTCGAAATGGTTTTGAAAGTTCCGGATTCGACGGAGTTTTCGAAATAGTTTTTAAAGTTCCGGATTCGACGGAGTTTTCGAAATGGTTTTGAAAGTTCCGGATTCGACGGAGTTTTCGAAATGGTTTTGAAAGTTTCGGATTCGACGGAGTTTTCGAAATGGTGGAAATATATGTAGGAAATGAATGAGAACTGTATCTGCATTGCATCCTTTTGACATGCGTTCGTGCATTCTATTGACGTTGCTTCTGTATTAACGTATCCTTGCTTTGTTCACCTGCAGGGGCGAGGGAAGGTCAATGTTGACAATCAGAAGAGTCGGGGAGCCTTTGAGGCAGTGCGAGCGCTGTGGGAGGTAATCCCGGACGAGGCTCGGGAGGGAGAGAGGAGTCCACGGCAGCTGGTGATTGACTCCGGATTGGCTGGATTTATCAATGCGGTAGCTGCGATAGCTGCGACGCAGAGGGCCAAGGTCCATGTATGTAGCTCTGAGCGAGTACTGGTGGGATACGACCCACACTTTCCATTTCAGGTGGGGGGAGGCGACGGTGACTCCCACTGACTTTGTTGCTATCACCGGGTTGCCGACCTATGGCAACACGCTGGTGTGGGTGGATGGTTATACCCCGGGGCATTTGTCGGAGCTGCTGGGTTTTGATATTACCGATGCCAGGGGCTTAGGCATTCGGTACAGGCCGATGGAGGCGCATCTGCAGACGAGTATTGCAGATTATTTGGCTGGATTTTGAGGATGACCGCGGAGCGCCTGGCTCGAGGGTTTCTATGGTTCACGTTGTCAGCAACTTTGTTCCCGACTTCTGACACATCCTGTCACTTCCCTCTGCTCGGGTCGCTGACAGACTTGGATGCCGTGAGGGGGTATGCATGGGGGGAGGCTGGACTGGCCGAGCTCTACCATTCCCTGGACAAATTCTCGCGGGGAGATGAGAACTCCCTGAGCTGTTTCTCGCTTGCTCTGGACGTAAGTTTACGTCTTTTTCTCTTCCTTGTCTCTTTTATGTAATCGTATGTATCTGCTCTATAGCTGACATAACTTTCCATTTGCTCGGCAGGTCTGGTGCTATGAGGTGTTCAGTCCGCAGCAGTGGGACATTAGGGAGGCGTATCGACCCTTGTTCCCTGCCATGCTGGTTTGGCAGAAGAGGGCGAAGAAGGCGGTCTCGTCGAGAGTGGGTACTCGACTGACGTACGAGGAGGTATCTTTGGCCTTGAACCGGGAGTTCTCCGAGCGGATCCAGCTGACCTGGTGGAGTCGGTTCCACACTGTCGCGGTTCAGGTTGCTAGTGAGGTCACGCGGAGGCGAAAGCTCCTGGTGGGACTTCATTGCGATGCTATGTATCTGGGGGAGAGGGTGACCCGTCAGCATGGCCCGGGGTGACTTCCGATGGTGTCGATGGATCCTCCTATGCACATGTAGCATCCTCTGTTGATGCCTATGGAGGAGTTGGAGAGGTATAGACAGGGCGTGTTCTATACCTAGTACGTCATAGCGGGGGCCGACTACGACAATTTCTTGAGGATGAGGCTGAGGAGCCCGCAGGTGCATCACATGGAGGGCGAGGGTCCTGGATATCCCCTAGATCTCACGATTCCACGCGCTAGGTTGGCGTACGAGGGGCGGATGGTTCGCGCAGGCGACTGGTGATCCCGATCCCGGATGAGCCGAGACCTCGGTATAGGGTGGACCCCAACACTTCGGTGAGCATTTTTTATTTTCTGCATTTCATAGTAGCATTCTGCAAATGTTGCATCTGTACTTTCTGCTTGTCTTCTGATGACTTTCCTGGTTCGTAGGTGTCTGGCTGCACGTACAACGAGGCTATGAGACTGGTGGACGGGTGGGCCGCCTATGCTAGGAGGCTCGTGGCGTTTATGAGGTGCAGTTCCCGGAGGAGCGTGGACGTTCGTGAGCCGAGGCCGTCTAGGCCGAGAGGTTCGTCTGCTCCCACGGCTGGTGAAGAGGACTTTGCACAGGGATTTGGCCGGTTCACGGGCGGAACGGCTGGGTTTGGAGCTCATCCTCCTTCGCACTCGGGGCACGAGAGGGGAGAGTCCTCGAGTTCGCAGACGCCGAGGAGGCCTTTCGCGTATTCCCTTCTGGAGGAATTCAGCGACTTCTTGTTTGCGACGGATCCGGCGGCTACGGAGCAGTGCGTCGAGTGCTCGAATAACGAGCAGGACTCGGAGTAGTCCTTCTTTTACTGCTTTCTTTTAGACAAAATGTATGTATTGTCCGGAACAATTTGACTTGAATTGTACTTGGAAAAGGCGCCCTTGGGGCGGAACCTGTACTTCGCGCATCTATTTAGTGATTACCTTCTTTTTATTTTGGCAAATAAGCAAGTAGGTTGATCAAAAAATAAATAAAATGAAACATGCATTAAAAATTGAACGGGTCAAAATTTAAGCCTATATGCACTGATTATTAATTATTTACACTGTTGCACGAGCCCGGGGCGGAAGGGATATTGGCATTGGTTAAATGAAACCAGGGGCAGCACGCAGATTCATAAGGCATGAACAGGGCGTTGTTTGGAATTGCTTCCAATTTAGGAGCAGCTGGCTGCAGGGTTGACCAAGTCAACTGCAAGGGGAGTCCGGCCGGACTGAGAGTTAATTTCCAGAGTCTTTTAAATTGCAGTTTCAGCTTTGCAATTGGTTAAGAACTGCGCATTCACTTCTGATCAGTTAGCTGAATTCTCTCAAATTCCTAAGGTTTCCTTCATTTTCCATGGCTCCCTTTCCCAAGCTATCGTCTCGGATGCAAGAGAGATATTTGGACAATTTTCTGTCGTGGGTACGGAACCACACGAGGCAGAACAAAGGGTTTTTTGAAGGCTGTTACGGGATGAAATCTGTTTGGGCTTTGAAAGAGCTCATGCCAGATTGGGATCTTTTGATAGCCGCGTCTCGCTTCTGGGACGTACGAAGGAATGTGTACAAATTTTCGTACAACGAGATCACTCCTACGTTGGAAGATTTTCGGGCCATTCTGGGAGGACCTGAGACGGAACAGCTAGTTCTTTCGTATGCTGGTAGCATGGCCACTGTTGAGAAGCTAGTGTCTCGCTGTATCTCTACCGAGAAGCATACGGGATGCCGATATTGAATACCGATTATGTCGACATTTCGGGATCGCCCGATAGATTTGCCTGAGCCGAGGGAGCGTCTTCGCGTGGGATGCTTTTGCTCGTGCGCGATTGCTACTGCTCACGTTCACGTCCCCGGGTGTGTGCCATCACAAAGTAATCGGACCCGGTGAGGCAAGCACGGAGCGGGGGAGACATCGTGCCGTTGGTCTTGGGCAAGACGTTCCTGGGCATAGGTCGGATGGCGACCGGTAGCCGATACATGTGGGGAGGGAGTCCCGTTATGCTTACCATATGGTTGAGGGAGAGACTGCAGATGATGCCTGAGGTGCCAATGTCTTGTGACGCTTGGTCCTTCTCTCGACGTCCTCTGGTGATAGGGGCGATCAGGCTGAGCTGGAGCTCTGGATAGCCAGACTCCGCACACATCATTTGCGATGGTGGGTTCCCCATTGGAAGTTAAAGACTTGTCGGACCACTCAGGAGGGTCTATTGGTTGTCAGAGTGCCGGGGCTGTCTCAGACGTCTTTCTACATTCCATCGTTGGTTCTGCGACAAGCACGGGCCGGAGCAAGTGCTATTGACGGGTTTAAGTTATGCCGCTACCTTCGAGGTGGGATCTCTCGTCGATGGAAGATCCTTCGACGCTATTGCTGCCACACCTGGGCGGTGGCAATACACGTCCTTTCCTGCCAGGGTTCTCTTTCACCAGAGAGGGGACACTGTTCTATCTACACAGTATCTGAACTGGTATGAAGAGTGTATGGGGGAGACACAGATGTCTATCTTGTGGAGACGGGATGAGCTGTTGGGTGCTGATCACCTGGACAGCTCGACCTTGAGGAGGACCGAAGCGGGGGCTAACCCTCGGAATCAGACTGGGAATAACATGGCTGACTATGAGGCCAATGCTGATCGGGAGGCCAATCAAAGCATGGTCATGATGGCTAGAAGTGAGGCAGATCGAGATAGAGCTAGGGAGAGGGCAAAGGCCGACGCCTACAGGTTTGACGGAGAGACGGGAAGGGTCCCCGAGGCCCAGTGGGGAGGACTACCGGAATATTCCCTGTGAAGGTGAAGAACACTCGGCGTGGGAAAGGGAAGGGGAAGAAGGATGAAGGACCAAGTTCGGGAAACTAGGTTGACCTTGCTGTCCAGAGTATCCACCTATTGTCATTGCAGACACATTAATTGATTAATGTTTTATTGTAGTTTTTCTAGCGTGTAGCGAGTCAAGAGTTGACTGTGCTTGAACTCATCAAAGATTGTTTTAATCGTAATGAATTTGTAGGTTAAATGAAAAGAGTTTTTCGAAACACAAGCACTTGATGCTTATTGTATATTTTTTTAGACCGAACCAATGATGGCTGCCTACGTTCCCCTTTTACAATTGGACTAAGGGGCTCAGGTCACCGTAGTTCGACACTTTAGGTGAATTTAAGAAAACGAAGACAAAAGAAGTGCGACCCTGTTTTTTACCTGGATCATTAGCGGGAATGTATCCAGATGGGTATTACTCTTTTAGCACTTTAATTTTACTGAAGGGATGGTGTATGGAGAAGGAGAGTTGACTCGTGCTCTTCCTCAAACGAAGTATCTGCGGAGCTTGCTTCCGTTCACGGGGTTTACGAAAGGGTTCCCGTCCAAGTCTGCTAACTTCATGGCTCCTCCGGAGAAGATTCTTTGTACCACGAACGGTCCTATCCAGGTAGGCTCCCACTTTCTGAGGGGATTGGTTTGCGTAGGAGGCTTTTCCTTTAGCACCAAGTCGCCTTCTCTGATGTCTCGAATCTTGACTTTCTTGTTGAATGCTCGGGCCATTCTGCTCTGGTAGGCTCGAGTGTGTTCTATGGCTTTCAATCTGCGTTCGTCGAGTAGAGCAAGTTCGTCGTGACGGCTCTGTAGCCATTCGACTTCATTGATCCCGTTCTCCAAGAGGACTCGGAGGGATGGAATTTCCAATTCCACGGGCAACTTCGCTTCCATTCTGTAGGTAAGCGCTAATGGAGTCTCCCCTGTGGCGGTTCTGACTGATGTTCGGTATCCCCAGAGGGCTAAATGTAGCTTTTCGGGCCAGTCCCGACCTCTGGTGGTCATCTTCCTGATTATCATAGCGAGAGTCTTGTTGGCTGCCTCTACTGCACCATTGGTTTGTGGTCTGTAGGGAGAAGACTTGTGACGCGTGACTCTGAATTCGGTCAGCAGTTGGTCACAATCTCCTTCGAAGTGAGTCCCATTGTCGGATATGATCTCGTTGGGCACTCCGTATCGGCACATGATGTTCTCTCGGATGAACTCGGCCACCTTCTTAGAGTTCAGTACCTTGTACGATCTGGCTTCTACCCATTTAGTGAAGTAGTCGACCGCAACTAGAATGAACTCGTGACCATACTCTGCCTCCCCTCGGTGGAGTGATCTTGCCGATGACGTTGATTCCCTGTGGCGAAAGGCCATGGCGTAGTCATGTAATAGATTTTGTGAGGAGGGATGTGATTGAGGTTGGAGAACCGTTGACATTTATCGCAGCCTTCTGACGAACCGGATGCGCCTGTTTCCATTGATATCCAATAGTATCCCATACGGAGAATGATCTGTGTCAATGCTCGGGCGTTCATGTGCGGACCGCAGGTTCCATTGTGAACTTCGTTCATTAGCTCGCTGGCTTTTTCTTTGTTTACACACCGAAGGAGTGGCCCTTGGTGGCGCTTCTTATATAACATACCCCCCAGAATGACGAAATGGGATGCCAAGCGTTTTAATGCCATCATTTTTTTGGCTTTGATCCCTTCTTTGTATTTTCCATCTTCATTTGTGAAGGAAGCTTCTCCGTTTTGGAGGTACTGGTATATTTTATTGTACCAGGGTTCGTCGATCGTTTCCTTTTTTATTTCGATCTCACAGCAATAGGCGGGTGTTTCCCGTCTGCCTATTCTGAGGGGTTTTACTACTTTTCCATCGGGAATTTCAAAAAGAGAGGCGAGGGTTGCCAGAGCATCTGCGAAACGGTTCCTGTCTCTTGGCAAATAGTGATAAGAGATGTCCTTGAACTGAGCAATGAGCTCCTCCATGTACGCGTGGTACTTCTGGAGGCCAGAATCTACCGTCTTCCATTTGTTGGACACTTGATTGATGATCAATGCCGAGTCTCCGTACACATCCAGTTCTGAGATGTTGCGCTCGAGGGCGGCTTCCAGACCGGCCGCACAAAGCCGTATTCTGCCGCATTGTTGGTTGTTTCAAAATTCAGCTTGATGGCTATGGGAGTGTGCTCGTCCTTGGGATCGACAAGGAGCATTCCAATACCATTCCCCTTCTTGTTGGCTGCCCCATCGAAGAAGAGTTGCCAGCGGTTTGCGCTGTCGAGTGAAAAGATTCCGTCGTCCGGAAACTGCGGATCAGACCTTTAGGTTCACTGCTTGGAAAGTCGGCCACTGATCCGCCATTACTCGCCCTTTGCTGACTTTCTCTCGACCATGTACTTGATGTCGAACTCACCAGAAGAATGACCACTTGGCTAGTCGCATTGACAGGGACGGCTTGTCAAAGAGATATCTGACGGGGTCCATTTTGGAGACCAGAACACCGAATGTGACTCGCATGTAGTGTTTCAGCTTCCCGACTACCCATACCAAGGCGGTACAAGTTTTCTAGTGCCGAGTAGCCGAGTTCACTTCCTTGAAGCTTTCGGCTTACGAAGTAGATTGCATGCTCAACCTTGGAATCTTTCGTTCTTGTGCCAAAGATTGCTCCGATTGACGTGTCTCATACCGTCGATACAAGAGTAGTGGCTTGTCTTCATGTGGCGGGCACAGGATTGGGGGATTCACCAAGTAGGTCTTGATTTTCTCGAAAGCTGTTCTCGGGCACTCGGCATCCTTGATGTCGGCATTCTTCTTCATCGCTTGAACATTGGCTCGCAGAGAGAGGTCAACCGGTTGATGAAGCGACCGATGTATCGAAGTCTTCCCATGAAGCTCTTCACTTCTGTCAAAGTCTGAGGCGGCTTCATGTCGATGATGGCCTTGATTTTCTTGGGATCGACTTCGATACCCCTTTCTGTAACCATGTACCCTAGTACCTTGCCGTGCTTGACGCCGAAGTTGCACTTTGCAGGGTTCAATCTCATGGAGTGTTTTCTGAGTCTGTTGAAGAACTTTCTCAAATCTTCCATGTGATGCATGTCTGATCCTCTGGAGTGGATGATCATGTCGTCGACATATACTTTGATTTCCTTGTGAATCATGTCATGGAAGAGGGCTGCGTTGCACCCGGGCCGGTAAGTAGCCCTGGGCCGTTTTTTAGACCGAACGGCATGACCGTGTAGCAGCATGTCCCCCACGGAGTGGTGAAAGCAGCCTTGGCTTGATCCTCCTCGGACATCTTGATCTCGGTTGTATCCAAATAACCCATCCACGAAGGATTTTACTTCGAAATTTGCCGTGGTGTCGACTCAAAGCATGTCGATGTTAGGCAATGGGAAATCATCTTTAGGGTTGGCCTTGTTGAGATCCCGTAAATCCACACAAAGATCCGACCTTTCCATTGGCCTTGGTGACCGTCACGATGTTGGAGAGCCAAGTCGGGTACTCAATCACTCGATGAAACCAACTCTGGAGCATTTTCTCAATTTCTTCTTTAACTTGTAAGGACCACTCGTGGCTTGATCTTGGCGCAGCCTTCGCTTTGGACAGCTTGGATTTGGGATCCAGGGGAATTCTCGTGCTCCACGATCGAGGGATCGAGTCCTCGGCATGTCCCGGTATGACCAGTGCGAACACGTCAACATACTCCCGAGGAGGCTTATCGTGGCTTCTTTTTCGCATCGGCGAAGAAACTCGCCCACTTGTGTCTCTTTAGGCTCTTGCATCGACCCCAGTTCACTTCTGGTCATAACCTCTTTGGCAGCTTGGGCCCGGTTGACCTCTTGGTCAACTACACGCCGAGAACCTCTTTAATGTATTGTTCATTTAATGTGTCTCGCTTCTTTATTAATTGAGTTATTAACGTCTTTTTAAGTTGTTTGTTAACTTATCGCCTTGTTAAAGTGGCAATGAGAGGATACTCCGAAAGGTCGACTTTTCACTAAACGAGAACGGAAATACATGGTTGGCTACATTATCATAGTCTTCCTGGCTGTAAGGCCGTTGGACGACTCGCAGGACTCGGACTTTTACAAGGACCGACTCGCAGGGTTTGAGACCGGGTTTAGGGAGATGTGGGTGCAGCCCAGCCTTGTCTTCCATTTCTGCCCGGCTTGCCCTTGGTCCGTGAAAGTTACGCAATTCTTCAAAGGGCATTGCCGGATGCTTGATGAGGGTTCGGGATCGAGAGGCTTGGCTTCGCTGTCCCAATCATGGCGATCATGCTGCTTTTGGGGCCCGTGTCAATCAGTGTTTGGCACCTTATGACTTCTTCAAAAAGACTCGTAGAGCCGGTCCACCGAGAGCGTCTTCTATGAATTCTGGTTCCCTCGCTTTGGAGTTATTGTCTCGAATGTGGCCTCGCGGCTGATCCGACACTGTTTCCCGTGAAGAGTACCTTGAGTTGCTCTTCCGTGTCTGGGATACCTTGAATGTGTACTGTGGCCGGATCGTGGTGCCAGCTTGGTCCAGGTAGAGCGTGATGTCGAGGAACGCTCCCTAATCGGATTAGCCTTGAGTCCTTCAAACGCTGAGGTCCCGCGCTAGTTGTTCCATCCTTTCGTAGTCTCTGTGCCGACTATCCCTTCTTCTTTCTCATCTTCATCGCTTCCATTGCCGGTCCCCCGGGCCTCGCTGCTTGCTCCGCCGTCGGTCCCCTCGCTTACGCGCACGGTTCCCTTGTTGGTCCCTCGCCACGCTTGTCGGTTCCCTTTGTCGGTCCCCTCAGCTTCTCGGCTTTGTCGGTTCCCTTGGTGAAGTAATGAGCGAGGTCAAAGCTGTAAGGTCGGAGGTTGGGTGTGCCGTCGGAGGTTCCCCTTTTGCGGGCTGTTGCCTTGGTGCGGGCGAGCCTTTTGTTTTCCTTGATGTCAGCTGGTGTTGGCACATAGCCAAGCCCCTGGACCGTGGTGTGGTCCTTGACTTCAATGACTTGGTGTTGGCCTTGTAACCTTTGCCAAGCCCAGCCCCGGGATGAAGTTCATGAGTTTCATCATCTTCATGGCGGGAGGAATCTTGTCTTGAACAAAGGGAAGGTCGATGTTGCATATTTGGATCTTGGAAGTCTCCAGAGTGAATCCAGTTAATGCCATGTCATCATTATGCTTGATTTCTAACACTAGAATGTCGTTGGTGCTGGTCCCCTCGGTGGTGACGCTGTCACCGTAGACTGTGGTTAGCTCGTTGCCTTGCATGAACTTGAGGCACTGATGAAGGGTGGATGCCACGCCATTGATTTGATGCGCCTGTGGACGCCCAGATGGCCGTGAAAGTGATTGGAATGTCCAACACTTGGAATTCGATGGGGATCTTCCGCTTGCCGAACCGTATATTAAGAGTAGCAACCCCGAGAACCGTACGGGAAGTAGAGTCATAGGCCTTGACAAAGGTGGGATCGAAGGCTTCAGATCCGTAGGCTTGATGTCAAGGTGTCCATCATCTTGGCGGGCAAGACATTCATTCCGGAACCTCCGTCTACCAACACGCGGAAGACGACGCCGTCCAAACTGGGGACCGTGATGTAGAGCGGCTCATTGTGATCGCCCCAAATTTTGGAAGGTCCAAATCTGTGAAGGTGATAATGTTGCCATAGTGGATGTTGCCGATCATCCGAATGACTTCGTCAGGGGTCTGGGCCCACCTGGGACCATGGTGCGGGCCAGCTTTCCTCTAGCTTGAGCTTGTGAGGATAAGAGGATGTGAGCAGTGGACCAAAGGGAAATGTTCGCTGGGTTTGCTTGAGCCGAGTGAGGATCGGGTCCTCTTTCCACGAAACTTGTGTCTTCGGGCAGCATCGCCGCGTTCTGGCTCCGCAGACTTTTTAGTGGCTTTAGGTGGTAATGCATGGATTTGACCCGATCGGGTTAGAACGCTGACATCAAGTTTGGTTCCTTCTGAACAGGCCGCTCTGAGTTGAGCCATAGTTAGAGGAGGATTCCTCGTAGCGTAGGGCCATATGTCTTCCCTCAACTCATTAACCGTAGATGTATTTTCGGGAGCTTCGGCATCTTGATGGATTCTGTCCCGGGATAATGGCTTGGGTGCCTCCGCGGGGAGGTAGTTTACGGATTGTCGCAGCTGTTCGAATGTCAGTGCGCAACAGTGGTTGCCTGAACTGAACTGTGCGTTGCTGACCCTCCGGGGGAGTTTGGAGAGTTCCTGGCTCAAGCGAACAATCTCCTTGATCTCTTCACGGTATATCACGTTCCTTTCCTTCTTGCTGAGCATGCTCAGGGCATTCTGGAGTTGGGTCTGGCGATATTCATGGTTTGCTAATTTTCCTCCGCTCTTGGCCCAGATCAATTTTCTTGCAGCGGAGCCTGCGTCGAGAGTTAGTGCCTGCGTTTCCTCCCATGTGAGAATAGCCAGTGCTTCTTTGAACTGCGTGCGGCATTCTAGGTAAACCTCTATCGGGGAGAGTTTTCCCTTCTGTTTTATCTGAGTAGCGGGTATGTCGGAAGGTGAGTACACGGCTTCCCGAACATCTGCCCATGTGACTGGTTGCTGTCCCCGTTGATCGTTTCTGTAAACGAATGCCATGGACTGTGGAATTTCCCTGAGTAGTTGCTCGAGATGAATTTCCATCTTCCTCTTGTTTTTGAATAGACCTTCCTCTCTCAGTTGACCTTTCAATTTGAGTGCGGAAATGATCCGTTTCCATCCTCCCAGGACCCTTGGGAGTCCGGTTTTGTTGACTCCATGCCCGGCTTGGAAGAGAATGGTTTCATCGTCTTCGTCGTCGCTTTTACAGAGAACTTGCTTTCCCCGGGGAGATAAGCGCTGGTATTCGTTCTGCTGTGCCGTTCCATCTCCTAGGTCATCGGGACCGTTGACCACCCTCGTTTGGCAGAGGGGGTTGGATGAGAACAGACGGTAGTCCAGGAAGTTGCCGTGAGCAAAACCCCTGAGGTCAAACTGGTCTAGAGTGGCCTCTAGCTTTCTGTCTGAAGCTGCTTGTGACACTTGAAGGGCTTGGTCCCTGTTGGTCTTTTGAGCTTGGTTTTTGTCCCAGAGATGGTTCTCTTGAGCGGCTAGTTCCATGAGGACCTTCCTTGCGAGAGCTAGACATTCTCCGTAGGTACGCACCGTTTGGCTAGTGTCCAAAACTGTGATCACATCCAAATCTCCGAATGGTGGAAACACTTGGATGATGTTGACGAAGGAAGTCGGACTGGGACATTCCATGCGGCCTTCCTTGATCTCGGTTACCAAGAAATTCGCCCATATCTGCTTGATTGAACACACGGGAGTGTTGAATTCTGCAATGTTGACAGTCTCGTGATCTCGCTCGATCGCCAAGTCTATCGTGAGCTAGCAGCTCGCGGCGGGATGTACGAATCCGTGACCGTGACGATTGGGAGCAGAATCGAACCGGAGTATATTGATGCCGAGGTGGTCATTTACAATGCTCGGAAGCCGACTGTCTTGCAAGGGAAGACTTTCGCAGATGTTTTCGGTGGCTGCTAAGCGTTCCCGAGGTTGATCCGATCGGGACAGGGTGAGGAGCTTGGTCTCCTTCGCCGTCGCCCTTGGCCTCAAGCGGCGCTTGCGGCTTTAAGCTTGACCGATGGTACGGGCCGGTTGCCACCGGGCCGGTACTTGAAGTGATAAGGAGCTCGAGCTCGGTTAGCTTGAGCCTCGTTTACCATGAGCAGGCAGTCGTCGAGGGTAACTTTGGCGTTGCAGAATCTGACGATAAGGACTGGATCCTTGGTATCATCGGGATATCTGGAATAGATGATGTTGACGAAGTCGTCGTCAGTCACTTGATCAAAGGGATTCTTTGTCGTGTCAACCAGTTGCTTCCAATTGTCGGATAGTTGCCTGTACTGGACGTTGAGCTAGACAAATTCCATGGTATTGGAGCCCTTGTCATAGGTGACCTGATCGGAACGGGTGCCATCCTCGAAACTGAGCATGTGAATGCAGAGGTCTGCCCGCGGGTCTGCCGCGTCCTCGACTCCGGAGAGTCCTGATTCATCGTCGTCTGACGGCTCAACCCAAACGTAGGGACGTATTGAGTCCGGGTGCGTTGCTGGAGCTGCTAGGAAAACATCATGCCCTTCATTGGAGAAGAGGGGTGCGGCGGGTAGTTCCTCGTGGAGGACATCCCATACGATGTCCATGCATTCAAGACGAGTATGACGGTGCTTGTTGACCTTTATCACGAAAATTTCTTCACTGGGGCCGTAGAGTTGGCTTGAAGAATGCCGACGAATCTCCGATTGGAGACGGGGGTTTACGTGCTCGCATCATGGCGATGCTCGTGTTTCTTTCCACCGCTCCAAATGTTGGAAACGACAGTTGAACTTGATGTATCGGTCGCTCTAAGGTCCGCCCGCTCGAGTACGTTGACGTAGTTAGCATCTCCTGACTCGAGGGATTCTCGATGAGATTTGCCCCGATAGTCCCTCGGTTGGTTTGAAGGAGGTAGCCCCGTGCTCGACCGCGGCACGCTGCCATCGTCTCGCTTCGTTTCCTATGAGGAATCTGTCCCCTCTGATGACTTCAAGATCTCCCTGCCGGTTAATGAACTTAACGCACTGATGGAGAGTGGAAGCTATGGCTTTCATGTGATGTAACCAAGGGCGTCCCAATATTGCTGTGAATTCGGATGGAATGTCCATCACGTGGAATTTTGCTGGCACCATTTGGGTTTCGAACCAGAGTTCCAGAGTCACCGTCCCCAGGATGGGACGAGACATGCTGTCGTAGGCCTTGATAGTCCGAGTAGACGGAATCGTATGGCTTTCGTTGATTTGGCGGTGGCTCACATCATCCCGAGAGGGAGGACGTTAACGGCTGACCCGTTATCCACTAATACTCCTGTGGGAGTGATATGGTGTTGAGCTTGAGAGTGATGTATGAGCTTCATTGTGCCCCGAGGCATCTCTCGCGGTCTTCGTCACGTAACGTGATCATACCGCCATACACGGGAATCGTAGATCCGGTCTCTATCCGAAGAAGGAGAGTCATCAAGCCATCCGTTTCTGTTTTCCTCTTTGCGAGGTAAAGCCTTGGCCGGAGCCTCGGGATGGTGTTGAGGCCGTTTGTGGCGGTTGCCACCCTTGGTTAGCACATTGATCGAGTGCGAGTGCTAAGTCGACTTTGATCTTCCTTTGCCGGTCCCGGCTCTAAGCCGGACAAATTGAATCTTTAGCCGATCCCGCGGGGTTAGGCTTCGACGGCAAGATTACCAAGATCTCGAGGTATTTCGGTGTCCCAAGGTCTGAATTCTGTTGTCGGCGGGACTTTTCGGCTTTCCCACCCCGTCTCGGCTCTAAAGCCGCATGGCCTGGAGGAAGGGAGGTTTGGCCGGAGTAGAGTACGTAGTAGTCGAACCTCCCGGATGGCTCTCCGAGTGTACCCACACCGGTGTCTCCAGCCTTCGTATCTTTCTCTCGGTTCGTTGAGAGGACTTCTTCTTCGTTTTCTCGGAGGATTGCTCCGGACCGTGTCTTGGAACTCGTACCTGCGGAGGCCACAAACATCGTAGCCGATGTGGACATTTGATGAGGACCCTACTGGAAGAGGCGGAGAAACCGGCTCGCGGCAATCTTCTTGGGCACCCATTCAATGGAATTCACATCGTTATTGTTCGGAAAGGGGTTTAGGTGTATTGGGTCCACGGGGACGCTCCAATTTTCCTTCCTCTATCATGTTACGAATTTCGTATCGTAACCCCACGCAGCTTGTCGGTGGTATGGCCGTGATGCGATGGAAGGCGCAAGACTTGCTCTTGTCGGCGTTGACTACGGGATTCTTGGGTTTGTAATTTGCAACGGGTTTAAGGAGACCTTCCTTGATTAACCCCTCCTAGCATCTTGCTTAGTGGCATATCCAACTTGTCGAAGTGCACGGCATCGCTTTCAAGTGGAGTTGTTGCTTTGTGGGACCGGGTTTTACGTTGCCCGACCGTTGTCCCTAATGGATGTAGTTGACAGACGTATCTTTCCTTTCACGGGGCCGGTGCGGGATTGAATGCAACCGCCGAGCGGTATCTCGTATGGCCGTGCAAAGTAGCCAACTTTTCCTTGAGATCCTTCTCGAACCGTGAGCCGGCATTGACCATGGCTCTGGAGATCTCGGGAAGAAATGATGACGATGAGAGAGTTCTCGATGGACGATCTTAAGCGGAGACTCAAGATCCGCATCTGTTCATCCTTGGAGAGTGGCTCCATGATCTCGGAGAGTTTCCAACTCCATCTCTTGTAGAATTCTCCGACGCTTTCGTCCGCTTTCTGCTCAGTGGTGATTAAGTCCTCACGACTTGTTTCCCACTCTAAGTTGGATCTGTACCGTTCCAGGAAGATGTTACTGATCTGATCCCAGGTGTGGCGATCCGCAGGCTTGACCCTTAGAAACCATCGTAACGCTGAACTCTTGAGCGAATGCTGGAAGTGGTCGGCCATTTGCTGGAGGGTTTCTCCTTTCACTCTCATACCGAGAACGTAGGTGTCGACATGCATTTGAAGACATCCGGTTCCGTCGAATCGGTCCATCTCCGGCATTCTGAACTTGGCAGGGAGAGGCGTGACCATTCACGGATCTGTAGATTTGAGCATTTTCTGCTTTGAGCTGCTCATGGTGGCTTTCAGGTCTTTCATCTGTTCGACCATCCAGGCTAAGGTTGGGTCCAGTGGTGGACTGTGAGGCTCGGCGCCTGGTGCTACCATGTTTGCGGTAGTGATTGGAGGTGGAAGGCTTGATATATGTGGATATATGGGGGCCTTTTCTGAACTGTATCGGGGTTTGTCCCCGGTGTTTTGGGATTCGTGTATAGGCAATGGGATGAACCCGGGAGGGTATTGAAGGATATTAGCATCTGTCTGAGATGGTCCAGAGGTGCGTTGGTGGTATTGAGTGATGGGAATAGCACTGGCCTGGCCAAATATGGAAGGGTTGCCCTGAGAGGTGGCAACGTGGAGCCTGGGTCGGCTGTTTCCTTGGTTCGAAGGAATCCCGTAAGTTGGCGGGGGAGGAACCTGGTTGAAGGTTTGAGGAGCTGGTTTCGGGGAATCGTCATCCTCGACCAGGACAAAAGTACCGTCTGACATGGGGATAGCTGCTATACCTCCCTCATTCGGTAAGGTTGCACTACCGAAATTTCTTCGATCTTCTTTCTGCCTCTTGTGAACCTCACAAGCCCGGATGGCTTCTTTCAAAGTCATATCTGTTACCGGTGGCGGGGGTCCTTCCCCGTCACGATTTCTCGGTGAGCTAGACATGTCGGAAATTCTGGCTGAGGGAACTGAGGGAACCGAAGAACTGTCTGACACTGCCGTTACTGTGATTCTGGCAAGGCGCTGACCCGGAAATCTGAACCACCTTCTGCTCGCTATAGGAACGAAAGGCAGGGTTTAGGCTTCGGAAAACGGGGATTTGGATCAAGGTTTCGGGCTTGTGCAATGTGTAGTTACCGATTAATGTTTACTTAAAGCGCGTTTTCTCAGAGTCCTAATCGGTTGGAAAAGAGCAAGTCTTCTTTTTCGCAACTAATCTTAGAGCTCTAATCAGTGGATCTCGTCACTACGCTTATAAGCCCCTCGTTTCCATTTGTAGATCATCTTTCCCGGGACGGACTATCCCGAGCGAGGTCCTATAAGGCAAGCGAGTTCCACCGACAAAGGAAAAAGTGAACTTAAGTCTAGCTGATCACGCAAACTTCCAACTGAAATTACCCGGATCCGAGAGGCAGCGGAATCGCGCCCCGGCATCTGGCATTTCTCGCTTTGCAGCGTTTTCGTTGGTGGAGGTGTCTCGCTGTGTTTTGCTTTGTAGAGTCGCCACGCCGTTTTTATTATTAAGCCCAAAACATTGAAAAAGGGCATCAGTTTAAAAATAATAATAATAAACTGTTTTTGTGTGATGAGATTTTGAGTTCGGAGGTCAGGTGACTCCTCGGGAAGAGAATATTAGAATCTTAGAGCTCACCCGAGTCGCCTCGTAAAAACGAGTCTTTCGGTACCCCTTATATTCTTTAACTATTGTGTGTGTGTGTGTGTGCTTTTAAAAATGCATGCTGTATCAGATGTCTACATTGTACACTGCTTTATTGAAATGTATTGAAATAGTGTAGGAAGGAAGCCTTACCAATGTTGGTTCGTGTCTGTCTTCCGCTGGGGAATAGTGCTTGAGGATGGAATAGTGCTCCGGGACGGACCGTGATTGCTTCGGAAGGAGCCGGTTGTCTGCGGACAGAGCTTCGGCGTGCCTCGGGATTGTCAAGTGTGCACTCGGGCAGATTTTCGGCGTGGGTTGGAATCATCGGTTGGATTCAGGAAGAGGTTCGGCGTGCGTTGGAATAGTCGGTTGGATTCGGTCAGAGGTTCGGCGTGGGTTGGAATCGTCGGTTGGATTCGGGCAGAGGTTCGGCGTGGGCCGGGATCGTCGGTTTGACTCGGAAAGAGCCGGGATGCCTCAGGAAAGATCAGGCAAGGCCTCGGAGTACCACGAGGGGCCTCAGAGTACCTCGAGAGTGCCTCGGGGCAGCGCGGGAGCGTCGCGGGAGCGCTCGGAGAGGCTTCGGAGCACCACAAGGGAGCTCGGAAGGCCTCGGAAGGATCCGAAAGGGGCCGGGATTGCCCCGAAGGGTCTTAGAGGGGAGCCTGAAGGCTGGGGGGAGAGGAGAGAAGAGGGAGGTGTGTTTGAAAATGGGAGGGGAAGCCCTCTATTTATAGTGCCAGAAAACTGCAAGAAGGTCCGTACGGACCTTCTAGGTAATCTAGATTTTTGGTTTTCCTCGATTTCAGAAAATGATGAGGATTTCTGAGATGATTATGTCCCCTATGCAAAGAGGTCCGTACGGACCACCTCAGCATGCAAAGAGGTCCGTACGGACCAACCATGCATGAGGGTAATCATTTCTCCGGAATTTGAGGGAATCTCTTGGACTTTAAGCGGATTTTGCAATTATGATGCAAAGAGGTCCGTACAGACTTCCATGCTTTTCCACATTTTATAATTGTGATGGCCAGCTAGTTCTCGTCGAGAGCTTTCCAACCATATATGGCAAGTCTCAATCGGAGTTCGTATGAAGGAGTTATGACCTCCGGAAGTTTGCTTGGATGGAGAGCGATCCAGATTGGGGTACTTACAGAAGCCCCTCGGCGACGTCACTTATGAAAGAAGTGGGGTCATCGATAAGATAAGGGTCCTGATCTGGATCGCGTCTTTGAGAGAGAAGGTGACCGGGTTGGTCGGACGGTGGACCCTTTGATAGGATTCCTACGTATCCCCGAGTGGGAATCAAGCCAATCGTAGTTCGCGTGTGGGGTGAGTGTTGTGTACGAGGACGTGAGTTGTCCTCCAACCGAGACTACGTGTGTGTGGATGTGATGGTATCCTGTGGGTGACCGCATACACTACTAGAAACAGATGTGTTTACTGACGGACATTTACCGACGGACCTTGTCCGTCGGTAATACCGACTTGGAAAAAACCGATTACCGACGGAAATTAATTTCATTTTACCTGAATTATTTTTTAAAAAATTTCGTGTAGTCCGTCGGTAATTTAAAAAAGTCCGTCGGTAATTCATTGGTATTGCCGACGGACATCGATCTGCCGGTATTACCGACGGACATATCCGTCGGTAAACACGCCCTATATATAATGTAACGAGATCCCATTTCTTCATTTTACGTCGCCCTCTCCTGTCTCTCTCCGGTTCGCGAACGGAAACCTATCGCCTCCGCCGCTGCCGTCGCCGTCTACGGTAAGTTTCTTCTCAATCGCTTAATTCCTCTCTCACTCGATTTCTCCCTCTCTCTCTCTCTCTCTCATCGCAATTCGCGAACAAACGCCGTCTCCGCCGTGGAAGCCGCTCGCCAGATTGCCGTCTCCGTCGCCGGCCGGTAAGCTCTCTTTCTCTCTCTCAATCCCTTTCTCTCTCTCACTCGATTTCTCTCTCTCACTCGCTTTCTCTCTCTCTCTCTCTCTCTCTCTCTCGCAGCCGCTCTAGCTGCAGCTACGCGTTGCGCTCCCGCCTTCGCCGTCGTTGTCTCCTACGCCAGGTAAGCTCTCTTTCTCTCTCTCAAGTATTGATTACGAAAGTATGCCTTTTGACTCGTTGATTTTTCATTTGATTTTCTCGTTTTCATAGCTCATGTGTTGTGATTTTGGATTTAGGTCTCTTTGAGTTTTGTTCATGGCCGAGTTCTTGTGATTTTGGTATTGGTATATTTTGTGAATTTTAGGCCGCCTTGCGTTTTGTTCGATTAGGGTTTACGATGCTCTTTTTTTAAAAAAAAAATAAAAAAATTCAAATAATATTCTCTTATATAATGTAGAGTTGATTAGCAAATCATATTCTTTTTATAGAAACATATGGCATATTGTTATTATGTTGTCCGGGTCGGACGCATCCTGGGCATCTACACAAGCCGGATGCATGTAAAGCACAAGTAAATGGTTTCTCCAATTACGTGTACAAGGGATTTCATTCTCTTGATGCAGCCCGTGCGGCTATTAAAAAAGGCCTCTATTTGCACCTCCGAGTTTCACAAGCTTTTGCACTTTACGAAGATGTCAATTTCGAAGAAGGATCGTAACTTCTTCCGATAGGGATGAAGTAAAAGTTACAATTGAAAGCGAGAGATTGGAAACTTACATTAGAGGGAAATGTGGAAGATGTTTCTTCTTTGATGAAAAATGCGAATGTTAAGTTCTAGTTTTTCTAATGTAACCGCTATATTTAAATCTGTAAGCATCTTTTGAATCGTATCTTTTTGTTGGTCATGACATTTGAAGTACTATCATAATGTGTGACCTCTCGTGCTTGGATTTTGTTATGTTTGCAAGGTTTTCTTTGATCTCTTATAGAATGGGTTACTTGTTGTGCGGTGTGTGTTTTGGTGTGTGTAGAAGGTGTTCCTGATGTGTGCCGTGTGTGTGAGTATGTTGTGCATGTGTGTGTGTTCTTGTTGTGCCGTGTGTGTTGTGTGTGTGGGTGTTCTCGCAGGTGTGTTTGGTGTGTGCTTTGTGAGTGTGTGTGTTCGCGTGTGAGTGTGAGTGTGTGCACCGTGTGTAGATTGTTGGTTTATGTAAGAGTTTGGTAGGCTTGGATTGAATAATTAACCTGCATGTGGGTTTAATTATGTAGTCTTTTTCTATGTGCTAGTTGTTTCATTTGCATTTTTAGGTGTCAAAAGGTTTGAATATGGTCTAGATTGTTGGTTTATGTAAGAGTTTGGTAGGCTTGGATATTCATATTGGGACGGTGAGGGGGTGAATGTCTAAAAAAATGAAATAAAAAATAAATAAAATAAATATAAAAAATAAATAAATAAATAAAAAAGAAAATAAATAATAATAAAATAATAATAATAATAAATAATAATAATAATAATAATAATAATAATAATAATAATAAATATAATAATAAAAAATAAAATAAAATAAATAAAAAACCAAAATAAATAAAAAAATAAAATAAATAATATAATAATAATAATAATAATAATAATAATAATAATAATAATAATAATAATAATAATAAATAATAATAATAATAATAATAATAATAAATATTTGATGTTTGTATGTTTGATGTTTGTATGTTTGATGTTCGTATGTTGTTTGCGTTTATTTTATTTTGGGATTTGTTTAAACAGGTTTGACAGGTTTACAGGTGGATTAATAATAAAATAGAATTTTTTTTTTAAAATCGTTGCAAGATTACCGACGGATATTTAAGTCGGTAGTATAATTAAAAAAATAAATAATTCTAATTTCCGACGAAAATATCCGTCGGAAAATAATAAAAAAATTAAATAATAAATCCCATTACCGACGGATATATCCGTCGGATTCGATTTAGATTTCCGACGGACATATCGACGGTAAATTTTATTTTTACCGACGGTTATAACCGTCGGTAATGGGTTTTATTTATTTATTTTTTTTGATATTTACCGACGGATATTTCCATCGGTAAACTCCGGCAATCTCTCCGGTTAACCGGCCGGCATCACTCATTTTCGACGGACGATTTCCGGCGGAATTTTATATTTTCCGGCGGAAAATCATGGAATACGGCGAATTTGGTCCGTCGGTATTACCAACCAATTATTTCCGACGGAAACCGACGGACTCATTCCGTCGGTAATAACCATTTACCGACGGATAAGTGGATTTACCGACGGAAATTTCCGTCGGTAAAAGGCCTGTTTCTAGTAGTGATAGGTTGGTGGTAAGGACGTGGAGGCATCCAGGGTGACGTGGAGGCGTCCAGGGTGACCGCATAGGTCGGTGGTAAGGACGTGGAGGCGTCCTGGGTGACCGCATAGGTCGGTGGTAAGGACGTGGAGGCATCCTGGGTGACCGTATAGGTCGATGGCTGGACCCTGTGACAGGATTCCTACGTATCCCTAGCGGGAATCAAGCCTGGTCGTAGTTCAGAGGTCGTGAAATTGTGAGTGCATGCGGGCGTGATGGTGCCCTGAAGTGTCGTGTGACTGCCGAGGTCAGTGGTAAGGACGGGGTGGTGTCCTAAGATGTGGTGACCGCTGAGGTCAATTGTGAGGACGTGGTGGTGTCTTGGGATGGAAATTTTATGATTTTCCTAATCGGGTGGTTTAAGGCCTTCCGGGCCGGAGATAGTGATTTGAGAGGTTTATATGGTCTTCCGGACCGAGTGGTTTAAAGCCTTCCGGGCTGGAGATAGTGATGGGGGAGGTTTATACGGTCTTCCGGACCGAGTGGTTTAAAGCCTTCCGGGCTGAAGATAGTAGTTTGGCTGATTTATACAGTCTCCCGGACTGAGTGGTTTAAAGCCTTCCGGGCTGAAGATAGTAGTTTGGCTAATTTATACAGTCTCCCGGACTGAGTGGTTTAAAGCCTTCCGGGCTAAAGATAGTATGAAGACTTGAATCGTCTTCTGGTTGCAGTTTGCCATGCGTGAGGACTTGAATCATCTTCTGGCTGTGGTTTGCCATGCGTGAGGACTTTGAATCGTCTTCTGGCTGCGGTTTGCCATGCGCGAGACTTTGAATCGTCTCTTTTGCCGGTTTGCCATGCGTGAGGACTTTGAATCGTCTTCTGGCTGTGGTTTACCATGCGTGAGGACTTTGAATCGTCTTACGGGCTGCGGTTCTTGCCATGCGTGAGGACTTTGAATCGTCTTCGGCTGCGGTTTGCCATGCGTGAGGACTTTGAATCGTCTTCGGCTTTGCGTTTTGCCATGCGTGAGGACTTTGAATCATCTTCGCTGCGGTTGTGGAGGCATGGCTGCCTTGTGCTTTGATTGCGAGAGGTGTGAATGCCTTGCGCTTTGCTGCCGGGGAGAAAGGTTGGACTTACGATGGCTATGCGGTGTTCATCTGCCGGGGATATGTGGCCTTGTCAGGACTTTTTTGCGAGAAGGTGACTTCGGGCTTACTTTTATGGCGGAAAAGGCGAGGAGCATATAAGTTGATTTTCTTTGAAGGTGTCTATACCCTAAGTGAGATGATTTGGGGGTGTTTACCACGTGTTGAGACCTAGTTTAGGAGTATGACCCTAGGTTGAGACTATTCTAAGGCGTCGGACCTAAGTTGAGTTTGATGGCGCATTTTGTGAGTCATGTAAGAACTTTTGTTTGTGGGAATTTTAGAAAGGCATCACGCCATCTTTGGGATTCCTCTTTTATGTAGCATTTATTACGGATATGTCTCGCATTTGAAGTTTATTGACATACCTTTCTTTGTGTTTACTGCGGGAGAGGAGGTGCTTGTGACCGAAGTCGCGAAATGCCGAGGACGCGCCGGCGTTTTTTGAATCTTGAAATGATGAGGACGCTATGGCGCCTTTGCTCGAACTTGCGGTGAGGGCGAGTGGTGCTATGTATGCGAACTTGCGGTAAGGGTGAGGTGGCGCCTTTGTTTGAACTTGTTGTGAGGACGTGGTGATGCCTCTATCTGAAATTGTGGTGAGGGTGAGGTGGCGCCTCTGTCTGAACTTGGTGAGGGCGAGGTAGCGCCTTTGTTTGAACTTGTTGTGAGGACATGGTGGTGCCTCTGTCTGAACTTGGTGAGGGCGAGGTAGCGCCACCTGGCTCGAACTTTGGTGAGGGCGAGGTAGCGCCTTTGTTTGAACTTGTTGTGAGGATGTGGTGGTGCCTGCTGTCCGAACTTGCGAGGGCGAGGTAGCGCTCCGTCTACGAACTCTGGTGAAGGCGAGTAGCGCCTTTGCTTTGAACTTGTTGAAATGTTTGAGGCCGTGGGCGCCTCGACCGACCGGGTTGTTGGTGGTGAGGACGTGACGCCAGCCGGACAAGGAGAGGAGGGATGGCTCGGCTTCTCTTTCCTTCTTCGTTCTTACTCCTACGGACTTCTTGGACTATCCGGTCGAGGAAGGTGCTTTGGGTTCGCGAGAGGATGATGAGGTGGGCTGAGGCGCCGAGATACAGGAGTCTTTACCGGGCGGTGGTGCGATGACTTAGAGTAGGACTCCCTTTTTCTCGTCGTGCACTTTATCCGCTTTTTTGTTGGGTATGACCGTATCTATTTTGACGTTTCTTTGGGTTGTTTGCTTGTGCGAGCCTCGGGGAGATCCTTTTGACACGTTGACCCACCGCGTTATGTGGCGATGCGGCCTTTTTGCAAGGAAGTTCGCAGGGAAGCCGTCTTGCGGGTGCGCGGCACGCGCGGCGTTTCGAGCCGGTGCCTTTGAGGAGGTACGTGGATACTCCTTCTTCGAGGGCCGAGCCGGGGCGCGGCCGGAGGTGCGGTTCGAGAACGCAGCCGCGGCTTTGATGTGGGGACGTCTTCGGGGGCTTAGAGGCCGCAGACCCTTCATCAGTTCTTTCCTCCGCCGGAGGCACAGGGTGAGGGTTCATCCTCGCATCCCTTCTTTGATCCTTTCACCGGGTTTTGACCCTTCAGAGTACTTTGAGTACCCGCACAAGGAGGGGGTGCTGTATCCTGATGACGAGGATGATCTGTCGAAGTTTTCCGAGATGCCGATTTCTCATTTGTGGAGGATGATGATGATGAGTCGGATTAGGAGCTCTTTTGCTTTCCTCTTTCCGTTGTTTTTTTCATTTTTTTGTAGAGCAGCAGACATTTTGTACCTGTAATAAAACACTTGTATTTGCACAACAAAGTATTTTATTTTAAGATGTAATGACTTATTTGTGATTCCCGGATTGACCTAGGGAATTGTTGCTAGCTTATTATTATTTTTGTGCATGTCGCATGAGCCGGGAATGCATTTGTGGTTAGTGGAGGCCGAGGCGGCTTTGGCAAGTTTTACGGCGGTTGGGGGTGAAGCATCTTCGATGGTTTCATGAGCGGTGGCGGGAGTGATGTCTCTGGGACGCGTTCGCTTTGTGCTTGATAGTCACTCTTTTCGGTGGTCCAGGCTACCTCAGATATGTGACGGTGCTCTATCGGATGTGGTGACCATTGTCGGGCGGGCGAGGATATCATTCATTTGGTTCGGAAACCTTCCACGGTGTGGATCGCCCGGGTGACGAGAACCGATTAATGCGGGGGAAGCCCCTGCTTTGCTTGAATTATGGTCGCGAGAGAGGCTTCAAACCATACCCGAGTCTCTCGGCGTCTCTTAGTCCGTGGACGTTTGCTAGCGACCTCTTGTCTTGGACATGGATTAATCTGCTTGGGAGAGATGGATGGCATATCTTGGTACGCATCGGATCCGTTGGTGGGTTCCGCATTGGGGGATCGAGACTAGGAGGGCCTTTCGAGGGAAGGTTCCTATGTTGTCGAGTTTCGTGTTTGCCTTGGTCCTCTTTCTATGTTCCGTTGCTTGTTTCCTGCCATTCGGATGAGGCAAGAGCCTTTTGCTAGGGCCGGGATGACATTGCCAATGTGGAGGTAGCTTCTTTCGCATGATGATCCATATGCCTTTCGTATTTTCCGAGGGTATGGAAGTATTCCGCTTCCCTCATGTGGTGCTCCTTCGACGTCGGGAGAGTGTCAGGTTGATCACCGAATACATAGATGAGCAAGATGTCGGGCCGACCCAATTGGTTTTGGGGGAGCGAGGGCGCAAAGCGGTTCCTGGGGCAAGATTACCATTTCACTGCGACCTTAAGAGTACGTAAGCTTGGGTTAACCCTCGGTGTCACGGGAGACGCTTTATTT